>JAOPTO010001196.1:452613-920536 GCA_033822845.1 Tetrapedia diversipes
CTCCAATCGGTTTAAGACCGGGAGCAAAAATATGCAAACTCTAAATTGAATCGCGAACCATGCGTAGCTCTTAGCTTGACGTAGATTTCCAAAGATCGTGCATTCTTTGGAAACCGACGTCAATTACCGAGTCTCACCTAGGGGAGGTGGCTACGCAACGAGCGAGACTCGTCCGAAATTCATTCTACGTGTCTATGATTTACGACTCTAACGTGAATCAAATGATAAGTGGTTGAAAGTGAGTGATAAAGTGTAGAATGAACTTCGGAATCACATGAAATTACAATGGCGAGCAACTCTAAGCGGCGGATATCGCATTCGAGGAAACGCTTGTTCAACTTAAAGCGAGTGCAAGAAAGTGAAGCTAATATGCACTTGAAAATTGTCGTGCATTGGAAAGGGATTTCGATACGGAAAACTAAGGTGGGACTCTAATATCGCAACACTAAACTATATGCAATGATCGGTTGATCATTAAAAAATGATCCGAAAACCACCCAAAGTGGGTGTTCGGTAATAAACGCGAGCAATGAAAAATCGCGGCGCGACCGAAACTACCGAGTTCGCAATCGCTGGCCAACATCGTCGAACAGTGCACAACGCACTCTCATGCACTTAATAATTGCATGCCAAATGCGCTCTCGCGAGCCGCCCCCGCCTTCAACCGTGTCACGGCATCCATGCCGCGACTTACGCGGTCGCTGGGGCGACGCCATGGCGATAAAACTCACGGGGCCCAGCTAGGGTTCGAGCACGGCCCTACAGATGGATGCAACAGTCCACCCCTGCCGACTAACGGATGCAAGAACGCCCCACAAACTGGCGGGACGCCTCACAACTGCGACCAGTGGAAGGAGCATGCCGCTGTCCCCAACGCGTAGCGCCGAGACCCGTCCACCTGCAGGACCTAACCCTGGTCGAGAGCAACCACCGCTCCATCCGACGCACGGCCGCAGTTCCCCGATTGAACACCGGTAGTCGCATCGCCATGACGCCGCCCCAACAACCGCGGCGCGAACATGGAATATCGTGCAACGAGTGAGATTGGAGAAGACTCGCGAAGGCGTCTTACAGAAGCATGCAATTAAAAAGCGCATGTCGCACCACGGCGGCGAACGAGTGCGCCATGCAAAGCCCTCCGACACCGAACGATTGCGGAACTATATACGCGCGAGAACACTGAACTGTTCTTTACGATACGACGACGGGGATCGAGTGAAAGTGAATCTTTCCGCTTTAAGTTGGACAAGATTTCCTTGAGCGAAAATCGCCTACACTAAAATGTACATGCTTATACTACCTTATAGCTAACTTAAACCGAGTCGCACGCATCCCTCGTTGTCCTGTGTGGTGTACTGGAAACGCTTATACCTAGAATTAAGGGCTGGAAAGCTGGATGTGAACAATAAATGGGGGTTAGGGGGGTAGGGGTTGTGGGCAATGCATTGATTTGGGTTGATCTCGATATGCAAAAACGCATAGGAAAAGAGTTGAAGGAACAAGAACCCTCGGAACGGATTAGAACAAGAAGCATATGGACGAGCGAGCCCCGATGCGAAATCAGAATGGAATATAATGAAATGCGACAAAATGGCGAACGGCATGAGTTTCGAGCGGGGTATATCAGAGGAATAAAATTAGATTAGCATTAGGATGAAATTAAATTAGTTAGTTAGTTAAATACCTGCAACATGAAAGTTAGTATATTACGCGATAACTCATTCGCACTAATGGATCAATCCAATAGTGCGAATAAGTTATTTGACGGTATCATAGAACGCGACGGACGGAGTACGAACAAAAGCTAGTGATTCTACAAAAGTTAAAACGATTCTAATATTTCAGTCAATCTCCAATCGGTTTAAGACCGGGAGCAAAAATATGCAAACTCTAAATTGAATCGCGAACCATGCGTAGCTCTTAGCTTGACGTAGATTTCCAAAGAATGCTTGTTCTTTGGAAACCGACGTCAATTACCGAGTCTCACCTAGGGGAGGTGGCTACGCAACGAGCGAGACTCGTCCGAAATTCATTCTACGTGTCTATAATTTACGACTCTAACGTTAAACAAATGATAAGTGTTTGAAAGTGTTTAATAAAGTGTAGAATGAACTTCGGATTCACATGAAATTACAATTTGCGAGCAATTCTAAGTGGCGGATATCGCATTCGAGGATACGCTTGTTCAACTTAAAGCGAGTGCAAGAAAGTGAAGCTAATATGCACTTGAAAACTGCCGTGCATTGCAAAGGGATTTCGATACGGAAAACTAAGGTGGGACTCTAATATCGCAACACTAAACTATATGCAATGATCGATTGATCACTATAAAATCATCCGAAAACCACCCAAAGTGGGTGTTCGGTAATAAACGCGAGCAATGAAAAATCGCGCCGCGACCGAAACTACCGAGTTCGCAATCGCTGGCCAACATCGTCGAACAGTGCACAACGCACTCTCATGCACTTAATAATTGCATGCCAAATGCGCTCTCGCGAGCTGCCCCCGCCTTCAACCGTGTCACGGCATCCATGCCGCGACTTACGCGGTCGCTGGGGCGACGCCATGGCGATAAAACTCACGGGGCCCAGCTAGGGTTCGAGCACGGCCCTACAGATGGATGCAACAGTCCACCCCTGCCGACTAACGGATGCAAGAACGCCCCACAAACTGGCGGGACGCCTCACAACTGCGACCAGTGGAAGGAGCATGCCGCTGTCCCCAACGCGTAGCGCCGAGACCCGTCCACCTGCAGGACCTAACCCTGGTCGAGAGCAACCACCGCTCCATCCGACACAGCGCCGCAGTTCCCCGACTGGACACCGGTAGTCGCATCGCCATGACGCCGCCCCAACAACCGCGGCGCGAACATGGAATATCGTGCAACGGGTGAGCTTGGTGAAGACTCGCGAGAGCGTCTTACAGGAGCATGCAATTAAAAAGCGCATGTCGCACCACGGCGGCGAACGAGTGCGCCATGCAAAGCCCTCCGACACCGAACGATTGCGAAACTATATACGCGCGAGAAAACTGAATTGTTCTTTGCGAAACGACGACGGGGATAGAGTGAAAGTGAATCTGTCCGCTTTAAGTTGGACAAGATTTCCTAGTGCGAAAATCGCCTACAATAAAATGCACATGCTTATGCTACCTTATAGCTAACTTAAACCGAGTCGCACGCATCCCTCGCTGTCCTGTGTGGTGTACTGGAAACGCTTATACGTAGAATTAAGTGCTGCAAAGTTAGATGTGAAAAATAAATGGGGGTTAGGGGGTAGGGGTTGTGGGCAATGCATTGATTTGGGTTGATCGCGAAATGCAAAGACGCATAGGAAAAGAGGTGAAGGAACAAGAACCCTCGGAACGGATTAGAACAAGAAGCATACTGACGAGCGAGCCCCGATGCGAAATCAGAATGGAATATAATGAAATGCGACAAAATGGCGAACGGCATAAGTTTCGAGCGGGGTATATCGGAGAAATAAAATTGGATTAGCATTAGGATGAAATTAAATTAGTTAGTTAGTTAAATACCTGCAACATGAAAGTTAGTATATTACGCGATAACTCATTCGCACTAATGGATCGATCCAATAGTGTGAATAAGTTATTTGACGGTATCATAGATCGCGACGGACGGAGTACGAACAAAAGCTAGTGATTCTACAAAAGTTAAAAAGATTCTAATACTTCAGTCAATCTCCAATCGGTTTAAGACCGGGAGCAAATATATGCAAACTCTAAATCGAATCGCGAACCATGCGTAGCTCTTAGCTTGACGTAGATTTCCAAAGAATGCATGTTCCTTGGAAACCGACGTCAATTACCGAGTCTCACCTAGGGGAGGTGGCTACGCAACGAGCGAGACTCGTCCGAAATTCATTCTACGTGTCTATAATTTACGACTCTAACGTTAAACAAATGATAAGGGGTTGAAAGGGTTTAATAAAGTGTAGAATGAACTTCGGATTCACACGGAATTACAATGGCGAGCAATTGTAAGTGGCGGATATCGCATTCGAGGATACGCTTGTTCAACTTAAAGCGAGTGCAAGAAAGTGAAGCTAATATGCACTTGAAAACTGCCGTGCATTGCAAAGGGATTTCGATACGGAAAACTAAGGTGGGACTCTAATATCGCAACACTAAACTATATGCAATGATCGATTGATCACTATAAAATCATCCGAAAACCACCCAAAGTGGGTGTTCGGTAATAAACGCGAGCAATGAAAAATCGCGCCGCGACCGAAACTACCGAGTTCGCAATCGCTGGCCAACATCGTCGAACAGTGCACAACGCACTCTCATGCACTTAATAATTGCATGCCAAATGCGCTCTCGCGAGCTGCCCCCGCCTTCAACCGTGTCACGGCATCCATGCCGCGACTTACGCGGTCGCTGGGGCGACGCCATGGCGATAAAACTCACGGGGCCCAGCTAGGGTTCGAGCACGGCCCTACAGATGGATGCAACAGACCACCCCTGCCGACTAACTGATGCAAGAACGCTCCACAAACTGGCGGGGCGCCTCACAACTGCGACCAGTGGAAGGAGCATGCCGCTGTCCCCAACGCGTAGCGCCGAGACCCGTCCACCTGCAGCACCTAACCCCGGTCGAGAGCAACCACCGCTCCATCCGACACACGGCCGCAGTTCCCCGACTGGACACCGGTAGTCGCATCGCCATGACGCCGCCCCAACAACCGCGACGCGAACATGGAATATCGTGCAACGAGTGAGATTGGAGAAGACTCGCGAGAGCGTCTTACAGAAGCATGCAATTAAAAAGCGCATGTCGCACCACGGCGGCGAGCGAGTGCGCCATGCAAAGCCCTTCGACACCGAACGATTGCGAAACTATATACGCGCGAGAACACTGAATTGTTCTTTGCGAAACGACGACAGGGATAGAGTGAAAGTGAATCATTTCGCGTTAAGTTGGACAAGATTTCCTTGTGCGAAAATCGCCTACAATAAAATGCACATGCTTATGCTACCTTATAGCTAACTTAAACCGAGTCGCACGCATCCCTCGCTGTCCTGTGTGGTGTCTTGGAGACGCTTATACGTAGAATTAAGGGCTGGAAAGCTAGATGTGGAAGATAAATGGGGTTTAGGGGGAAGGGGTTGTGGGCAATGCATTGATTTGGGTTGATCTCGAAATGCAAAAACGCATAGGAAAAGAGTTGAAGGAACAAGAACCCTCGGAACGGATTAGAACAAGAAGCATATGGACGAGCGAGCCCCGATGCGAAATCAGAATGGAATATAATGAAATGCGACAAAATGGCGAACGGCATCAGATTCGAGCGGGGTATATCAGAGAAATAAAATTATATTATCATTAGGATGAAGTTAAATTAGTTAATTAATTAAATACCTGCAACATGAATGTTAGTATATTACGCGATAACTCATTCGTACTAATGGATCAATCCAATAGTGCGAATAAGTTATTTGACGGTATCATAGAACGCGACGGACGGAGTACGAACAAAAGCTAATGATTCTACAAAAGTTAAAACGATTCTAATATTTCAGTCAATCTCCAATCGGTTTAAGACCGGGAGCAAAAATATGCAAACTCTAAATTGAATCGCGAACCATGCGTAGCTCTTAGCTTGACGTAGATTTCCAAAGATCGTGCATTCTTTGGAAACCGACGTCAATTACCGAGTCTCACCTAGGGGAGGTGGCTACGCAACGAGCGAGACTCGTCCGAAATTCATTATACGTGTCTATAATTTACGACTCTAACGTTGAACAAATGATAAGTGTTTGAAAGTGTTTAATAAAGTGTAGAATGAACTTCGGATTCACATGAAATTACAATTTGCAAGCAATTGTAAGTGGCGGATATCGCATTCGAGGATACGCTTGTTCAACTTAAAGGGAGTGCAAGAAAGTGAAGCTAATATGCACTTGAAAATTGTCGTGCATTGCAAAGGGATTTCGATACGGAAAACTAAGGTGGGACTCTAATATCGCAACACTAAACTATATGCAATGATCGGTTGATCATTAAAAAATGATCCGAAAACCACCCAAAGTGGGTGTTCGGTAATAAACGCGAGCAATGAAAAATCGCGGCGCGACCGAAACTACCGAGTTCGCAATCGCTGGCCAACATCGTCGAACAGTGCACAACGCACTCTCATGCACTTAATAATTGCATGCAGAATGCGCTCTCGCGAGCCGCCCCCGCCTTCAACCGTGTCACGGCATCCATGCCGCGACTTACGCGGTCGCTGGGGCGACGCCATGGCGATAAAACTCACGGGGCCCAGCTAGGGTTCGAGCACGGGCCTACAGATGGATGCAACAGTCCACCCCTGCCGACTAACGGATGCAGGAACGGGCCACAAACTGGCGGCGCGCCCCACAACGGCGACCAGTGGAAGGAGCATGCCGCTGTCCCCAACGCGTAGCGCCGAGACCCGTCCACCTGCAGGACCTAACCCTGGTCGAGAGCAACCACCGCTCCATCCAACACAGGACCGCAGTTCCCCGACTGAACACCGGTAGTCGCATCGCCATGACGCCGCCCCAACAATCGCGGCGCGAACATGGAATATCGTGCAACGATTGAGATTGGAGAAGACTCGCGAGAGTGTCTTACAGAAGCATGCAATTAAAAAGCGCATGTCGCACCACGGCGGCGAACGAGTGCGCCATGCAAAGCCCTCCGACACCGAACGATTGCGAAACTATATACGCGCGAGAACACTGAATTGTTCTTTACGATACGACGACGGGGATCGAGTGAAAGTGAATCTTTCCGCTTTAAGTTGGACAAGATTTCCTTGTGCGAAAATCGCCTACACTAAAATGTACATGTTTATACTAGCTTATAGCTAACTTAAACCGAGTCGCACGCATCCCTCGTTGTCCTGTGTGGTGTGCTGGAAACGCTTATACCTAGAATTAAGGGCTGGAAAGCTGGATGTGAACAATAAATGGGGGTTAGGGGGGTAGGGGTTGTGGGCAATGCATTGATTTGGGTTGATCTCGATATGCAAAAACGCATAGGAAAAGAGTTGAAGGAACAAGAACCCTCGGAACGGATTAGAACAAGAAGCATATGGACGAGCGAGCCCCGATGCGAAATCAGAATGGAATATAATGAAATGCGACAAGATGGCGAACGGCATCAGATTCGAGCGGGGTATATCAGAGGAATAAAATTATATTATCATTAGGATGAAGTTAAATTAGTTAATTAATTAAATACCTGCAACATGAATGTTAGTATATTACGCGATAACTCATTCGTACTAATGGATCAATCCAATAGTGCGAATAAGTTATTTGACGGTATCATAGAACGCGACGGACGGAGTACGAACAAAAGCTAGTGATTCTACAAAAGTTAAAAAGATTCTAATATTTCAGTCAATCTCCAATCGGTTTAAGACCGGGAGCAAATATATGCAAACTCTAAATTGAATCGCGAACCATGCGTAGCTCTTAGCTTGACGTAGATTTCCAAAGATCGTGCATTCTATGGAAACCGACGTCAATTACCGAGTCTCACCTAGGGGAGGTGGCTACGCAACGAGCGAGACTCGTCTGAAATGCATTCGATTGTTTAATAATAATTTATATGTATCTTTTATAATACTTAATATGTAATTTGCAAGATATTAAAAGGCTGAGTGAAGTAAGTGTTGAAGTCCCAAAATAAATTGAATGAGCACGAAATAAAACCAAATGAATTACGAATGAAAGAACTTGATCGAAGACTTCGAAAAAGAGATTTCGATGAAATCTTCGTGGCTCATAATTGAATGGAAAGCTATTAGATTCGCAGCGTAACAAAGTAAAATATATTAGGTTAATTTAATATAATACAAAGGAGGGTATAATGGAATAATAGAGAATGGATTAATATGAGGTACCTGGAATATACTGGAATAAAATACAATAGAATACAGAAAAGTGAAATTAAACAATGAGAGTTTATATGTTTGCAGCCTGAATTCGTTAAGTTTGTCAAATAGTCTGATTAAAACGATATATGGAATATCGATTACAGCATTTATCGAGTATGCTGTTCGATTTTTGTCGATTCGAAACTATTAAAGAACTGGATACAGATTTCTTTTTCAGATGATGTTAAGATGTAGAGTTAAATCGAGGTTTCCGTTACTACGATTAATTTATTTAATATACTTATATTTCGCAACTCCAAGTTTTTAGTTTTGTTACAAAGCGAAATAAATTTTTAATTCCCGATCGCAACATAAAATTGTGTTTGAGGGATACTGATAGATCCCCGAACGTTGTACGTTCAGTTTGTATATATTACGTTGCGCACACGCAAAACATGCAAAAATCGATATGTGCGAGTGCCATCATTTCTAAAATCGATATTAGTTGTTCAAAATTATTTATATTATTTAATATTTAGCTCATAATTTTGCAGATGCCACTCACATTTTTCGATTTTAACACAAAGCATGCAATGGACAATTACAATTAGCGAGCATAGTGATAAAATAGTATATCAACTATTATATACCACCTTATTTTCGAAAACCCCACCCCAATTTGCTGAAAATTTTGCAGAAAAAGTGATTAATAGAAATTAACATCCTAACTTGACCCTATCTTTCAATTGACTCGATTGAATAAATTTGTTTTAATATGAAAAATTTAGAAATGAAGTTAAAATGAAAAAAGAAAGAAAAATCTAATTCAATATTCAACTCCGATAAGCGGAGCAATATTTTATTTAAGTATCAAGAGATTCGAAGATCAAAGTAAATTCTCGAAGAATATCAAAGCGTTTCATTCAATTTAATACTTTGATTTTCGAATCTACTTGTCGCTCAATACGTTCTTACACTTCTTTAAGTTTTTACGGATGGTCAAGGAAAGCAAATGAAAGTTGATAATAAGCAAAATTTTGAAAACCTTGCTTCTCATTTAATTTTTTAAGCTTTTGTTTACGTTACATTAAAATTCTAACGCGTGAAGTGTAAGAAAGCCCTACTCTAAGCTAAGAAATGTACCATAAAAATGTAACATTTACGATTGCTATTGTACTAAAGTACAATAACATTCGTGATCACTATGCTCGCTTAAAAAGTGATAAAATACAACCGGCCCCCGTGTCGTTTCGGACCTTTCATCCTACGACATGATTGGGGACCGGAGGAATCGTAAAGCATGCGACTCACCGATCGCAGAATCTTCTATGGCACCCCGAAACAGCTCGAAATCGGCAGCAATCCTCGTGCCTCCTCTAGTTCTGGCACCAAAATGTAGTTTCTCGTTCAAATTCACCGGGCCGTCATCCTTCTTTGCATAGCGTTCTGTAAATATTTAATCAAAAGCTTTAATGGGATTCGTTTTAAAAGAGGATATAGAAGATTTTGCAAACAACATACACAAACAGATGAAATTGTACTCGAGAATTTAGAAAATATTACGTATGTAATTACAGAAATACACGCGAACACGTATACAATATAGCATGCAAAAATTCGAAAGTTAAATCGTTAAAGCATTTGCGAGAACAAGCATTAATCGAAAAAAAAGAAATTCGTGAAAACTCGCGATAACGTAAATTAATCGAAAAAAAAAGATTCGCGTAAGCATGCATTAATCGAAAAAAACATTCGTGAAAACTCGCGATAATTAATTAGGAAACACTCGCGATAACGTAAATTAATCGAAAAAAAAAGATTCGCGTAAGCATGCATTAATCGAAAAAAACATTCGTGAAAACTCGCGATAATTAATAAAGAAGCACTCGCGAAAACGTAAATTAATCGAAGAAAAAGATTCGCGTAAGCATGCATTAATCGAAAAAAAAAATTCGTGAAACCTCGCGATAATTAATTAAGAAGCACTCGCGAAAATGTAAATTAATCGAAAAAAATGGTTCGCGTAAGCATGCATTAATCGAAAAAAACATTCGTGAAAACTCGCGATAATTAATTATGAAACACTCGCGATAACGTAAATTAATCGAAAAAAAAGATTCGCGTAAGCATGCATTAATCGAAAAAAACATTCGTGAAAACTCGTGATAATTAATTAGGAAGCACTCGCGAAAATGTAAGTTAATCGAAAAAAATGATTCGCGTAAGCATGCATTAATCGAAAAAAACATTCGTGAAAACTCGCGATAATTAATTAGGAAGCACTCGCGATAACGTAAATTAATCGAAAAAAAAGATTCGCGTAAGCATGCATTAATCGAAAAAAACATTCGTGAAAACTCGTGATAATTAATTAGGAAGCACTCGCGAAAATGTAAGTTAATCGAAAAAAATGATTCGCGTAAGCATGCATTAATCGAAAAAAAAAATTCGTGAAAACTCGCGATAATTAATTATGAGACACTCGCAATAACGTAAATTAATCGAAAAAAAAGATTCGCGTAAGCATGCATTAATCGAAAAAAACATTCGTGAAAACTCGCGATAATTAATTAGGAAGCACTCGCGAAAACGTAAGTTAATCGAAAAAAAACATTCGTGAAAACTCGCGATAATTAATAAAGAAGCACTCGCGAAAACGTAAGTTAATCGAAGAAAAAGATTCGCGTAAGCATGCATTAATCGAAAAAAAAAATTCGTGAAACCTCGCGATAATTAATTAAGAAGCACTCGCGAAAATGTAAGTTAATCGAAAAAAAAGATTCGCGTAAGCATGCATTAATCGAAAAAAACATTCGTGAAAACTCGCGATAATTAATTAAGAAGCACTCGCGGAATATTCACTAATTAATAAGTAGACACTCTTAAAACATGCAGTAATCCATGCGTGAACATATTCACTAACCGACACTAGGGTCCATCGATGACTATCCCTGGACACAGGAGACAGAGGTGGAAATGCTGGTGACCACTCGCGAGCACATGCGTTAAAAAACGATAAAACACTCGCGGATACCCGCGGGTACGCGCGCGAACCCGGTACTATACGCGCGATATGTCAGAATATGTTCGGTAACATATTGACAGAATATGTGTACGGTATGACAATCAGACAACAACTGAGCTCCAGAGGTTATTCCCGAGTTGCGCAGATCGCTAAAAAACCACCGATGCATGAAGTCTTGTTTACTACTGGAATATCGTTATTCTGTTTAAACTGAAATATTATTTTTAATGTAAAATTCTTGTATTTTTCTTTATTAATTATAATCTGGTAAACTTTAATTGTTTATGCAATCAATTATTGCAATAAAATATTACTAGCATTCGCTGTTTAATTGCTGTTTAATATACAGACACGGCCGATTTTGATCGCAACATGAAATTATTTATCGAAATCTTGGTACTTAATGAGATTGTTTATGATTTTTCATTATTCTGAAAAATGTATAGCGTGTTTGCAACGATTCATAATATATTTTTAATATTTTGTTAAGATATTAGTAACAAATACGAATAACACTAGGTGAAATGTGGTCTTTAGGTAAGTACGAAACGTTTTGAATTACAATTTTATCTATAAACAAAGTACCTAATAAATTTTAATTATTAATACAATAAATTATTGCTGTAAAATGTGGTCCGTATTGTTTAACCATTTACATTCATGCACAATGGGGAAATTTCTATGGAAAAAAGTGTTCCCCTTAAATTTCTTTGCATTGAACAGATCACGACTTTGTTATCGAAAATTTTTTATAGTTTATAAAATCATGGACCTTTTTATAAGGAGTGATATAAGGTCTTCAATATTTCGACCGAAACTACCGAGTTCGGAATCGCTGGCCAACATCGTCAAGCAGTGCACAACGCACTCTCATGCGCTTAGCAACGCCATGCTAAATGCGCTCTCGCGAGCCGCCTCGCCTTCGACCGTGGCACGATATCCATGCCGCGACTTACGCGGTCGCTGGGGCCCCGTCATGGCGATAAAACTCACGGGGCTTGGCAAGGGTTCGAGCACGGCCCTGCAGATGAATGCAACAGTCCACCCCTGCCGGCTAACGGAAGCGAGAACGCGCCACAAACTGGCGGTGCGCCCCACAACAGCGACCAGTGGAAGGAGCATGCCGCGGTCCCCAACGCGTAGCGCCGAGACCTGTCCACCTGCAGGACCTAACCCTGGTCGAGAGCAACCACCGCTCCATCCGACACAGCGCCGCAGTTCCCCGACTGGACACCGGTAGTCGCATCGCCATGACGCCGCCCCAACAACCGCAGCGCGAACATGGAATATCGTGCAACGAGTGAGATTGGAGAAGACTCGCGAGAGCGTCTTACAGAAGCATGCAATTAAAAAGCGCATGTCGCACCACGGCGGCGAACGAGTGCGCCATTAGATAAATTATATATTAAACAACTTATTCACACATTTGGGTAATTATCAATTTATGGATTATGGGATATTTATTAATTTATGAATTAAAAAAGAACATGATTGTATAATACTACATAGCATATGTAGTAATTTGTTATATACACAAATAATACTTTTATTATTTTACTGCATCATAAATTTTATATACTATAACTTTTCAGTTTATTTTCTCGCGTTAACCAACATACAATTTTAATTTAATTCATTCAGTGGAAAAAAGCGTAATTACTTGTTCTGATTAGAATCCAAGCTTTACACGTTACATTTGGAACTAAAATTGGTATTTTTTATTAATATCAATAATGACAAAAATATACAGTGTACAATAAATTCTAATTCAACTCTGCCACGCGATTCTACTATATGTTTAATCCTCAGCTCTTTTTATGACTCTACAACTCAGTTTTCTATTCAACATTGGTCCCTTTTCTCTTTCGAGGAAACCCTTATAGACCTTTTCCTCTCCCTACCCCGCACTCGCTAAATATTGCCAACCCATCGGTGAATTGTCTGTCGCCAACGATATTTTCCGATGTGCCTAGCTTTTGTCTAATTTCACTTTCACTTTTCTGCTCCTTAAAACTACGTTATTATAATATTTTATACCCCTATTAATTTCATTTATTTTATAAAATTTATTTTAACACATAAAACATTTCATTTTATAAAATTTAAATGTAAACAATCAAACTTTGCCAAGACTTCCATTTTAGCGAATTTATATGACGTTATATCATAGAACACACACCTCGCTAATACAGGTGTCTTACTGCTACGTGTAGCCTAAACGTAAGGTCTTGAGAAGCGTTATTGGTGGTGGATAGGCAGAACGGGTGAAGGAACCGTCTTGCCCGTGTGCGGGACATTATTCCAGCTCCCAATAGTACGTACACGAGCGTGCCGAGGATATCGAACACGCTCCTGCTGTTCCTTTTTCCGCTGTTCCTGCTCGCGGGTCATTACACCGGCCCGGATATCCAGTTCGAGAGGATCTCTTTCCGGAACACAATTAAAGGCCGGAAGCGTGAGAGCCATCCCGATCTGAACCCAGTCTACGTGTAATTGTATGTACGAACCTTCGCGTGTGTTCGTGTGGGTATATCGAAAGGAGGGCAAGCTCGTAGCGATGGAACGCTATATAGGGGTGGACCAGCCCGAGTTTTCTCGGCCACTTAAATTTCAGCTTGTACCACTTGTTGGCGGCGCGCTCGCGAGCAACAGATGACACCGACGACCGCCTCGCCGCGCAGATTGTATAATAATTTGATTTTTGCGCGCGTACATGCCAGCCAACGGGAGCACCGGTCCTGTTTGCTCTAACGATTTGTGCCTCCTCCGGTACGTGACCGAGCAGGGGAAAGAACGGAGTGTTTCTTCGCCACCAGTACGGTATCGCGGAATCGGTTCGGTTGCGGGAGTGTTGAAAGTCAATAAAAATAAAATTGTATAATTGTATATACGTAGGAATGCGATTAGGTAGATGCGAGTTTGAGAAAGTCTGAAGTGTACTTGAGTTGGGCGATTGTCGTGCGAACGCAAAATGTTTGGGTTTGAATTGTTTCTAAAGCGTGAAAGATGAAAACTTAAGAAAACGTTGCGACTGAGACATTTTAGGTGGTCGTGACCGAATGCGTCGAGTGAAAAAGGTTGACAATTAGAATGAAAAGAAACAGGAGTGTTTGGAAGAATATATGATGGGGAAAATGCGAGCACGCGGCAGAAAGTGTTTGACTAACGTGGGAGAAAAGTTTTGATTGTAAACGTAAAAAGAGTGTTGAAGTTGTTGAATTGTAAAGTCGTTTAAGTTGTTATTGTTAAATTGTTTTAAATATACTCTTATTAATATTTTAATCGCTTCACTTTTATTTTTTTACATCTGAGTTCCATCTTTTGCTCTACTAAAATCATTTTATAGAATTTTCCTATATATATATATATATATATGAGTGACATTGGAATTGTCATGTTTTTTGTTTCATGGATTGAGTGTGGTGTGCTCGTGTTCTCATTTCTTTTTTTTTTACGTTATCGTTTGTTATCGTTATCTTTTTGTTCACTTTTTTCACATCATTCGTCCCATGCTTGTGTTGTATACAAAATATAATTTTTGTTCTCGTTATAATACTGGAGTTTGCCATTGGCTTATTTTGCCTTAATATTCCATCAGGGAGAACTCGAACAATAAATGTCAGAAAAGAGATGAGGGTTGAAGATCGCAGTGTTACAGTATATGAATAATTTTTGGAATGGATGATCGTTTAAGGTTGGAAGAAATTTTCTGGGTGAATTCAAATATCTATGAACACTTACACTATGTATGTATGCATGTATATGAATGCATAAAGCAATCTGTTATTTTTAATTTCAACTTAAAAGTTTACTAAGAAATAAATTCGGAACATTAGAATTTATGTAATCATACCATACGAAGTGAACTTTTGATAATACAACAATTCTATTTTAAATTATGCGCAAACAGTGTGTTACAGAATTGAAATTTCATTGATACTACAATTTAAATTTCATTGATCACTACACATAAAAGCTTGTAATGAATAATCGATTATGAATAACTGGAAATGTAAAGCATTAAAATGTATGACTACTCCAATCATACATTTCTTGCAACCTTTAACGCTGGTCATAAGGTATGCACGACGAGAAACGCTATACATAAAAACAAAACAATATACAATACTATGCCAAACGCAAGATACGAAAAATGTAAAAACCTTAATTTAAGGTTAACATGAGTAAAGGTATATTTAAAAAAAAATGTATGATTTGAATGGAAGAGATCTAAATAGAATATAAATAATCTGTTATGCTGAGAAAGTATCATTTACTATAGTTTGCATATAAATGTACGAAAAAACAGCTATATGAATAGGTAGTCTCATTTTTAACAACTCCACCGTATCTATCACTGCAAATCTGGCGAGGCCTGATATATTTTGCTCCGATTCACTGGCTAGGCTAATATTTCCAAAATTATTAGACTGTGCCTGTGCTAATCCGCCGATATCAACTCGGTTCCTCGTCGCAGTCGAGGGACAAGTAACGGTAATGTTGTTATAATTACCTAGTAGCAAGGAACTTCGGCTTTGAATATTCAATAGGCGGAGCTAGCCAGTAGTTCGAGTCAGCGCGTGCACCGACCGCAGCTCCTTTATCCCCTTCGCGGCAATCTTCGTATTTTACCTTCAACTTATAGACTTTTCACGTGTCTCGTTATAGGTATAGAACCGATTGCTTATGCTATATACGAGCCACGAAGTTTGATACTAATGCAAGTGAAATGTCCATGACAGTGTAAGAGATAATAACAACGATAGAAAATCCTACGTTATTTTTCACGAATAGCTACTATCGTTAAGCAATCTTAAATAGCTAATATAAGTCTATGCAATAAGCTTATAATATATATATAAATAAACTGTTCAGTATTAATTTTAGTTTAAATCTAATTATAACAATAAACTTGCCTTGTAATTATTTTTTGTGACAAAAAGATTCCTAATTTCTCTCTATATTTTCTGAACTTTTCTAAATTTGTTCGTGTATAGAATTTATAGTTAGCCTTTATATTTTAACAGAAAATGTAACGACGACAAATATTTGATGAATTTCTTAATTCACGCGTGTTTTTACAGTGTGATCCATATTTTTAATCCCACATATTGAAATGAGAGGAAAAATGATTTAAAATAGAACAATTGAACGCAAACACATCCTCGAGTATAAATATTTCACGGTGCTATGCGCTATCTAAAATCTTGATTCCAGAAACTTAATTGCATCGATAATAATTAGTGCGTAAAGTATCGTCGCTAGACAACACGCCACGATCGTCTGCATACCTCGATCCCAACCGTATTAATAATAGAGTTAAAACGTACCCGCCTCAAATTTCAATGCATTATCATTCTAGAGAGAGAATAGCTCGCTAGAAGCTAGAAGCTGCACGTTGCGGGCTCGATAATTAGCCTCTGCTAAACTAATTATTTCGATCATTATTATTACATTAAAATAATTCGACGATACACAACTCTAATTATCCAGCTCGTTAAAGTTGAATTAATCATACGATAAAATCTTGATTTATGGGTATTATTATTTAAATGCGGAAGCTAGACGTGAAACTTGAATTAGGTATAAATACAAACATTTCAGTTTCATCGAACGTCTGGATATAAATAATCAGCATTTCGTTGAGGAACTTTTAGATAATAATGGGGTTACTGGTTCTTCAAAATGCATATCAATAATGATCGATGAATTATGATAATCTCAAAAAAATCAACATAGCGAATAAAAAGTTGAAAAAAGCAAATACAGATAGTTTATTAATTAATTGTTAAAAGATATTTTCAAACTACTACTTGAATATAATAATTGTTCTTAATTCCAATAACACGATCTTATATTTTCAGTTTTACACTTAGGGATAAATAAACATGATATTTAAAAAATTAATCTTAATTATTAATAATAATTATTAATATTCTAAACATTTCACTTTTATTACATTCACACCTGAGCCCTACCATCTCCATTCTACTAAATAAAGTAAAAGTAGAATTTTCCTATAATATTATTCAAAGGACCAAACGAATTTCTATCCCGCCTGTATCTCTTCCATTCCCGAAATGTACGAATCCGCTGGAAAATCCGTAATCCAACAAACACGGTGCACGTTTTACAGCGGAAAAAGGAAAACGAGTAACAGAAAAATAACAAGTTCCTTTATCAACGAACAGTTCCCTGCACGCCAATTTTTCATCCCGCTGCTCGTTTCGGCTACGCGTTACCATTTCGCGAACGTTTCCTCGACTAGACGAGTTCGATGATGAAACATCCTGTAGCGAGCGGAAACAACGATACGATCAGCATGGAACCTAATGAAAAAAAAAAGTAAGGTTGACCCCTTAAAACGAATCGTTTTTCACGCAGCGCGCGCTTCATTTTCCGCGAGGATCCGCTCGCGTGCGTCATCGATCGCGCGATCGGCCGCTCGATATTTCGACGCGCTCTAATTAAACTCGCGGCAAGGAGACTTTCATTTCGCGACTACGAACGCCGTTTCCAACGGCCCTTGCTCGCGACGCCCTTTTTTCCAACGGCGAGAGACGACGCGACGCGAGAAAGGGGCGAGCGGGGGTGGGTGTGGCGGAAAATTTGCTGAGCGCACAAATTAAAAGAGCCATCGTGACTTTGCTCTTGCACCGTCGCGACACTGTGTTTTAGCGCGCTTCAGCCCCTGTCCTTCGATGGTAATTATGTTACACGATAATTTTAAACGTCGATACGCTTCGGGAGGGAAGAAAGGAAATCTCGATTGGAATTTCAACGATTGGAGAAGTAGGATGAGTGTTGAAACAAATTTGTTGGAGTTTGATCGATTAACATGGCTACTGTTCACCTTTGGATCGATTAATTTGTTGCATGAGTGGGACAGATTGTGGCATACATTTGTGTGTTTGTAATTCCGACGATAGAGTTAAAGAAAAATCTAGATCTTAGGTGTAAATCGTGTTAAAATGGAATTCTCCAAATTTCTAACCCAAATATATTATAAAATTTGTTATCGAACATTCGTGCCTTAGAATATTAATTTTCATCGCCCAGAGAAAGTGAAAGAGACATCATGCTCGCGGTAATACTATTTCCAGAGTCCAAATTAAAACGCTTATTTGCGCAAAATCTTCTCAAATTTCTCCAAGTTTTACTTTAACCAGAGAAAAATCAATGCTACCTCGCGCTTCACTTCACTAACTAACCTATGAGATTAACTTGCTAGCTATCTTTCGCTATCGCCATAGAAAACAAAAAGAAAAAAACAGGCAATAATTCCGAAGTAAGTGATTTGCGATGTAGTTGCTGCAAGGGAGTTCTCGGCCTCCAATATGTAGGTAGTATCATCGAAATAACCTAATTTTTCGATTACTCCGACCGCCATCCAGCATCGTCGCCACTTCAGAGCCACTCGAGTGCCTTGGTCTTTCTCCTCTCCCGTTAATAAAAAATCGATTGCTTCTTTCGCCTTATTCCCTCGCGTCATTCCTCCACACACATACACACGCGCACACGCACGCGCGCGTACACGCTTTTGTTCGTGGAAAAGCTTGTAACGTCGGACTTGTATCCCGTGGCTTTTTCGTCTGTTTCGAAATGGCCTCACGCCGGGAGCTGAGTGCCTCTAAATGCGATCTATTTACGTAGCAATATCTGAGAAATATTCCGAGGCGAAATTACTCGGGTCCTGCTGCGACTTAATGCACGCCTCAATTTTTATTTCACGTTCTTTAGGCCTGCTGCGATTCCTCCCGGCTGCAAGCGAGGGTGAAAATTGGAGAGATTGTAGTCCCCCCGTTCCTCGAAACAGTTATTTCAGACTTGCCGTTAGGTCGCCCGATGAAAGTTCCGGCCGATTTCGTTTAGATAGAACTCGGAAAAAACGTCTAGCAAAATTTTCAAAAACCCAACAACTGTTGGGAAACCGGAATTTTTAAATCACCTCGAAGACGACAAAAAAGTATAAGAAAGAATGGGATACACATTGTTCAATAAAGAAATGAAAAAGCTAAAACACAAATCCTGCTTGTTTATTAATGTAAAATACTTGCTAGCTTTGAACATTAAACAGCTAATGCTAAAAGAAACGAATATCGTAATTTTTTAGATTACAGAAATGAAAATCTTAGGTTGCTAGCTTTATCTAAAATTGTACTACTTAAAGAAAAAGTTTCAGTAGTACGATCAACGTATCGGCTTCTACATTAACAGTTTCCTCGCAACAATTATACTTTCAAGCATCGAAGTAGCAATTTCTGAACCAAATATTGTGTCCTGCACATATATCCTTCTTTTCCTACAAAATTGTAACCTAAACATTCAATGATGTGCGACATATCATTGTACCTATATGGTTGTTTCTATATTTTATTATAATTCTATCGTTCAGATAAAACAAACCTCTTTGAGGTTTTTAACGCTTAAAAAAAGCATTTTTAATGCCAAAAAAAATACGTGGTATGGTAGTTTTAAAAACCAAAGAAGCGAAAGGGTGGATCGACTAGACGAAAGCCAGGCCAATCGAAAAAAAAAACGTTAGCGACAGGCAATTCACCGATGGGTCGGCAATGTTTAGTGAGCGAGAGGTAGGAAGAGGAAAAGGCCTATAAGGGTTTCCTAGAAAGAGCAAAAGGACCAGTGTTGAATAGAAAACCAAATTGTAGAGTCGTAAAAAGAGCTGAGGATTAAACATAGAGTCGTGTGGCAGAGTTGAATTAGAATTTACTGCATACTGTATATTTCTATCATTTATATTAGTACTAATAAATAATTTTGAGAACCTTTTTTCTACAAATATTAAAGATATAAACCAAACCAATTTAAATTGAACGACCACGTTTAACACTAGAACTACCAACGATTATAGTGTACATACTTGCATGGAAGAGATCAAATTGAAAATTACATGAAAAGACATTGAATACGTAGAAAACAAATCTTTATTTAAACTTTCTGCAGAAAGTCATAGTAAATTTTGAAAGCTTTACCACAGTGAATGTATAAGGCTGCTACGAATAATCACTAATTGATCATTTGGACTGCTCTGTGTGTAGTTCTAGCGTTAAACAGTTAAACGCATTTTCGCGTCTGCACTCCGGAAGTCGTGGTGGAAAGAGCGCGCGAAAACGAAGGTCACGTGCGTGCATGCAGAGAAGATAAATCTTGCAGGCGAACCTCTGTCGGCTGTTAACTCCGAACTAACCCCGTGGTAAATTCAACCCTTAAGTCAATTAACTTCTTCGTTGCACGACCACGCGACGGATGATTAAGGCACCGTGTTACTTGCCGCGATAAATTTCTGTGGTTTATTCGCGGCTTGTCCTTGCTCATAGGTATAATACCTGCGCGCGCTTTACGTCTTGCTGAATGTTCGATAAAGAGCATTTCTCGGGGAATAGAACGAGAAGGGCGAATGCAGCTCATACTTCGGCACGGGAGCAGGATTTTCGTGGAAGGAGAACTAGCGAACATTATTTTCAAGTTTCTTTCGAATAATTTTTTATTTAAATTAAATAAAATGTAATATGTAAAGCACATACTATCCTCGAGTAATATCTATGTGAGCCTGTGTATAATGATTTCCTCAATTGTAGGGAAAATTGTGTTTCTGACATAGTTGACGTAATGAAATAAAATGTTTAGCAGATTCATTTAAAATTTATAAAATATAGCGATTTACTTGGATATTTATTACTAAAATTGAATACAAGATAAAGGATTATTTCTATTAAATAATAGCTAAATTATTGTTTGACCGATCGATTGTTCCAAATACCCAATGAAATAATTAAAAAGAATTGACTGTGCCCGTTCAAATGAACTAAAATATAATATAATTTTATTATGTCTGTTTACTACTTAAATTGCTGGTTGATTAAACGATTCATCGAAATAACAAGTATCTGTCCAGGACCAAGATATAAAATTACAAGGTGACGGGGCAACGTTACTCCTCCGCGGAACTTCTTTAATCATCGAAGAAACGACGCGAAACAAAATCACTGATTACACGAGGCCGAGGTGAAAGAGAAGAACTGCGAGGTACTTTGCTGTCAAAGCTAATACACTCTTCTCGCTCGGTGAAATGACAGATTTCAGGGTTGTCGAAATAAAAAAGTTCCCGGGGAAGTTTTCGCTGCGACGTGGTATCGTCGGACGATGAACCAAACCGCGATGAGGACATCGATCTCGAGAAGGGTGGCGAAGGAAACGCGAGGAAAAAAGGGGGGAAAATTACAGATGTGAACGTGTACTATAGCCGGATAGGCTGCTTCTTTATTTCTGTCATTTTCCTTCATTCTCTACCGTAGTTTCTCACGCGAGGACACAGCGAGTCATTTCTTATTTTTTACTGCTTTCCTTCATGATCATTTGGAGCCGAACGAACCCTGGTTCGTTGCGACAAAATCTCTGATAAACTGCTGATTGTTATTCTAACGACCACCTTTCTCGGCAATTATTTACAGCTAAACAGACCTTTGTTTCAGTTAAATCAATGATAAACGATATTACTAATATTCTTAAAATTACCAACGGTTTTGATAGCCTTTAAAATTTAAAGAGAAGCTTTAAAAAACTATACGTTCGTATATCTTACATTTAAGTAATACTTAAACGCATTAGAAGAGTTTAGGAGAGGTTTTATAAATTTTACAAATGCCATAATACGCTTTTCAACGGAAATTAAAAAATCTCGAATAACATTACTATGTAGCTCCACCGATATCATAAATTTCATTTATTCTTCGGAATACGGATTTATCACAAAATTAATCCCACTTTTATTACTGAACATATAAATTTGCTAAATGAGATCCGTGTAGATATGCTTTGAGATAAATAAATTGTTATTATTAAATGAATAAATCTGGGCTCGTTCAATACTTTACCGAACAATATTTATCGAACAATATATCTTAAATCTTTCAGTATCCAATAATACCTATCTATTATACATTGGTGTGACACGTAAATATTAATGCAATTTACGAATCCGACAAATGCGTACAGAAAACGATATGTGATTTACTTATAAATTACGATTCCTTCTACACCACTCTGGCTAATTTATTTTGCTAGCTTATGAACCCCTTCGCCTATTTCTTTTATGCCTTTTGGATTAATATAATCCTTCTATTTTGCATTTTACCCAAACTCAATTCATACATGTAATCACATTTTCATCGTTAAGATCACGATCTCTACAATATTTCCAACGAATAAGAGCGCAAAAACTTTCCGAAACAGTTCATGATCGAAACATATGCAACCATAACCAAAGCCTGCTCTACTTTCCCTTACATTTCTCCCCTCGACCCTTCGATTTTTCTCCTTTCGGCATTCAGTGCTCAGCTCCTGGCTTTTCTACCGCGCTCCCTCAAATTCCCCACCCTTCTCCCCCACGCCGTCTTCCGGTCTCCGTTGCCCTCCTTTTGGCCGTATAATCCGCAAATTACTAACCTAACCCCTGCGAGCGTCTTAAAGACCAAGGCTTGTTCGTGGTAGATTCAAAGGAGGTAATACCCGGGCCAGACTTGGCAAGGATCCGGCAGGGAAGGGCCCTGAAAGAAGGATGAAGTACTTTTCTCCTCGCTGTCTGTACCCTCGTTCGTTCGCGAGCATCTGCGTGCCGCGCCTCTCGTTTCCGTCACGAGCCGGGTCATCCGGGATGCCTCTACCCTCCCCCTTTCTCCCGTTTTCAACCATGTGCCAGCAGAACATTTATTACGCTAAAAATAAGGAAGTTTGTTCTGTTACGGCTTCGTTCAAATTAGTCGAATTAGTTAAACTCGAGCCGCTTGAATGATTATTCGAAGCGTCCGTTTACCACAAGAACGTTTTACCACTTATACAGAACTTATACAGAGCGCGGAGAAAGTTGTGTCGTTTTATTAAAAAATATCGAGAGATCCATCGATCTTTTGATAGACAATTTTATGTAATAATGATTATACTGCGAATTTTTATGCAAATTTTGGGCTAAAGAAGCGAAAGCTAAATAAGGATTTGTCCTGTTCTCTAAATATTATAGCCTGTACTTTACTTTAGGTATATTGTACATTTTTGCATATTGTGCCCATTCTGTACCTTGTCGGACATTAAAATTTCTCATAAACGCATGAAAATCCGCTGTCTAATGAATTCTACTTTTATTTATTTAGTAGGATGAGATGACAAGGCTTAGGTGTGAATAAAATAAAGTGAAGTGATTAGAATATAATAACATATATTTAAAACAGTTTAATAGTAACAACTTGATTGACTTTTCAACTTAGCAGCTACGACGTTCTTACTTTCTTCAGAATCACGCTCTTTCTGCCACACTCTCGCATTTCCTCTGTCATATATTCTTCCAAACACTCATTTCCTTTCTTTCTCATTCTAAACCTTTCTCACTCGATGCATTCGGTCGCGTTCACCCAAAATTCCAGAATCGCTCAGTTTTCTCAAGTGCTCATCTTTCGCGCCTTAGAAGCACTCGAGTTCAAACATTCTGCGTTCACACAACTATCGCTCGACTCAAGCACTCTTCACATTTTCCTAAACTCGCATCCACTCGATCGCATTTCTACAATATGTCTAATAACTAAAGAGATATCGTGTTGTATAATAGTAAAAAAAAAACATGGATCCAGTCCATGTACGGTTATTACGTTGTTGATTCCAAACAACGTAAACGTTGTAATCGGACAACTAGCACTTTCAAGCACCGATCTCGAGCCGATGCAATTTTATGAAACCGATTTGGAGAAAATAAAAAGAGATCGCGGAAACGTACACGTACGCTTTGGGTACGGGGAAATGTTTAAGCTCTCTGTATTCCATAACCCCGGCAGAATGGCGTACTATCCCTGAAATGGATGGCATCGGTCGTCTCAAAACACCACGGCCATATGGCGTCAGAAACAACGCCGAGCGTCGGTATGCCCAACGTTTTCTCTGTCCCTCCTCTTTTTTCTCCTCCCGTTTGCCCTTTTCCCCGGTTCGTTTTGCCTTTTCCCCGTCTATGAAACCCCGTCGAACGCATCCAATAAAGGTAAGGTTAACGATGGATCGTTAACTTAATGAACGATGGGAACACAGCGTTAAACGCGCGCGTCCACACGTGCCGTGTGTAAAAACGTCTGCGGAGAAATTACAGTTGACAGACATTGTTCCCTGTCATCCAACGGCCCGCTGTAATGGTCGATCGAAAGGGGCATCGTATCGATCATCGAGAGAAGTTTACGTAGACAGTTACCGTCCGTTCTCCTTTCCCTTATCATTTCTTCGTTTCAGGGGAGCACTTTTTTCTTCGAAATGGAAGAGACGAGGGTTCTATTTTAAGAGATACTTTATTTAGAAACAAATCCAGCGTTTAAATTTTATTTCTGTTTTGGACGCAGAAAATTTTGCCTTATTCCTGAAACCGTGTAACTCGAGAATTTAAGTTTATAACGGAGATAAAGAATATGACTGAGTTTCTGGTTAGTCGAGAAAAAAGAAAGAACGTGTTCCTAACTGCGATGAATATTAGTACTGAATTATCAAAAGTATAGAATATTAAAAGCATCGCAAATTACCATAAACTGAAAGCTCTTCTAATAGAAGTAGTAAAAGATTAATGTTCTAATTCGCTCCTAACAAGAAATAGAATTTTTCCCCCTAAAAGAGTAACAAACAAATAAGGTCGCATAGATAATTTTCAGATTGCCTCAAACATTGATCGTGATACCCGTATCATACCTGCACACCATAAGAGCCATAAGAAGAGACGATAATAAATTAAACGACACCAAGTCGATAATGTATCAAAAATAATTACCTTGAATTACGAGTTCACTATTAACATCACTGACATACCTGCCAATACTTACAATACTATCATAACGTAAGAATAAGGGTAGGTGCTCACCCCTAATTGCCAACCAGAAAATACGTATCATAAAAATTATGAAAGAAATCCATAATAATTAAAGTAATAAATTCTTTTTTAATAAGCTTTAAGTACTCATTTACATTCTTGAAAAATATATTACTTTAATTACCCCTTGCTTTTTTTCATTTTTAAGAAACGTACGTACTCGTTGTATGCTAATTTGGAATGGTCACGATAATTGGACCAATTTCCCTATATTATATTACGTTATACAATAATATTTTCTTCCGATCAGCAATTACAATCCAATATATGTTACCATCGATAAATTTGCCCTGGTTTATCCTCAGCGTTAAAATCTCTTTAAAAATCCCATATCAACATCCATCCCCCTAACCAGAGCACATACGCGGTTAAACGAAAATGATTTCCGATTAAACGATTATAATCCCAAGTTTTTAATCCCAAGATCGCAGCAAGGGACGATCGGGGGAACATTTATGTGAGTGCGCGATAAATTGCGCCTGTTCGAGCCCTCTTTCATTCCCTTTCTCTCTCTTTCTCTCCTTCTCCTCTTACCAGCCTCGATATAACCGATTTTACTGCCTGGTGGAGTCGAGATCCTTTTCATCAAGGCTTTTACTGTCCGCTAAATACGCTGAAACGCGTACAATCGGGCCGGAGTATCGAGGCAAAGGGATCACGAGGAGAAACACGCGGAATAATACGGCTAACGAAGAATCGAAACGATGAGGGAGGGGAAAAAAAGGAAACGGGAGAAACGATAGAGGAAAATGGGAAGAATTGCCGGAGAAAGAGGAAGGGAAGAGGCGGGAGAACAGGGGGAGGATGAGAAGAAAAGAAAGAGATCTTCTTGTTCGTCGAATGCTAACCTGAATCACCGCGCAACACCCAGCTTGTTCAACCCTCTCAGCCTCATTACAGGCGACTAATAAAGTCCCGACGAGTGTGTGTACCGGTCCGTTCTATAAGACTGCGCCAAGGTTTTCTCTTTTTGAAATCACTTCTCGCTGACTCCTTTCAAAGCAATCGAGCCTATTCGAGGGATATAAAGTCGCCACGCGGAAGCGCCAGCGCCTGCAATTAGCGGCAGGTGAATGAGTTTCGGGCAGGCTTGAAATTCTTTTCTCCTTTCGATCGTTCTCTGTTTTTGAGTAATCCCAATATTTTAATACCGTTCGAATACGAATAATCTTCCTTGTCGAATGTCGCGTAACGGAATAAAGCGTCATTTCTTGAAGATGTTACTACAGTTGATTTTAAACAGCTCTTAACGAGTGTAAATTTTCAAAGTGTATTCACGTATAAGTAAATGATATGCGCATTGAAAGAAAAGTCATTGTTGATTATGGATATATAATATTTAAATATAATTTAAATATATAATATATATAAAAAAAACCAAGAGCGGAATATCCTATACACGATTTTTTTTCGTCCTTCTGTTATGAACTGAAAGTTATTTGCATTGTCTCCATAGCGGAGTCCTCGAGTTTGAAGTCAAATGTTAAATGGCTCCGCTGCGAAGCCCTCGAGTGCAAAGGGTTAAAATTACGATGTTACAATAATAACACTAACTAACTGAATGAACGATTAACCGGTTGATCCAGAAATATATGTCAAATATCGTTTTGTAGATTGTAAAGAATAGGACGTGTACAGTTCCACTGTTAATAAACTCGACAATCGTTCGCCTAAATGAAACATAACGCGGCGCGAGGCCCGTGCAATTTGCACGCTTCGAAAGCGGCGCGTGGCAGGATCAAAATTCTCTGCCCCGACGCGACGTGACGCGACGCAGAAACGTATGAAAATCGTGCCAAGCAACGGGGGCAACAACGATATAAACAGGCGACCGCGTTTTTCCCTTCGATTCGACGCGACGTGATCGTTTTAAATTGTAAAGTAGAACCGAGCCCCCCACCCCGTGGAGAGAATGTTATTTTACAGGGGCGGCCCGATAATGTTTATCAGAAATGCCCCGGTTCGACGAAAATGCGGGAAATATTTGATTCCGGAGATGAAAAAGCACGGCAGGCCAAGGGACACGGCGCGATGCAAATTTGCTGAAGCGGCTGAACATTTTTCCGTGCCGTTGCTGGTTGTGCTGATGCAACTGCTGCTTTCAATTAGAGGAATTTTTAAATACACACAGTTTCGCGTGTGTATAACGGGGTATTTCCTTTTAATCGAGTGGAAAAATTGTGCGTTTAAACGTTGCTGCTGAAAAGCTACCGAATATTTTTCAACCCTCCTATTACGTTCACAAAAATTGCCCCGAAATGCGTAAAGATTGCAGCTGTACACGTTTTTTAATCAATTTAACCCCTTGACGTACAATGACATCTGGGAGACGTAATCCATTTTACTTGCCATTGTAGACTTTGACGTCTCCGAGACATCAAGAACTGTCTACATATTGTAGAATGTTTTGAAATTTTTCGTACTTTGCAGAACTACTAATTTACTATTTTATAATGTTACTTAATATATCAACTTGATTAAATGTTATACAGCAATGCAAATTTCAAAATGAAATGTTCTATTTTTAAGCTTGCACATAACTGTTCAGTTGAGCCAAATTAAATAGTATTTTTCGGACGCATCAGATTTCGGTTTATTTGTATGTCAAGGGGTTAATGTGCAGTAAGATATATTGGATCGTCCAAAAAGTTCATTCCCGCTTTTCTTTTTCTATCGTTGATATTAAAAGGGCTGCACAAAAATTAGTCAATTTTGATACTTTCTATTATCCTTAAATGCACACTAACGAAACAGCTGCTCACGGTACAATCTAAACAAATTGCTTCCAATGGAATTAAAGACTGTCGAACGCTACTTATCTAGAATCATTTAATGAAAAAAAACAAACGAGTTGAAATGCACATGAAGATAGACAAAGTTAAAGATCTAACTTCAGTTCCTCGCTTTAAGCTTACAACACGCCCGAACAATTGTTTCTATCTACAGGCAAAAGATTTCGTGGCAACATAAACTGATTACTCTCCCCGATACTCTATTTCCTCCATCTAATCGCGTTCGAAACGTCGGAAACAATCGAAAACTACCCTGCCACGCGTGTCCGGGCAACAACAGTTGCTCGAACGTAAAAAGGAAAAACATGGCTACGCTAAGCGCCGCGGCGTTAGTATTATTTCAAATCACCGAGACGTTCTCTGGTTTTTTAAAGAACGACCACTTTGTGTCAGAACGTGCCTCAAGAGAGCGAGACGAGGTTGTCGTCGTCGTCGTCGTCGTCTACGTCTACGTCTGCGTCTACGTCTACGTCGGTGTAGGACGTCGAGAGGAGGCCATAGGCGTCCAGACGGCGACGTCGTAGCCGGCGCCGAGCGCCGTGCTAACTAGCACCCCTAGCGCACACACCCACGCCTTTATTAAACGTCGCCCGTCGGCTCGCCGTATACGTTTCCCCTCATAAAATTGAACATGGCGTACATACCTATACGTGTGGAAGAGCCGAAAGGGAGGCCGGAAAGGCGAAAAGGGAGAAGAAGGACGGGGGGAGGGAATGATCGGGGAAATAAGGACGAGCGAAGGAGGTGAAAGGAAGGGGGATGAACTGGATTGCGTGAAAGAATGGAGACGAAACGCATCGGCCAAGCAACGGAAGCAATGGTATAGGAAAGGTTATAAATTAACAGAAGGAAAAGAAAAGAAAAGTGAATAAAGTAATAAATATACGTGCATTTGATAAAATTAAAACGACACAAACGAACACAAAATAAAAAACTACGTTTATGCTTATTTTACGCTCACTTCTGACCCATTCGTCTCTCGATCGAGTGGGACCCGAAAAGACAAAACACTCGGTCCCATCCTATCGATCCCTTCACACGCACACGCGCGCACACACATTCACGCTCAGACACACACGAAACGTACCATCTTACAATACTAGTCCTTAAATCTATGCATTACCGCAATACATTGAGTTATAAGTTTAACACTAGAACTACCGACGATTAAGGCATACTTATTTGCGACAGGGAAATGAAATTGAAAATTATATAAGAAGAGTACATAATACAAGGGAAATCAATTTTAGTAATCATAATAAAAACCATGGTAAATTTCCAAAAGCAGTAGCAAGTTTATCAAATTCCCATAAAAAGTTAGGAATGAGTCATTTTGATCCCCGCTGGCAGTTTTAGTTTTAAGAACCGGAGAAAAGGATGTAACAAGTCGCATCTTTTAAAGTTGTTCGTGGGAGGCCAATTTTTAAGGTTGAATTTTACTAAAGCTGTATTTTTAGTCGGTATTTGGCATTAAATATGAGTTTTCTTTGATATTATTCGAATTAAAAAGAAAAATTGTTGCATCATTATTGTTAGCCTTTGAGTATTGTTGCAATCTATCAACTGTGAATCTATCAACTTTCTTCCCTTTAATAACTATTTTATTAAATAATATTGTTTCTAGAATTACATGTAAACCATTATTTGAATTTTTACACTGAATTAAACGTTTCCAAGTAAAATATGAGAACGGGTGAGTGTACAATACTTGCATGTATGAAAAAATAAAAGCAAAACAAGGTACAGAGTCCAGGAAAGATATTACGCTGCAATCGTTTAATATTTCGGATTACTAGGTCGAGGAACAATTAAAACTATGTATTTATTCTATAAGTGAAGGAACGCATAAAAAGATATAAAAACTGCGAAATGTTTTTCATCTTCTGCTAAAGAGGAGAAACGGTTACAAATGGCCTCTGAAAGACTAATGTGAAATAATGGAGGAAGGGAAGAATGCGCAAAAAGGAGCAAGACAAATAAAATTGTTGTAGCCTGAATCAGAATGTATACCCAGTTTTTGTATTCATAAAATACCTTAGCGTGAAACGTGGATGAAATGGAACAACGGGGTGAATTTAAACGAAAGAGAGAGAGAGAGAGAGAGAGAGAGAGAAAGAAAGAAAAAGCGGAATTCGTGAAAGAAACGAAGGAAACGAAATGTCGAGTTGCAGTTTACCCAGATTGAGAGTTCAAACGGTATTTCTTTAATTTTTAATACTTCGATCATCCAAGAATATGCTTCACGTAGCTTACGAAACGAATAAAGGAAGAAATCGAAAAGCTTCAATTTTTACACAATCTCTGATCGTGTACAATAAATTCCATAGAATTCGTTACTCCAGGTTTACATCGTTATATTCGCTCAAAAATCAAAATCCGTTTACTCCGTTTACCCTTACACCGATCAAAAAGAAAAAAGAAACTGTACACTCAATAATCACGAAAGAAGCACCCATCTTAAGAAACCATCCATCCAACCATCCTCCATTCGCCTTCCTAGCTCAATCAATCCAATTCAATCGCGAACACTTTCCCATGCAACAGTCCCCGTTCGCGTCCCCCAGCCAAGCAGATCGTCCCTCTGAAACAGCGGCAGCCATTTCCGGCGGCACTTCGAGCTTACAGAACGATGACGCAACCCATCGTGTGTTCGTTAGGACTTGAAGCCGAAAAAAGAAGGTGGAGAGAAAAGGTTACTCCCGTCCGGACATCATATAACGACAGAAATACAGGGGATAAAAATAGGAAAACGAAGGGCATAGGAGCACGAGGGACGTGGCGGGGAAGGAGGGGTGTGTGAAAGAAACGGAAAAGAGGGTGACGATGTAGGAGAAGCGTGGTGCGAGAGGGTGAGCGGGGCAGGGGATTAAAGTGATCCGACGAGAATCAGGGCGGAAAGACAACGTGAGTTACAAGATTTATTAGATCCCCGGCCCGAAGTCTTTTAATTACGACGGGATAACGTGACGAAAAGCAAAATTATTTTCACGGACAGGGAGGAGGAGGAGGAGGAGGAGGAGGGTGGAAAATAACGTTAACCGTTAAGGAGCAGTTTCGATATCGGCGTTCCTCACCCTCGCCCCGCGCACCACCACCCCGGTAATGGGCTGCTCGCGAGCAGAGCACCTTAAGGACGGTAGAAGTGGGTATTAAACTGTAGATGGAATGGCCGAAGCGAAGATAAGGGACGAAGGAGGCGGAAGAATTCACGGTGCAACGAATGAAACGGCGTATAAATACGGTTTATTTTTCAGCCGCCTCTGCCATTCACACCCTTGCTGCATCCGATGCGCCGCAAGGGGCGCGGACTCGCGGACAGAGGTCGCGTTTCGAGGGTAAATTGCGGCCAAGCATTCCCGGGATGCGTGAAATGGTTATTAGAGGCAAAATGAAGCGTGTATATGAAAAGGATTGCGTTTAATACGTTACCAAACGTTCCAGAGTTAGGTCTGGTTACGTGGTATGGTTAACAAATGCGTTCAACTCCGTAAAGAAATGATGAATTCGAAAATTACTTTGAAATGGAAACAATTTAGTTTATAAGAATAGAATTAATCGTACATGCAAAAATAATCTGATTAATTAAAAATTAATAACTTTTATAATAATTTATTTAACAATAACAATAACTTTTTAAAAAATTAATCTTGGATTAACCCTTTGCACTCGAGAGGCGACTGTTAGTCGTCTAATGATACTAACTTCAAATATTTTCAAATTCGAAATATTTACTAAAATTCGCATACATTAAACTAAATAAAGTTTAGTTAAGCGATACACTAAAATTTACATATATTATTATTTAACCTTTGAGTATGACTAATAAACAAAGTAACTAAAGTCTGAAAATTTGCGAAACTATCATTTGGTGACCAACAGTTGCCTCTCGAGCGCAAAGGGTTAATTGTTAAGCTTTTGAACGCCTTTTTTGATACTTGTAACCTAAGTTTTCAGTATCTCTTCATCTATAAGCGACTGATAATTAAATACAACTTGCAATTTCTCGAATACTGCGTATGCCAATAACGAAATCAGTATTAATCATGCTAATGTGTCATAATCGATCTATCCCTTAATTTCACGCCGAATTTCGTTCGTCCCTAACTTTCCACGCCCTCTTCTTTGTAATAACAAGAATCGACCACGATCAATTTGACAAGCGGTTTGACAAATTTCCCGAGAACGAACGAGCGTGCAAATATTGAAATTTCATGGTAGGGATCGTGACTGAACACCTTTCTACGGTAAAAAAAAGACACACACCCCTTTGCCCGGCCACCGTGTCCCCGGCGTGCTTTGCACGAGCAAGAATATATACATCTTAATAGGAATGGAGAGCGGAGGGTGAACTCTCCGTGCAAAATTTATTAAAACCCTCCTCCCTCCCTCCCCCTCTCGCTCTGTCTGGTTAACCGTCCAGAAAGCGGCGAGCGTACGCGAATTAAAGGCAACTACGACACGGGTGAACATGTCCTATACCGGGTGTGTCAAAGGAACCATCCGGTGTGGAGTTAACACGGTTAGATCCCGCCCACCCTGGTAAAGTTGCTCGAGAGTAATTAAAAAGAATGACCACGAACAGCCCCGCTAAATTGAGAATTCGAAGGTGAAAGCGGTAGTGGAGTCGCATGAATGCCGATCGATCCGCTGCTATCTGGGGCAATCGTACTTCTTTCGATTTTAACGTTCATTTCCACGGTATTGTAAAACGGGCAACTATGTTCGAGGGAGAGACGAATGCGTTCACTCGATGAAATATGCTTTGATAATTAAATTATGAAAATAATGACGTTCGATGTAAACTAATGAAAAATGTATGAATGTAGATGGAACTTATTTTTATAAACATAAAGTATGTCTTTGTTGGACTACACGAAAAATTTCTGGTTGCAGATGAACCTTATTTTTACAAACGTGCAACGCATTTTCGGTAAATTGCGTTAATTATTGAGAAATTCAAAGTTAAACGCCACATCTTCCAATTAGTCGAATATAGAATTCATCGAATTCATTTTTAGCGTTATAAAAGCTTTCAATGACCTAATACAATTGTGTGATACATAAAAATTTACTACCTTCGTCATATTACCCAACGCAACCAATATAACCGATAAATATGACTATAAATAACATGCAAATTTACAGATGTACTTCGACTATGCGCAGCACGTTATAAGGGTGATCTACGGCACAAATGAAAGGATGCCAAAGAATTCCGTGCCAAAGCTTATGCTTTGAATAGGAGTTTTACTGGATATACACGTAATAAAGACTTACATACGAAACAAATTCTTGCTATCAAAAACATTTTACATTTGCGCCAACAATATTACAGAGGTATAACAATTTTCTACATAACTTCCTGTTTTTCGTCTTCGATATAATAAACACACAACATTATTAATCACCTTATCTATTGTGTAAAACAAGCAAATATATAAATCGATGCCGATCATTCCTCTTTCGATATGCGCCATCCCATCGAATTATTATTCGTAGTAACAGGTTACATTCAGAATTTTTACGTAATAGAAAACTAAAATACGTAAAAGCAGATTTTTCATCGTAAATCCTCCACAGGCGGCCTGCCACGCTTCGTGAAACATTTCATTGTTTAAACCAAATTAAACCAAACTTCAAATGCAAACCGTCGTTCTTTTCTCGTAAAATATCGCGATAGCCGCAAAATACAATGAATTATTCATAAAGCATTCCTGGAAACATATAGAAACCAATGATACATTTTAACCATTTTGACTGCATACCTATGTCGACAAGATTTATCTTTTCAATTGACAAGAATGTAAAAGTGTAATCATCTGCACGATTTGTTCATTTTACTTGTTCGCGTATTGATTTTATAAAAGTTAATAAAACTAATCAAAAGTGATTTCATCGATTATGAGTATTCGGATAATTAATACAAACAATCAAAATCTATTTTAAATTTCAATCTACATTATAAACTGCCACACCACATGAGAACAATTACACGGTAAGTAGGTAATAAAACTGCTAAACGTTATCCAATATTGATACAAAAACGTATTTAAAAAAAGTAATGTGTTCTAACAAGTATTAATATAACAAAATGCTCGATTATGCTGTATCAGCTGTTTAAAACATACTTGAAAAAAAAATAATATGTTCTAACAAGCATTAATACAGTAACGCTGTATCAGCTATTTATATATGTGAAACATGGAAGTTCATGGTACTTAAATACGTTTGTACTTATTTACACAAAAGAAAAGACTTTAATTCGCAACCACACTTCAGGTAACGAGCAAATTAATTAATTCGAAAGAACTGTATACTGGCTCTAAAAGATTTTTTTTTTCCATTTGTCGCTATTTATCCATATCGTTAACCGTGCTCTTTCTTCGCTCGAGTATGCGGATCTGGTTACAAGTCGAGCAGCACTTGTTCCGATAATGGCATAATGGAATAATAGACGTCAAGCACAGTTGGAATCTGAACGATGTTTCAACAGTGCGTATTATCATTGGACATAGGGGGATTTGCGACAGTCTACAATGACAGCTCTTATGGGATCGCGGTTTTGAAGAAAATTCCTTCTGTACACAATTAAGGAATCGTGCGACCTTAATTACATAACTTCGCAACTGATCATTATGCATTGAGCGAATTGAGATGACTTCAAAATTATTTTATCGCATGTTATATACAGTGGCTCCAAAAAGTATTCGTACACTGTATTATAAGGAAATTCATCTACTTCTGAAATTCTGATTTCAATGAAACTTTATGTGTGTACAGAGCATGGTGTATCCTGCGTGGAGCAATCTTTTTGGCGGCAAAATATTTTGTGAAGGGGCTGATAACGAGTCTCAAAGTTTCAATGCTTATTCACGATTTGAATACAAGCTTTTCTGGGTTCTTTTTTTATGACAGGACGATAGAGTATTAAAAATTAAACATTTTCTATTTGAAAGGTTTTGCTTCATCAAGTACCATTACAAAGTTATCTTTAAAAAATGAGAGAAAACTCGGAAACTTCAACGCTGATTTCACCCCTTTAAAATGACATTTAGATGAAAAGAAGAGATTAATTCATACGTATATTATTATGATCTATATACCCACAAAGTTTTATCAAATACTTCTATCAGACTCAGAATTTCAGGGTTAAACGAATTTATTTTTGACATAGTGTACGAATACTTTTTGGATCCACTGTAGGTATATATTATGAATTTTTAATTCTGAGATCAGCTGCATCCGTTGTTTGGTGACTGGAAGCTACCACTTGCTAATAGAAACGTAGAACAACCAAGTCGAAGCGACAGTGTGCGAGAAGGAAGAAAATATTTTACCGCAATGCAGTAAATATTAATTAACTATGACTTAATGGACAACAATTTGTACACTTTCACGCATACATTATGCACTGAACGAACTGTAGAAATTTCTACATGCAAAAACTGCATGAATTAATCACGGAAATTGGTGAAAATATTAAAAATATGTTGGTGATTCATAGGAATATGAAATAGGTGAAACTACAATATATTTAATAATTTTTAAAATGCGCAACAAGATTGTGATAAAAGTGATAAAAGAAAGTAACTAAGGAAATAGCATTTTTATCAAGAATATGTAGATTTTAAATTAGTTACGCGGAAACCTATAATTAATGATAAAAGTATAGATGTGGATGACGATCTTTAAATACTGCGTCGGCTAATTGTTAATAATTAATCGTCTGGATTAAAATCTGGATTAAAATATATATGAGAAAGTAGTGTGGAACGTTAGCTTTCTGTTACAATTCTAAAAGTGCATAAATTAATCGTAAAAAGTGAGTAGTTAACTAATTTTGCTCTGACTCCCGACAAAAATATCGGTGCTCACACAAATCGCGGTTCTTGTCTGTGATACCACCCGGTGACAGTCAGCGCCATCTATTGTTTGGCGATTGGAAGCTTCCACTCGCTAATAGTAATATAGGAAAGCGAGGAGGTCGTTGGTTCTAACAATATAAGGATCGCGATACTGTGTGACAAGGAAAGAAATATTTTACAAATCAAAGACCTCCTTCATCGTTCTGTGTTACGATTACCGAGCTGCAGCTTCCAGTCGCCAAACAAGAGATGGCGCTGATCTCAGAATTGAAAATTCATTTCATATATAGCAGACGATAAAATAATTCTGAAATTCATTGCTGTCGTTGGACGTTAGATCATAATAAATTAAAGAATTTAAAATTGTATGGACTTGTTAACGTTTAGTTCCATTTTACATTCTTCTGATTTTTATCCTACATCTCTTAAATATAAATTAACGCATCCGATAACACACGGACATTAAAGTGTTCAATAAAAATATAGGAGCATATATTTTTTCAAATTTGTTCTTTAAAGCTATGTTCATTTTTTGAAATTTAATAATTATACAATAAAATGATTTCTCAACAATAATTACGGAAATGTAGGCAAAACAATACTTCTTAGAAAATATCTAATTTTTTCTGTGTTAATTAGCTAATTTTGTTATATAACTTTAGTACAATAAATAATAACTTATAAATGAATGAAATCACTATGGAAGTAATTTTTAATTACTATTTAAAATTATTAATACCAATATTAGATATTTTATTTTTTTAGAGCGGTGCAACTTGAATGCCATAACCTCTCTAATTCTCCTAGTTCCGATGATGAAGTATGGATTTAGTATTTTACTCTATAATAGATATAGAAATATCTTAACTCAAGAAATCAGAAAATATGCTGGTCATAGTAAATGGCAAAATATTAAGGCTAATAAACAACAAAAAGATTCGGAGAGAGCACAGTTGTTTAAAACTATAACATCTAAGATGAGAAGTGTAATAACAGGTACATTTTCTTCATATTTAATGCTAATAATAATACAAACGATGAGATATAAATTAATTTTTTTGTATTGTTTGTTAAAACAGAAAAAATTTTAAGCAATAATCATAAGAATATGTCTAAATTTATCTTAAAATTACCTTTATTTGTTAAAGAAACTGGCAACCCAGATCCAGATTCCAACCCAAAATTAGCAAGTTTAATTGAACATGCAAAGAAGGTCAATATGCCACTATCCACATTAAATTCGAGTTTAGAGAAAATACAAAATAACAAAAAAACTGATAATATTCACGTAATGACTATTAGTTGTTTTAAAGGCATTGTATTTGTCCTTCATATTGCCACGGATAATATTGGCGGAGTAAAAGCAATCATTGCTCATATTGTAAAGAAATTCAAGTGCGTGTTTAATGCTTTGATTTCAAATATATTTTTTAACATAGATCTATTTTAACGTTAAATTATATTAATTTTTTCATGTAGTGGTAAAATTGCTGATCTTTCAGCATTAAACGTATTTGATTGTGCAAGTTACATTATAGCTTCTAAAGATTGTAATTTGGATCGTGCCATGGAGGATGCAATAGAAGCTGATACACTTGACGTAGAAGAAATAAAATATGATGACAGTTCATGTTTTCAGGTACTCGATTTAATAATTACAAAATTCTTTTTATTTTAATGCAATATATTTCCATTTTTATTTATATTACAGTTTAAAAGTGAATTTCTTTTTCCTAATAAGGCTGTAAATCAACTAAAAAGTTTAGGTTATACAATTTTTTCAATAGAAAATAAATGTATACCTAACTCTATGGTTGAAATAGATGAGAAAGAATTACTAAGTATAAATAGTTTCAAACAAAAACTTTTTTCTGAAATAAAAGAAATTGTAAAAATAGAGGATAACATTATATCATCTTAAACTAGAATCTAAATCAATATGTAATATCATTGTAATTTTTTTAAATTTTACTTTATAAATATGTAAAAAATAATTATAACAATGAAAATATGCAAGTGTTCTTTATTAATATTTATATCTGTAAAACGTTCTTTCGCTTTAGAAAAAATAAATAAATAAAATAAGTTGTGTACATTCTCAAAATATATATTATTGATATTATCATAAATCACTTATATATGATTATAACTTATGTAATACGCAAAATATTAGAAATACATTTAATTTTATGTATTTCACTATATATCAGCACCATATCCTTTTATTTCACCCATATTAGAGCCTGGAAAATTTGAGATAGAGTTCCTTTGCAAAAGAAACTTCAATAATCTTTTTGACATCCTGGCTTTATCATTCCAAGGTCTAGAAACATCAGACCTGTTATTGAAATGTCTTGAAAATGTAGTTTTAATTACAGCATTTGTTTGTTTTGCAGATTCTTCTATAAATTTTATATTGTGTGTAGAATTATTAGTTGCAGATTCATTTTGTATTTTTGTATGTTCTTTCTGCTTTGATTTACTCATTTCACTTTCATCTATATCATTTTTATTTTCTTTATCAAATATTTCTTTATGAACTATTATATCTGTTTTAATACTAAGATCATTTACATCATCTTTTTTAGTTTTCTTTTTCTTTTTCATTTTCATACTTTCATCTGCTTCTTTTGACTTTTCTTCCACATTTTTTATATTAATAACTTTTATTTTACCTTCAGAAACTACATTTTCATCTCTTTTTTTATTTTTCTTCCTTTTTTTAAAAGTATTTTCTTGATTTTCATGAATTTTGCATTCATCTTTTTCAAATATTGTGTTTCTTTCAGAAATTACTACTTTTTCAGCACTTTCTTCAACTTCATGTTTATGTTCAATAATAACTTCTATTTTATCTGTATGCCTTTTCTTCTTTTTCTTTTTCACTGGATCACCTTGAGATATATAATCATTAGATGTATTATCTTCCACTTTCAACAATTGTATCTCTACTTCATCCCTACATGGTTTGTCTTCTTCTGATATTTCTATTATTTCCACTACTTCTGGTATTGTTTCTAAATTTGATCGACGGTTCGCTTTCCTTTTTTTAGATTTCTTACTTTTATGCTCATTAATTTCGTTATCGTTTACTTCTGATTTTTCTACAATATCTAAAGCTTCATTAATAAAACAAGATGATATTGGATTACTAACAGTATCTTTGTGTTTCTTTTTCTTCTTAGCTTTCTTATTTTCAATTTCAAATTTATCTAATGTAGTTCTGCCTTTCTTTTTTAGAGAATCTGTGTTATACTCCACATGATCATTAAATGTTACTCTTTTCTTGTTATCTGTCTCATCACTTAAATCTAAAGCTGAATTTGTCACACCAAATTGTTCCCTAGATACTTCAAATTCTTTCCCATTACAAATTTCATCAGACTTACATTCCAAATTTAGACCAACATTCACAATACCGTTTTGGCATATATTATCTTTAAATTTTTTAGCTTCACTACTTAAACTTAATTCATTATCATCAGATTTTCTTTTTTTATGAAATTTATACTCATTATTAGAATTTGAAATAGTTTCAGGACTATCTAATTGTACACAAGGATTTTCAAAAACATAATTATGGACATTTTGAATTTCCCTACTTTCCTCATTACAATGAGATTTCATTTTTTCTAATTGTGAAGTAAATCCAAATTTAACATATTCTGGTTCATTTTCTGAATCAGTCTTTTGCTGTTTTTTAATTGTTGAAGAAGAACCTTGTCTTTTTTTCATAAAGTATTCATTCATATTACCACTATTTATAGTAATAACACCACCTCTATTATCCTTGGATCCAATTATATTAAAACTGTCTCCTCTAGTATCTTGTTTATCTTTATCATCATTGCTTACATTTAAATCTTTCTGACCAAATATATTTGCTAAATCTTTTGAACTGTATTTATTCACATCTTTTCCCCTAATAAATTTTTGATAGCTAATAATAACAAAAAAGTTTTTAAATAAAATCAAATGTATGCATATAATATAATGTTTGCATATTGCATCATAATATATTATACATAATACTTACTGAACACGAGCACGACTCTGTTTAGATTTTAATTCCAATGATTTTCCACTTAATGAACTTTTGTTTTCCTGTGTTTGTATTATATCACAATTTTCATTTTGTTGAAGCTTTTGTAACAGATTATTAAAGCTATCTTGATGTTCTGTCCATGCTTTATCTACATTATCTTTTTTAAATCCAATGCCTATAAAAAGCAAAAAATTTATAATGTTTATTTAATGTTGTAAATGAAATATATCAAATTACTTTATATAATAAAGTTTTCTAAACTTTAAGTCAAAAGAATAACAGACTATTGTAATAATTTGTTTTTCTGAGATACTATCAACCTCGTTTCTGGGTTAGTTTTAGGATTTGGATAAACTTCAAAATACTATTTCATTTTACAAATTGAATTGAATAATACTTTGGATAAAGTGTATTATTAATTACACTTACCTGTCGTGTCATCTTTAAATGATACACGCACGTGTTCCGTTATACCCTGCTCGTTTGCTCCAAGTCCTTTGCCGCTTGTCCAACCCATCTTTTCTAACATTTTTTGTCCAAATTTGTTCGGATCTGCAAAAAATATGTAAAGAATGCCAAAATGTATCGAACATATAGCATCGCATTAAGGAGAATCAAATAAACCTAAAGTCTTTTAAACCTTCGCTCCATTGCTTCCCTCGAGGATTTAGAGTCCATCGTTGTTTTCGACGTGGTTCTGCGAGCATAGACATATTACTTTGAATTTTAATTACACCAATAATTAACAATATTGACCTAACATTTGGTAATACATCAGCGACAGTTGATTTAATTGTTAGTTTAACTTTTTCTAGTGAAAGGTTAGAAAAGCATCACACTGAAGATGTTGCACCGTACTGTAATGCCAGACTGAGGACGGGAGTTCTCGAGAACACCCCCTTCCGCTACGCACACTACCGCAGGATACACGTGTACGTGAGTCCAGCGTTTCGGACGACTTCGGGAAATCGAGAGAGAAAACAAATGAAAGTCTTTCTCTCACGCTCTTGAAGCGCGGAAATCCAACCAATATGGAAAGCAAGCCTGCAACACGAGCCGCGCGAAATCTGGACTGTCTATTATTCTTATTTTCCGACATATATAGCATATGCATAATTCTATTTGCATTTTTTTAAATAATCAAACGGTAGATACAACTTCCAATTATAGAAATAACAATTATAAAATAATTATAAATGTTCTCAAATTAATTTACGAATGTTATATCATACCAATTTATTCCTTTTTTTTTTAAATTAATGCTTTATCTTTTTTACACGTTGCAGTTCAATAAATGTATGCGTACATACACATACTGTTAAGCATTAGCAACATTACAGTGGCATACAATAATTATACAATTTATTTTTTTGTAATATATAAAATTATTTTTAAATTTCCCGCATATCTAAATCCTTTTAAAAACGTTAATGATGCCATCTCTCCAAAAAGTGCCCAAACTGGTAATAAACATTTATCGACAAGTAAGTCAAAGTGGTAACCGACTTTGATGAGGGCTGCCATCTATCAAAGAAACTCGCAAACAACACGTACATTTTTACCAACAATAAAAAGAGACAGAGAAAGAAAGACATAGCTGCTTCATCTGTAAGGTAAATCATCGAACTATTTCGTTAAAAGTTTCAATCATTCTTCAATAGATGGAGCCACAAACTAAAGTTACTTAATTTGTGCGCGAAAATTTAAAATCACTTTCTTCGTTTATCTCTTTACTTAATTTTTATTTCTCCAAGTCTTACTTTCAACAATAGTTCTCAATTTCAACAACCAGCATAAAGAAATTTAATTAAAAATTATGTAATTGTTCGCCATGTAGAGAACATGAAATTATGCTGCTTTGTTAACCAATAAATCGTTTGATTAAAGTATGTATGCGCGATGATGATTAAAAATTCCATTTTTATTATCCGAAACAGATAATATTGAATACAAAAATAAATATCGTTACAGAACTCATCTGGACCTGGAAATGAACAACAGGACAACTCCCAGTATCGGAAATCTCCACAAGAAATTACACATATTACGAAAACAGATTATTTATTGTAAAATTATTTTATTCAATGTATTTACAAAAATCATAATAAATTAGATTAATTTAACAGTATTACAATGCTTTATCATTTATTCCTCCTCCTATCTTATTTAAGATAATAATAAAAAAAATGCTGCAAAGATTAAAAATAGGATTCGAAAAAACTAGTAAAAAACGCGAAAAAAAAAAAATAACGAAATCTGTTGAAAAATTTCGAGACATGACGTCAAATTCCAAGAAGAATATTTCGTGCCACCTCCTTGGTTGTTATTTTCTCCTGATACAAAATCTCGATTTCTAGAGTAAAGTTCGGTTGCGATTCAAAAATTCCGCGCTCGAGAAATTCTGAGAAATGACGTCAGATTCCAAGAAATCGCGAAATTCCAAGAAATGACGTCACGTTCCAAGAAAAATATTCCGTGTCACCTCCTCCGTTGTTATGTTCTCCTGATACAAAATCGAGATTTTCGGAGCAAGGTTCGGTTCCGATTCGAAAGTTCCGCGCTTGGGAAATTCCCAGAAATGACGTCACGTTCCAAGAAAAATATTCCGTGTCACCTCCTCCGTTGTTATGTTCTCCTGATACAAAATCGAGATTTTCGGAGCAAGGTTCGGTTCCGATTCGAAAGTTCCGCGCTTGGGAAATTCCCAGAAATGACGTCACGTTCCAAGAAAAATATTCCGTGTCACCTCCTCCGTTGTTATGTTCTCCTGATACAAAATCGAGATTTTCGGAGCAAGGTTCGGTTCCGATTCGAAAGTTCCGCGCTTGGGAAATTCCCAGAAATGACGTCACGTTCCAAGAAAAATATTCCGTGTCACCTCCTCCGTTGTTATGTTCTCCTGATACAAAATCGAGATTTTCGGAAATGTTGAAATTAATTCGAAATTTTCTATCAGGAGAACATGACATGCAAGGAGGTGGAACATGTTTCCCGCGCTTTCGATTTCTTGGAACGTGACGTCATTTCTCGGAATTTGCGATTTCTCGGAGCGTGACGTCATTTCTCGGAATTTGCGATTTCTCGGAGCGTGACGTCATTTCTCGGAATTTCGCAATTTCTTGGAACGTGACGTCATTTCTCGGAATTTCGCGATTTCTCGGAGCGTGACGTCATTTCTTGGAATTTCGCGATTTCGCGGAACGTGACGTCATTTCTCGGAATTTCGCGATTTCTCGGAGCGTGACGTCATTTCTTGGAATTTCGCGATTTCTCGGAACGTGACGTCATTTCTGGGAATTTCACGATTTCTCGGAACGTGACGTCATTTCTGGGAATTTCCCAAGCGCGGAACTTTCGAATCGGAACCGAACCTTGCTCCGAAAATCTCGATTTTGTATCAGGAGAACATAACAACGGAGGAGGTGACACGGAATATTTTTCTTGGAACGTGACGTCATTTCTTGGAATTTCGCGATTTCTTGGAATCTGACGTCATTTCTCAGAATTTCTCGAGCGCGGAATTTTTGAATCGCAACCGAACTTTACTCTAGAAATCGAGATTTTGTATCAGGAGAAAATAACAACCAAGGAGGTGGCACGAAATATTCTTCTTGGAATTTGACGTCATGTCTCGAAATTTTTCAACAGATTTCGTTATTTTTTTTTTTTCGCGTTTTTTACTAGTTTTTTCGAATCCTATTTTTAATCTTTGCAGCATTTTTTTTATTATTATCTTAAATAAGATAGGAGGAGGAATAAATGATAAAGCATTGTAATACTGTTAAATTAATCTAATTTATTATGATTTTTGTAAATACATTGAATAAAATAATTTTACAATAAATAATCTGTTTTCGTAATATGTGTAATTTCTTGTGGAGATTTCCGATACTGGGAGTTGTCCTGTTGTTCATTTCCAGGTCCAGATGAGTTCTGTAACGATATTTATTTTTGTATTCAATATTATCTGTTTCGGATAATAAAAATGGAATTTTTAATCATCATCGCGCATACATACTTTAATCAAACGATTTATTGGTTAACAAAGCAGCATAATTTCATGTTCTCTACATGGCGAACAATTACATAATTTTTAATTAAATTTCTTTATGCTGGTTGTTGAAATTGAGAACTATTGTTGAAAGTAAGACTTGGAGAAATAAAAATTAAGTAAAGAGATAAACGAAGAAAGTGATTTTAAATTTTCGCGCACAAATTAAGTAACTTTAGTTTGTGGCTCCATCTATTGAAGAATGATTGAAACTTTTAACGAAATAGTTCGATGATTTACCTTACAGATGAAGCAGCTATGTCTTTCTTTCTCTGTCTCTTTTTATTGTTGGTAAAAATGTACGTGTTGTTTGCGAGTTTCTTTGATAGATGGCAGCCCTCATCAAAGTCGGTTACCACTTTGACTTACTTGTCGATAAATGTTTATTACCAGTTTGGGCACTTTTTGGAGAGATGGCATCATTAACGTTTTTAAAAGGATTTAGATATGCGGGAAATTTAAAAATAATTTTATATATTACAAAAAAATAAATTGTATAATTATTGTATGCCACTGTAATGTTGCTAATGCTTAACAGTATGTGTATGTACGCATACATTTATTGAACTGCAACGTGTAAAAAAGATAAAGCATTAATTTAAAAAAAAAAGGAATAAATTGGTATGATATAACATTCGTAAATTAATTTGAGAACATTTATAATTATTTTATAATTGTTATTTCTATAATTGGAAGTTGTATCTACCGTTTGATTATTTAAAAAAATGCAAATAGAATTATGCATATGCTATATATGTCGGAAAATAAGAATAATAGACAGTCCAGATTTCGCGCGGCTCGTGTTGCAGGCTTGCTTTCCATATTGGTTGGATTTCCGCGCTTCAAGAGCGTGAGAGAAAGACTTTCATTTGTTTTCTCTCTCGATTTCCCGAAGTCGTCGGAAACGCTGGACTCACGTACACGTGTATCCTGCGGTAGTGTGCGTAGCGGAAGGGGGTGTTCTCGAGAACTCTCGTCCTCAGTCTGGCATCACAGGCACCGTGTTAGTGCCAAACGCACTGATTTGATTAAAGGCGCTCCATTAAACCGCGTTTAGAATAGTGAATTTAAATTGCATATACAGAATTTGATATCACATACAGAATTTGATATCACTTCTATTTTATAAATATTCGTATATCTATTGTTATTAGTAATTTTAGTGTTTCTATATATATTGAATAAAAAATAAATGAAGTGTTTGTTCATAAACTATACAAAGTAAAATTACATGAGAATAAAACATTTTTAATTTAAAATATTAATACATTACATTAATGCATGTTAAACATAAACATATTAAACTCTCATGCAATAATTACTTCAGATGTGTACAATATATATACAACAATTTATTATTCAACACTAATTTTCATTAGTTTTAACAACATCGTAATAAATAGCTAATCACTATATTCTAAATTTAAATTTGTGCAGCTGCAAAAACTTTTATAAGATTCTTATAATCTTTAGCTGTCATTATTTCGCTTTTGTGAAGCTGAATTAGATTTTTATTTATCTAATTACTTTGACCTCGACTTAAGATACGGTGGCTGTCAAGGTCGGATCTGCCTAATCTTGCACGTGTTTTCCTTATCAATGTCTCACTGGATGGTGTTAGTTGCATTTAATGATTGCAACTTGATACATTTGGGAAAACACTTTGAATAACTAATGTGGCTCGAATTCGTGAGGGAATATGCGTACGATAAAATTATCACGAAATACATTCTTCTCCCAAATCTACCGCTACATCTTAACTTCGAGAAGCTTGTTCTTGAAAATTACTTTAAAAGAGCAGCACAACATTTTCATTTAAAAATTTTCTTTGTATAATAAAACACGATGAAGACGTAAGGAAAAAGAAATTACTGAGACCTGAATTGTATGAAATTCTTTGTTTTTGCATGAAAAAATGTTTAATTGGATAAAAGAAGGAAGAAGAAACTTTGATGAACAAGAACTTTTGCAATTTATATAAGTTTGTTTTTAATACAGTTACAATAAATTGTTTCAACACTGATCTAAAAAAATTAAGCGTTAGTATTATAAATTGCTGCCGGTTTGAAAATACTCTCTTTCTTAGCATGCGTGACTAACTTTTGTATAATGCTGCACGTACTATAAATATATCGAATAAATTTATCGTTTGCATATAACATCGTAAATATAATTAGCTTAATTATGTCTAGGTTAAAACATTTCATCTGTCCTAAATGTTCGCAATTAATATTTAAACGTGATTAAATATTAAATTATTGCATTATAGCGTTATCATAAATAATGAGATGAGAGAGAATTTTATTTATTTAAAATTAAGAAAACAGTTCGTGCATAAAAAAACAATGTACTCTTTAAGAAAATTAACGATTTCTCCACTATTTTCCATCGACAAATCTTGAAACACTGCAATTAATCATACGTATACGTGCACTTTTAAATGCACACAATTAATCATGCAACAGAGATTTAAAGTGGAAGTTACGAAAGGGAATTATCTCTTGGCTTAACGAGGGAGGAACAACCTTAGATACCAAGTAAATAATTAAGTTTACACCAGCTTATTCATCGAAACTGATTGCAGCGATGAATCATGTTCTCGCAAGCAAACAACTTCTGTACACTTTATTAGTTTAGAGCAAATAGAAAGTGTTGCAGGGTCCGAATTCACGGGCCGATCACACGATGTCCAATTGGCTACGACAAATGTAGGATCTCAGCTTATTCAATCCATTACGCTCGAGAAGCAGTTCTCAATATATTTCTAAATTTAAAGGTTTGATTAGCCATGTTTATAAAATCTTTTAATAAATTCTGTCGTACGATAATCTTCTAAACTATTTAATTGCACTACTTTACACTTGGGAATTTTTGAAAAACCGATACATTATGCGATCATTGAGAATCGTTTCCCAAGTGTAAAGGGTTAATAATACAATTACATAACACAAAGTCTGAAGCTTGAAATCCGGCTGGGTCACAAAGCTGCGTTTAACTGGACAAAAATCAATATAAATGCATTTCTCGTGTCTCCCATTCGAACAAATAAATATGACAGAAGCAATTAATCAAAAGTTAACGAAGTCAATTATAATATCTGAAACCGTAACTGAAGCAATGCATAAGTAGAACTTATGTCTTTCTTTCAATTCTCAAACTATTAACATACTACAAGCCCCATTGTGCGCTCAGTATGCATGAATCACGATTGCTTAATCCACATTTTCTATACAGAAAGCAATATCAAAGTGCATAAAGCCAACGTTCTCCTATCATTCCAATGAAGACAAAGTGGGGAAAATTTTCCCTGCTCCTCTTTCCTCGTTTATCACTTTTTCTGGGCCCGTCTTGTGCGACGATCATTCGAGTTTTCCCACGGCCAGAGCACGGCTCGGAACTGATTTTAGTGATACAGCGCGCGCAAGTTATCTTGGTCGTGTTTGAACCATCATTATCAGAGAGCAGAGGGACAGAGGCTGATAAGTGCCATCATCCGTTTGCCAAGCAAACTTTCGTCTGCTTTCCAGTCGTTAGTCTTGTTGGTGCTTCCGTTTCGGAGGTCTGCTCGTCGCCACTTTACACGGTACACGTTCATTTTTGCTGTTCTGTAACTTAAATCTTTATGAAAAAAATTCTACGGTGCGATCGCCAACCACGGGGAGTTGAGTTAAATTAAAAAGTGAAATGTCCTTTCTTAAAATTATTCTCGTGGCTCTAATTTATCCTGGTGAATTTATTAAAATTGATTTTTCGTGAATTTTCTGTGAAAACGTGCGAATGGCTGCTCGCCGCCATTCGTGCTGATAGTATCTTTTTTTTTTTATCTTCGAAACAAGTGATTTCGTCGGAGATACACGTGTATGGTTTGTAAGAGGGTGCACGATGGTGTTCTGAGTTGGTGGATGATGCGTGATGTGTGCGAACAAAATTTTCTCGTAAATTAAAGAATTTCTAAACTTATGCTGTTCTTTTTTTTTTTATAAGCAAAGTAACTGCGTTTTATGAGTCATTAATAGCAATTTGAAAGTTAAATATGTAGATTTGTTTTGTTAGCGGTCGACGAAACTTCGAACACGAGCTAAAATAGTCTTCGGTCTTATCGTCGAAATTGCTGTTATTAACCTGACACAAACGTGTAACATTAAGTAAACGTGTGTTGTCAAATACATTTGGTGTCAAAATTCAGAAATAAGTGTGAATTTACTACGTTTCGTATTCATAATTGAATGTTTACATGCCTGCACGTGATTTTCTGATAGGTAACCACATCAACAGAACGAAGAGAAATAGTTGACTACAAGCTGCACAAGATATGATTTTTACTCATAAAACTTTTAAATTCATTGACGAACTTTATTGAGATTAAAAAAATAGAAACAAATTTAAAAATGTTTTATTTTCCTGTAAGATTTAAAAAAAAAAAAAAATACAATTCTTAATTAATATACTCTCACCCTAACGTTTCTGTATTATAAAAATTCATTTTACAAATTTCTTCAAATACTGACTCATAAAAGAATACGAGACAATTGTTACGACAATTAATCGTTCCAACAAAATCAATCTATCAATTAGAAAACCTTCGAGATCATACATACAGTAGCGGACAAAAGTTCAAGACCAAAGGGTCAAACAGAATAAATTAATTAATTAATAAGAGATAACAGTATAAATAAAATTTGTATTTTACGCTAATAAATAAATAGCGTTCTACCATAATTACAGTAATAATGGTATTTAACAGATAAACAATGTTTGCGAACCATAAAATTATGTTTTACATCGGTCCTGTCGTCTTAACACTATTCCTACCAACACTTCACGTATACCTATTCCTACCGCGACATTCCCACGTAAGAGAGACTACAAATTTTTCTCAGAAAATAAACAATGAAAAAAGAAGTGAATATTGAAAAATATATGATACGTATATTCGAGGAAAAGTCTCTAATTTAAAGCCAATTCAATTACTTTGTGTTACGTGAAATTCTAATCAAAATTTTAAAAACGGTCATTCGACCGGTCTTGGTAGAAATAGCGTTAAAAACTTTTGCCCGCTACTGTATCCGTTTAATCGTGCTGTTCCCGGTGCGCAAAACATTTCTGCTCGTTTTAACACTATTCCTACCACGACCGGTCAAATGGCCGTTTTTAAAATTGTAATTAAAAATTCATATACACAACATAATTGAATCGCGTTTAAACGTTAGACTTTTCCTCAAATATACGTACAATACGTTATTCAATATTCACTTCTTTTTTCATTGTTAATTTTCTGAGAAAAATTTGTAGTCTGTCTTACGTGGGAATGTCGCAGTAGGAATAATTATACGTGAAGTGTCGATAGGAATAGTGTTAATTGGCCACACGAATAACAACAATACGTAAAACCATGCCACACTTCGGCCAGCAACCGAATGCCACCAAGCACGAATACGCAGGTGACGAACGAGTTTCGCCATTTCTTCTTCTTTCAAACTACGCTCTCCAGCGGCGGTGGAAGCGGCGGTTCGTGTCGTAGGGAAACATGTTTGGCCGCATAAAAAAGTTGGCACTTTTATTTTCCTCGGCCACGATTAACCGACGGACAGTGTCTACTTTCAGTTGACTCGCGAAACGAGATAGACACCGGCGGTGACTCACGGTGTACACGGGGAGAAGAAAAAATGGATGCGATCAAGCCTGGATGGTTCAGTGAAATTAACGATCTGTGGCCGGGCGTCTCGTTGTCCCTCGAGGTGGTCAAGATACTTCATCGGGAACGATCGCAGTATCAAGACGTGATGGTCCTTGACACGTAAATATCGTACTTCCACTGTTTTCCGTCGAGCCGCGAAACGAGCCGACTCGAGGCTCGCCTCGGAGAAAGTGCATCGTTGGAGAGGAACGAAAAAAATAGAGCAAGTGCAGTTTGCTGAATGTTAGTGGAGTTCGGGACGCAAAAATTTGTAAAATCACACGAGGGTTAGTTGTTCGGGAAGCGTGGAATGCTGACAATACATTTGGAACGATTTTGTGGCAGCACTTCAAATTGGAGGACGTTCGATTTTTTATTCGGAGAAATTGGGACTCGCTTGTCATTTAAAAAATTGAGCAACGCGTATATCGATTTTTTAAAGCCGAACTGTAGAAATGTTTATTTCAGAATTGCGCAATAAATGTTCCACTGATAATTGAAAAAACGAACGATAGAAATCTTGAGGTCGAGCAACAAAAGTTCTAATTCTAATTCTAACAACTGATTCTAACTAATTATTCTAATACTATTACCAATTTTAACATTCTAATTCTAACACTGAACAATAAAATGGATTATTAAATCACAAATTTTTTCAGAGCGTTTTGTAAAAGGTAAAAGAGTAATTATGAAGATACAGAATACCGAAAAGCAGATGCGTTAATAGTAGCAAAAAAAAAGAGATTAAAATAGTATTTTTCAGCTTGTATTTTTGAAGACACACGATAAGAGGAAGTTAATTATAATGCTGTATTATCGTATTTCCTTTACGAGACTCGCATTTTTCTCGTGTACGCATTAATATTCTCAGATTTCATCGGAGCTATTTATTGCTCAATTCGTTTTTAAAAGTATATATCGGAATCTTTCGTAATTCAAGTTACATGTATCTAATCTTCTGCTTGCATGAAATATGTATTTTCTTGGCAACAAGCGGCTGCCGCGACACAATGCCCGTATCTCTTTACTTTTGCGTGGTCTTATTCTTGTAGCGTATAAAAAGCACGAAAATAAAATTAATCAATCGATACGAGCGGGGACGTTAAACTCTGAAGAACGAAAGAAAGATATTTAGAATAGAAGGAAATTGAGCTTGAAGTAGTATGTTGTTTGTCACTGTTTCAAAACGGATTTGTTTTAATTACACATATGCAGGAAATCACATGGAAGGGCCCTAATTTTAGATGGTATCATACAATGCACGGAGAAAGACGAATTTTCGTACCAGGAGATGATTGCCTTTTTACCACTGTGCAGTCATCCGAATCCAAAAACAGTAAGATCTCATATTATGCATTAAGTATGTACTTGAAAGAAGCATCTGACATTAAGTAATTTTGTACAATGTTAAGATTTATATTTAACAAATATTATTAATTAGAATTATTTAAATATCTAAAAGCATTGAGCGAAGAGAAACGGTAGTCACATCTTTTCAATATTATTTATAAATCTGTTTAAATAATCCGAAAATTCATTTCAATCGAAATTAACTCCTTCAATTTTAACAGTTTTAAAAAAGTTTACGAATCCAAAGTTCTCAAGTATACTTAAAAATATTAGCAATATTTATTAGATTTGTTATCTTTCTATTTAATTTATCGACAGGTTTTAATTGTTGGAGGTGGAGACGGAGGGGTTGCTCGCGAAGTAGCGAAACATCCTCAAGTAGAACGTATCGTACAAGTTGAAATTGATCCAAAAGTATTAGAGGTGTCGAAAAAGTATTTGCCTTCTATGGGCGTGGGTCTGGAACACCCCAAAGTCACCCTTAACGTGGGCGATGGTTTCGAGTTTTTAAAGCAACACAGAGGAGAATTCGACGTCATAATCACGGATAGCAGTGATCCTATCGGTAAACGAATTTTTCACGCTTAAAAATCGAATGAATTAATTAAATTTAATAATAGAAGGTAAAAAATTAACTTCGTAAAACTAACAAAGGTTCAAAATCGTAAATTATAAACGCAATACAAAATATCACTAAACGACCATTCTTATTAGAAAATTTACTACATCGAAATCTTCTTTTTTATTCATTTTTACCGATGTTTAAAAACGAAAGACCTACAAACTTCACAAAATGTTTCATGAAATAAATACGTACCGAAGGTATTTATTCATAAATACAGGTCCAGCTGAGTGCCTATTCGAGGAATCATATTTTAATTTAATGAAAAGTGCACTGAAACCTAATGGAATCGTTTGCAGTCAAGCAGGAACTGCGTGGCTTAATCTGGATCATGTGTCACAAACTCTACAACATTGTAAATCTCTATTTCCGGTTGCGTCTTACGGTGTTGTTTCTGTGCCCACTTATCCCACAGGACAAATTGGTTTCGTGTTGGGAGGTTTAAATCCTGTAAGTTTTAATAAATTTTCTTTATATTAGTCGTTAATTTCGAAAATCTCGTCGACTTCTATTGAAATTAAATTATATTCAATACAATTAATTAAAAAGAAAAATCACATTTTACTATTTACTGTTTAAATTGTTTGTTTCATAAATAATATTCATTTATCGCTATTGTTCGATCACTTTTCAGGAAACAAATTTCAAAGAGCCAAAGAAAATTTTCAGTGACAGTGAGTACGATCAAATGAACATGAAGTACTATAACGACGAAGTGCACCGAGCTGCGTTCATCCTTCCAAGGTTTATAGCGAAAGCACTAAAGAAGCCGCTCGATAAAAACTAGTCATTTAAAATTTCCTAAATGTAATTAAAAATTTTAAAAACATCGAGACTTTTAATATATCAAAAATGATTGTTGTCGCGTTAATAATTCAACTACCTCGCAACGTATAAGTCTTGAAGCATTTTACACTGTTTAAATTTGTACCGTTTTGCAGAATTTTGATATAAAATTTTCATGCAGAATATTTTAATAAATTGAAGCCTAGTTCTTTGCTTATATACCACATACATCCCGCTCTTCTCGCACACACATATACGCGTTGAAGGAAGCTTCTAGCGATACAATAAGAAAATGTTAGAAATCTTTTATTGTTTGAATGTGATTAAAACTAATATCTATATTCGCGAATAATCGCTGCAATATAGTGATAATAAAATAATATTCATCGGAATAATCATCGTCGCTGTACGTGGTAAACTGTAATTAATAATAAGAATAAAGCAATAATATAATCTAATAGAATAATATAATATAATATTACAATTTGTAACACTCCACGATAAGACTTAATTGATTGTACTGATAACGATTAAAAATATCCTGTATATAAATCTGAATTGTCAAAAAACAATAATGCGAAATGTTGAAACTTGTAAAAGTTGTTTCTCTCGTTGCACTTTGTTTCCTTTTAATATACGTTAACGACATATATATATATTTAATACATAATATATATATATAGAATCTATCGTATAATTGTCTCATATAATTTCTTTCATTTATATTTATATTTATACATATATACTTTCCTATATATCATGGCACACACCTATAAGAATATAAGTATATAAAATAAAATCACGATTGGCGATCGTTCTCAAAATACATATACATGTATATGTGACACTAAATGCAATAATGTTACACGTACATATATTTATATATTTATACCAGTGGTTCTTAAATAATGTTCCGCACGCTTGCTACAGTGTTTCGCAAAATAATAAAATATTACAAGTTTTGTGTAAAGATGTGATTTGTTACAGAACACTTATAAATTTATATTGAGTTGTTTCAGTCACTGTAGCTTCCATAAATAATTCCATTGCTTTCTTTTTATATTATCATGTAACGCTGTAACCGTGTCCTATAATACTTATATGTATATTACACTTATTTCTGTCTTGACTGATTTATGATCTTACAGAGTTTAATGTTCAATAACTTTTTCCTGTAATCAAAAAAGTTTCGTTTTCGGAAAAGATTAAGAACCACTGACTTATACAGATCCCTTTGGAAGCGACGACAACAAAAGTCATCCTCCTCGATTGTTCAAAAACGACCTTTTTCTCGTACAAAGGGATTCTTCGTCTTTCGTTTCTTTTCTGCTGTTTTTTTTTCTCGTTTTCTCGTTACACTATCGAACCATTAATAAAGCATTTGATTTTTTGGTAATATTCGAAAATCCTACGAGATCGCTACGAGCACGTAAAAAAAAGCGGCAGCTCATTAGACTCAGGCACTTTCTTTTTTCCCTTTTATCGATTATCCGATCAAGACACTGAATTTACGCGACATATATTTAACATTTATTTACAAATTCGTTATCTACTTCCGAAAGACTAACGATAATTGCACTAATCGATCACTAGGAACAGGTCTGTCCAACTATTGACCCTACGATCAATTTTCAGATTATTTTCATCTTTTTCAACTTATTTAAAAATTTCTTCCTCAAAGCACTTATAACCTTGTATCTTTTTAATTGCATTCTTATACGAAATTTCTTTTTATCCCTAGATTACAATGTCATTTTCATAATAATAAAAAGAATTCATACTCGAGAATGCATGCACGAGCTTTCTTATTTGTAAGTTATTATTAGTTTATTTATCATCATAATTGTTTTCGTTACATTACAGTATACAAGATGGACCTAGAGAATCAAGAAATTTAATTTCCTTTGATTGTTTGAAAAGCTCTTCACTACACTTTTTTCATAAAACAATATCAAAAAGTACCTTAGGTCCAATTAATCTAACTTTACCCTGAACAAATCCAATATTAATACAAAAAGATATAAAAATTTAGTTAGAAAGATAAAACAATAACGTATACGATCACTTATCGAAGTAAGAAAAATATATCGTATAAAGAATATTATTTCCTTAAATATTAATTAGCTTCCAATAATTCCATCCTAAAAGCTCTACACTTCAAGCATTGAACATCGACATTAATTGTTCCATTTCTACTAAGAAGAAATTTGTTTTAGAGCTTATCTCGCGTACTATCCATGTAAATCGTTAAGATCTTTCCATCAAGTTGGACAGCCCTGAATCAAAAAGACTAACGAACCGAATCGTTCCACGAAATCGTCGAAAAACGAGCCACCGCGAATGAATAGTTGAAACAGGTGAGTTCAGGCAACAAACTGCTTCCAGAACGAACAGAAGCGCGCACTTAAACATTAATGTTAATCCTGGAAAACGAAAAATGTTAAGGGGAAACAGGCGGAGAGACACCGTGGGACAAGGCCGCGCGTTGTCAGAAAGTTAATAAAATTAAATGATATGTTGCTTCTCTTGTTAATCCGTGATCTTAAACTTAAAATTACGATAAATAAGATCTAAATTAAAATCGGATGTACAACGGCTATTGATCACTTGTGAGAAACCAAAGAGTGAAAAGAAGAAACATAGGTCGAAACAAGCATATTTTTTTCTTCCTCGCTGAATTCTGTTATAATTATTCTGTTTCTCGATATAAATATGAATTTCAAACGGTGCAGCTTTTCTTAAGTATAAAAATTCACCTTGGCCTATCGAATCGCTTTAAAAGAGTAAATATAAATATTTTCAGACATTCCTCCTGAATTATTCTCAAAAAAGTATCTCAAAAAGCCAAAAGTGAGTATCGTATCAAAACATTAAAAATTGTCAATGCGAAATAGTAAAATTGTACGGTGTGCATCCGCGATTTGCGTAATTTCTGTAGCACTGTTCACGTTAGATTAATAAAAATAAGTTTACGGTAAAAGTGGACGGTTAATTGTCCGTTATATATCGTTCAAACCAATAGTCATTCTTATAAAGGCTAATTCCGAAAGCACATATTTAATTCTATCTAAGGACACTTTTCTATCATTTCATCGCAGGGATTATCATACAAAGACGTCGAAACGTAGGTATTTCTGCGTATATCAGGGACGAATTGTTTACGAATACAATTGTACCGATTGTGTCATTAGTATTTGAACGTACAAGAAACGTTATTCTAATTGACTTGATGATTTTATCGAATCGTATGTTTCCAACGAACAAAATTGATTAAAAATACAATTTTTATTTATTTTTATTTCGCTTAACCCCTTGACATTAAGAATAAAGTAAAATTATTGTTTTAACTATGTCTCTATTTTTCTATACATCATATACAGGGCAACCTCGTGCTTAAATATTTCTACAAATAAAGGCTTATTCTGGGTACTACTTTTGATATATCTTGCCGCGATATTCTTGATTACTGTATTTTCTTTTAAGTATATCTAAGTTTGTTACTATGTTTTATTTATGTGCAAAAATAAGTTTAAAGAAATAAATATATGTAGATTATTTGACATTTATATAAATTCTATCGTAAAACTATACATTATTTAGCGTAAAAGCTACTTATTATTTCTTATACAATACTATTTGAAAATAAAATATTTACTAGCCATTCTATTCTGTTCTTGATTATTATATTTATTCTTGAACAATGTGTATTATAGTATTGGAATGAAAAATATACTTTCATCTAAAAAAGTAAAAATCATTCAAGGTAAAAATTTTCATTCAATTTATACTGTCTTTGTAAATTGTTTTGTTTAATCTATTTTAAAAAATCAATGTAATAATCAAGGCTTCTTCACTATGTATATTATCCTTATTTGTTGTCAAGAGGTTAAATACTATTCGTTTATACAAAAATACACTTTATGACATTAGAGATTCAACAGAGCCTTACTAAAAATAGAAGAAAATAAGAAAAGTAAGAAAAGTTAATAATTTTGTCAATAAAAACCATACGATTTGTGTTGTATGATAATTAATATTAAATACGTTATACAAAACCTTCACCAAGTTCACGATTGTGTTTGAAGTACACTCAAACTAAAAATTGCCTATGTTGTCGATACATAGCATATTTGCAACGAAATCTAAGTTACTATAATACAGTCAAAAATCAGATTCAATCCAAATCATCAATCGGTATTGTCAAATAAACGCAAACTGTTGTATGAATATAACTATATTCCATCAAAAAAATGTTTTCTCCTTTCTTGTACGTTATATTACATAGAGAAATCAATGGAAAATCTCATTGATTCTTTTGTGCATCAAAGGACGATTTTCTCATAGCCGTTCCAACAGTTGGAACATCCACATTTGAGATACTACATTTATTGTTCCTTAAAATTTACTTCTCTTCAAAGCGAAAGGTTTTTGTGTTGGACTCCTGCCTGCTTGACATTTTCATTGTAACAGTTTTCTTTTCAGTAACCTTGTGCGTCATCGACTGCTTTGTCGTACGTTCTTCCAGAGTATCGTTATCAACATTCTTGAATGTGGACAGTTCATTACCAGAAGTCGCATACTCCTTGGTCTCCTCTGTAGATTCATAATTGGAGCTGCTAGTCTTTCCAGGTGTTGATGTGTACACTTTGGTTGTAATGGTTTCCACCTTTCCGCCAGGAATCAACTTAGTTTGCACGTTCATGTAATTTTGATTGTGCGGAAGACTTCCAAAACGTTGTGTTTCCGCCTGTTTATCTGACCTAAAAGTACTCATAGGACTATGTCCTGAGAATCTATCCACAGTGTCATAATATTTGTGATCCTGACTGGGAGAATAAGACTTTTGCTCGTATGATCGGTCCTCGTTAGCATACTGATCCTGAGAATATTTTTCATAAGAGTGATGATGCTGCTGCTGCTGCTGTTCATGGAAAACCTTTCGCGTGGGAGATACTGGTGAATAAGTCATGGTATGAACAGGAGGATACGGGCCATCCATCTGTTTCCTTTCCATAGTGTTATAACTCTCTTGATTGATTTTCCTTTCTATAGAACTGTATTGACCAGGAGAACTGTCTATATCTTTCTTATCAGAAATAACGTATGGACTGTCTGAACCATACCGTTTATCATACTGGTTTTCATTATACTTTTTCTCAACTGATCCATACTGATTTTCCATGGCAGTCCGATACTGACTACCTTTCATCTTCCTTTCTAAAGTGCTTTGTGTAGAGTGAACTTTCTCTGGACTGACTAAGTGCTGCCTGCCGGCAGTGAGGTGGTTGATGTTGTGCGTTGCAGATTGAAGTTGGTCCAAACTATGGTTCATGTGTGAATGAGAATCGTAAGCTCTGGTCTCATATTTGGTTGTATAACTCTCATAGCCGCTCTGTTCGGCATCGGTATCGGTGTCGGTTAAGTCTGGACGGTTCTTATATTTGGCTTGTCGAATAGCAGTGAGTCTTCCTCTGGCTTCTTCCAGTTCCCTTTCGATACGAAGTACTTCTGACCTGGCGTTTATTTCCTGGGCAATTCCTCCGACCATTCTGCGATTCAAAATTAGAGATCTGTCCTCCTCTTGTTGAATAGCTTGTTGGGCTGCTCTTACTAAATTGTCTGTAGCACGTTTCACGGCATTTCCAGCTGCCTGTAGACGCTTTGTGCTTTCGCTGTCTGGATCTGCTTTTACTTTGCAAGCGACCAATAGTTGTGCTGTACTGCTGGCGACTTGTTTTGCGCTGGAAATTAATTTTTCCTCGGAGCTCACACCTTGTACCAGAGCGTTTGCGGATTCCACGAGACTGTGTGTTGCAGCTGCGACCATTCTCGCAGCTGAAATTAGACCTTCGGACCATTGGCCATCGTCAGAACTGGTGAGAGGTGTTCGGGAAACTTTTCCTGTTGCTATCAGTTCTCTCTGAGCGGCACTGGCTGCTTTTATAAGCGCTGATGTTGCAGCTGCGATTGATTTAGCTGCTTCCAGAATCATTTCGTCGAAATTCATGTCTTCATTTGCTTCCTGTAAAGTAAAAAATGGAATGCTCGAAAATGCGAGAAGATTGGTAGGGAATTTTTTGTTTCGAATCATTCAATAATAATACAGACATTTGGTCAGTGAAAGTACATCATTAATTAAGCTTCAACATTTTCAAATTATAAATACCTAGAAAAAAAAGTGATAATATATTAATTAAAAATATAGAACTTCCACTTACTTCTGTTTTACCAGTTTTCGTCTACTTAAAATTGTCTTACAATTATAGATGTAACCATTTACTAACCAAATATCTATTCCATTTAAATATTCTATAATCGAAAAAATTTAATTAAGATTTTTAAACTAAATTTAGACAAATAGGATTTCTGAACCTTCCATCTTACCATCCAATAGAGTTTCGTTGATCTTCCTGACCGCCATAATAATATGTTTGATTCCTGGTCGATTCTTCAAAAAACAACCAAGAATATCAAACATATCTTACGGAAATCAGACTGCCTCATAGTTTTTTCCAGGATTTACCTTTACCTACCGTACTATTGAATTAATCATTCTATTTTACATGTCACATATTATTTATAAAAGCAACTGGAAAATAATGATCATAAAAGTTACTAGACAAAGATCATTCTACTTTTAGAAAATTTTACTGAAGGTAAATTAAAGTATCCTTCAAACAATTAAATACTTTTTATTTCAATCGTTTCCCAATCAACGATAGGAAGACTAATCACTTAATTCTGTCAGAATCTATACAACAATCTCAATCTATCTTCTAAAATTCTATAATCATCTCAGCTCATTTCAATGGTATCACAAAAGACTCACCTGTATGTTTCTTCGAGGTCTTAGACTAGCAAGCTTTTTAGCAGCAGCATCAATACTAGCAGCAGCTCCCAGCAATTCGTTTTCCGCGATAACTGTGGGATCATCAGGGTCCACCCAATCGTTACCCTTCAACAATTCGGCCACAGCTACCAACTCGGTGACACTTTGGGCAATTTTTCTGCTAATCGGCGGCAAGGTATGCTTTGCATCGCCAGATCTCGAAGATATCTGTAAAATGGCTTGCAACAGCTCCCTGTAATTAATGGCGACGTCGTGACCAGCCTGAAGAGTCCTGTCCCTCAATTCGGCTGTTTCTGCACAATTATACGCGGCTCCTTTGCAGATAGTTAGCATGTCGCTGATAGCCTTTCGTCCCATGTTCGCAGCCGCGATTATGTCATCCTGTTTACAACTGTTTCCTGCGGCCACTGCTTTCGCAGTCGAGGTGGTGATGCTCTTTGTGCAACGAACAAGATCCTCGGGGGTCACGTTGCTCTTTTGTATCTCTGAGGTGTTCAAGGCACGAATTTCTTGAGCTATAGCTTCGATGGTCGATTCCAGAGCCCTGGTGCCACGGGTATGCTCGTCTTCCACAGCTTTCACCGTTTTCAATAAGGACGTCACATTGGTTACCATCACCTGAAGAAGAAAAAGTGAAACGGATTATGATCTGCTCTGTCAACATTAAATGTATAACTGTTTTTGGTGTATTCATCGTTTAAAGTTGCATGACGATTATTAATAGATTGATCTAAAAATCACATAATTTTAAGCGACATTTGTTTTGCTGAATATTGGGAAGTATTAACTTTTAAATTACATGATTTTCAGAATATCATACTGTGGGTGAAATGTAAAATATGTTATGAGGTTAATATAATGATTGTCAGTTGCGTGTCTTGAATAAAAGTGGTGGTAAAATGTTCTGCCGCATAAGAACCTTGAGGAGAGCTAATGCTTTCCTTATGAATTACAGTTAGTAAACGATTAAAATTATTATTAGATCCCAGATGAAACATTGAAAAGTACGACATTAAAATAAAGAAAAGTATGATATTAATTCTATTCTCAACGAATTATTCTATAATTACTGATGATATAGAAGGAACTTTTATTTAATAAATAAATTTTTTAAATAATAAGTATTTTCTAAATATATACTTTTTGATTTCCTTTTACTTATTACGTATAATTTATTAATACTATTAAAAATTAGAAGACAATTGAAACTAAAATTTAAATATTGCAAATTGAAGTTGCGTAAAAATGTTACTGTCATCCCAAATTTTCTTTAGCAAACGGTAAATAATATATTAATCTCCAATTAGTCGACGAAGCATTAAGCACAGTGCTATTAATCGTTAATGCACACACGTTTGCAAAAAGAATGTACGTACCTAAAGGTTGCATTGTTTAAAAAAAAAATATTTCTGTTCACGAACGGATTAATGAATTTTAAAATGGTGTAATATAATAAAAATTCGATGGTTTATTTCGTCGTTACAAAAAAAGAGAAAAAAAATGAACCTAAGAGGGAAAAATGAAATATAGTACAAAATATAACAACATCTTGACTGAAACACGGTACAATTGTTCGTATAGCAAGAATTATTCTATCATATGAATGCGTGTAAATGACTAAAAATGCAACACAAGCGCATCCCGTTACTATTTTTAATGTTAAACTGTTGAATTATTATGTCACCTGTAACGTTCTTTGACTACAAAGAACAATAAGGTACAAATACTTCAATATAACATAGTGATTTGAAAAATTCTCAGTAAAGTAAAACTGTAAAGTGCAAATTTGCTCACAAATTCGTCACCAAGTTATCCTTATTGCAGACTAATATTTAAAGATACTTCAATAGTACTGTTCAATAGGAATTTTTCGCGAGTACTAATACTTTTTATGAAGAAAGAATTTTTATAGATCTTTTTCACCCTTTTGACACCGTGCATTAAAATTGATTATTATTCTTTCTTACAATCTTTCTTGGAAGTCTTATTTAAACAAAAAAAAACACCCAGTTTTACACAAAACTAATATTAATGAATTAAACTTATAAAAGTAAACAAAACTAATGCAAAAAGAAAGTTCCATTATAGCTGCCATCTAATAAGTGAAAACTAGCTGTACACCCAGAAACGAAAGTTTTAAACAATCAAAGTCCTCGATCCCAACTACAGTATACCAAAAGGGTGAAAACACATCGTGCTCATCGGGAACCAGTTAAAGTATCGCAAACGAGAAAAAAAAGTAAATGCTTCGACTACATAAGCAACAGCAAATCGGAAGTTCGCTGAGACGGTTGTTCGCTCTCTGAGGCCGAGAGCAGACGTATCAGCTCCTCCTCTTGATCGGACACGAACCATTCGGACTCCGAGCCGCCGACGTCACTCAGAGGCATCAGCTGCTGGTGTAGCTGCTGTTCTAACACCTATCCGGATCGGCCAGACCAAAATCGACAATGAAAACTCACAATTAAAGTCCACCATGTTCGTAACAAAATGTTTCGCTACTTTTAATCGCGTGTAAATCTCATCTCAACAAGCAAAACAAAGCCGAATACGAGTGTTCTTGCTGTTGTCGTGAAGCAAAAAATCGATTCTGCCTCGCGCAGCTAATCTACATACTTTCCGTCAAAGGAGAGCACAGATCGAGTGTACTGTCACACACACGGAAAGAAAAGATGGAACATCGAACGAATAGGAGAATGTAAGGTGGACTTTAATAGTTTCACAATGAACCTTTGGTCCAAGCACATACCCGTTCTACTCTGAATACCTCGTGGGTGATATCGTTGAGAACTACTTTTAGTATTGTTCTTGTACTTTATCTTACTCGTTTCATTCTTTTTTTTTAGTCGGTTAGAGGTGAAATGGAAAAGTTTGTCGATTAAAGTCCACCCAAAAAAATAACAGGAAATTGGTTCGTGGTTAAGCATGAAGAACGAATTTAGTGTGTTAACGAGAGACAAAAAACGAGGCACTGTTAGATTTGCAACGATGGGAGTTCACGTGTCCTGTTTCGTTTTTTCCCTCCTTCTAAGTTGTTATCATTCTTGCTGCAGTTAATAATGTTTAATTAAGCCATCCCCAACTTTGGATTTGCTATTATCTGATTATTATCCCGAAAGTTTTTCAATTATATTCATTGCGTTCTCACTGTAAGCTATCATCGTTAAGAAAAAATCAAATTTACTTTAAATGCAAATTTCGATTCAAATGTACAATAAAACAGGATTTAAAAACCTAAAGTACTTGTAGTTTCTGAAAATTACTCATAATCTGAAATATCAGGACCAAGTTACAACTCTCCTCTACTTTATCTAAAATTAAAATTGAAAATCTTATAAAATCTACCCCTCCTAATTAATAACTAGAAAATCAAGAAATTCGTTAATACCCCGTTTAGTCACACACAAGTATCCTTCGCAAAGCCCTATCTCCTGGCGTATCTCGACGATGCCATTCCGGTTACACAGGCCTGTTCCACTCAAGCGACTTTCCAACGCAAAGTTAATGTTTAAGCCAACAACAGGAGGCTCCTTGTCCATCCTTATCGACGTGAACACGGATAAAGCGACAAAAGAAGGGACGATTGTGAAACGAATCGCCTTACCTTGGCGGAGTCCTTCAAATGCGCCATGCTCGGGTCGTTAATCGGTTTTCCGCTGGCCGCTTTGGTGGCGTGTATCAAATCCCCGAGGGCGGAAGCCACATCCTTTACCGCGTTAATCAGCATCACTTGAGCCTCGGGATTCTGGCTACCCAAACTGGCTGCCCCATACTTGACCACCTCGGCGAGCTGCACGATCGTCGAAACAGCATTTTGAGCTGCGACCGCCAGCTGTTCTTGAGACGAAGCAGCACCAGCCACCAGAGTTTTGGTGTCCTCGACGAGAGCCTTGGCTGTCTTCAGAATGTTCTCTCGGTGATCAGCGAACGTGTCGCCCTCGTTTTCTGCGTGCAAAGTTCCAGCGGTGGCGAACATGATCGTGGTGTCCAGGTCGCCGATGATGCCCGACACGGTGCTCGCAGCGTTGATGCAAGCTTGGGTACCTCTGGAGCCAGCCTGAAGAGCGGCCAACACCTGAGACACCTTCTCGGTGACGATCTTGCTGTTCTCCGCAACTTCTCTTTGAGCGTAAGCGTCGCCCGGTGACATCTGACAGGTTCCTGTGGCACGAACGATGTCAGCGCAAGCTCTGCCAAGTTCTTGTACGCCTGTGCGAAGTCTCGCGGATACGTCGGCATTGGACGCGGCTGCAGAAGCGCCGGAAGTGTCGCGGGCTAGCTGAGTGTACTTGTGGGAAATGTCCACTGCTAGAGGACCCAATCTGATCACGTCGGTGCTGGATTTTGTTGACTGAAAGGGATAAGAAATAGAGAGCAATTAAATATAAACTCCGTTGCTATTTCTCGTCATAATCTTTTTAGGTCTACCGTGTATTTTTGATGAAAAATATTCTCACATTTTCTAAAGTAACTAGCACAATGTATCAAATATTATAAGACTGCTGAAGTGATATTGATTATAATTACTGAAAAATTATAAGATCGCTAAAACCGTATTTAAATGCTAAAAAAAATCTTAGGAGATTCCATTACCATTTCCTGTGCCAGTCGAGCAATCTCTTTGGCAGCTTCCACCATCCTCGTTTGGTAATCCACGTAAGAGTCCACCGTGTCAATCGTAGACATTCTGTGATCTTCCAATCTGACCATAGCCCGAGAAATGGTATCGATCAGTCCGGTAACGATCCCATTGGACGTTGAAATGGTCTCTAAAGTGTTCTGCAATTCTTGCAACGCGTCTTTCATAGACTCCACTGTCTCATCCACTTCTGCGTGGAGATTAATGGCTTTCGGATTACCACCAGACTCTTTCGTCACACAGACAAGCTGCAGAGCTGACTCGGCAACGGTTTTCGTTTGATCCAGCAGCACCATTTGTTGCTTCGAATGCACCATGTTCGAGGCAGCACCGATAGCTCCGGAAACCAGAGGCTCGCAGTACAAAGCGATCTGACTGACAGCGTGTCCCACGTTTTCAGCTTCGTATTTAGCAGCTGTTCGAAGGGGCTCTAATTTTTCTCGCAGCTCACTAGCACTGCTCTCCATCTGATCGGTGAATCCTTGGACCGTATTCTCTTTTCGCGGAACCAACGCCTGTGACACGGCGCTGAGGGAAGCAGCATCCAGCTCTCGAATCCTAGCAGACAGTTTTTCGATCGCAGCATCGCACTCCTTCTGCCCGGGGGCCTTGTCGCGAATGGAAGCAACCAGAGACTTGATCGAATCGCTGACGCTCTTGCTGTGGTTCGCCAGCAATTGCCAGGTTGGAGGATCTTTTGGACTGACTGCTAGGCTCTTGGCGGCTCGCACCATTGCGCAGGATCCGTCGATGATGGCTTTACCGGCACTGGTTATCGGTTCCTGAGCAGCTCTGGCTGCGATAGATATCTTTGCCGGTTGACTGGCGAACTCTGGAGACCCGGCGAAAGTACAGAGATTGTCAACCGCTTCCAGAAGAGGCTTAGTAGCCTCGGCGCACTTCTCCCTGTTAACTTCAGAGTAATTCTGATCCAGAGCTTTAATTTCCTTCACCAGAGCCGATGTAGAGTTGGCTACATCTTTGGCTGACTGAACGAAGTGTCGCTTGGCAACCGGATTGCTGGTCTTATTCGAGGCTTCGCGACAAGCGTTGCAGAGAGCGCTTGTATACTTGGCGATCATGGTGGCCGCTGAAACGACCTGTTGTTCGGTACTCGTTGGATTTCCAAGACTTTGACAGCCAGTATGGATAGCCTGAGCAGCTCTAAGGAACTGAGCTTGATCTACCAAGCCTGGTTTTCCAGCCACGGATGTTGGATCGCTCACTCCGGTTAGATATGCAGCTTGAGCAGCTGCTTCTATCAGTCCACAAATTGACGAAGAAACTCCTCTAACGGCTACTGAGAACTGTTCGTGCTCTGATTTCTTGGCATGATTAGCTATACCCGTCATTCCATCACCGAGGCTCTTGCTCTTCTCCATTACGGTTTCCAGGCATTCGAAGTAACTCGCGTCGGAAATTGGTTCACTAGGGTTGTCGAGAAGCGATCTCATAGACTGGATGTTCCTGATGGCGTTATCACACTCATTTTGTCCCGGTGCAGCTGAAGTGCAGACGTCAACGAGATAATTGATGGAATCCGTTACAGCTCGCGCAGCCGCTGACAGTTGATTCTTCGCGTTTGGAGCGCTTGGATCGGCCGCTACAGATTTGGCAGTCACCAAAAGCTTGCTGGATGTCATACTGACGTTCTTCAGGGAGACAACCATCTGACTTCGAGTTTCGATGGCTGTCTGACCGGCCATTTCCATTCCAACGCCCAACAGGTCTCCGAAAGCGTTGGTGAATTGTTTGGAAGAGCTGGCTAACTGTACCGGAGAACGGATGGACGATACCACGTTTGAAGAAGCATCATTTAAATTCGCGGCTGCATTGTTCAGATCGCTTTGCAGTTGTCTGTGGGAAAAAATTGACAAAGCTTCTTTCAATTCCTGTACGTGTTAGATATACGTTAGTGAAATGGAAAACTGAGACAAGAAACTAATTATAATAAACATTAATTAATTGAATCTATCCAACAATTCGCAATGCAAATTATTATTTGAATTAATAAAAAATATATAACTATTTAATGATGAAAAAATCTGCGATTCAAATTTTTATACATTTAAGTAAAGTATTAATGAAATTTTCAACTATTATGTATTTATTATATTAGGTACACTAAAACTAAGTTTAAGATATTCCTATACCACATAAACGCACACTGCTACTAAGATGTATAGGTCTTCATTATCTCTGGAGATTCGAATGTGTGTCAATGAATGATAAGTCGTATGCGAAACGAGACAACCGAAATGGAAACGAGCTATTAGTACACTACTTGATAACAACTTCCTTATCAATAAGCCAAAACGATATACGTACCCATAACTCTTGTTGGTTTGCGGGAACTCGTTCATACCAAGCACCTGTGTCATGTCTTCGATATTCCTGATCGCTTCGTCGACGTCCCTTTGACCAGGTAAGCAAGACACGCACTTATTCAACGAATTCGACACATCTTTGGCAACCGCCGCTAAATTAGCCTCGTTATCTACATTATCAGGACTCTTCAGAGCCCTTCTAGCCTCTTTAACCAGCCTTAACGACTTTAGAATAACATCATCTGCAGTCATCAGGACTTTCTTTTGGGTGTCAGGTTGATTTGAAGTAGCAGCAACTCCACGAACGGCATATGTCAAGTCTTTAAGTGCAGACGCTGTTTCTCTAGCTGCGCTTCCAGTATAATTTTCATTTCCTTGTTTGGCAGCAGACAAAAGTTGAGCCATCGCAAATCCAACGTTCTTTGATGTACTGCCCAGTCGGAGAGCAGTTGATTCCGTGGTCTCGTCAGGCAAAGGCCTCAGAGAAGCAGCTTCAACAGCTCTATAGAATTCTCCTAATTCATCCTTCAAGCTATTTATTAATTCCTCAGCCGCATCTAATTCTAAACCACCGCAAGCTTCTCTGGCACGCGTCACAGCGGACCTCAAATCTGACAGAGATGCGCTCAATTGCTGAGAAGTATTATTTAGCTGTAGAGCGGAAGCTTGGTCAGTCACTGTTGGTAAGACTGCTCTGGCGGCTTTTACAACTGCAGTACCAGGTTGTAAAAATTGTTCCGATGCGTTAATCAAATTCAACTGCGCCGTGGAGTTATCCGGTTGAGCCTGTGTTCCTTTCACCCCAGCCACAAGGTGCGATATATGTTGTGCCATAATTTGACATTCTCCGTTCAATTCCTCTTGACTGCTTGGATTTGTGTTGTGATGAGCAGCTCCCGTCGAAGCAGCAATGCACTGAGTAGCAGTGGAAGCAGCTTGCTTAGCACAAGCTTCCAGTCTGCTGATCAGTTTCCGTCTTAAGGCTGGAGTGGCAGCAACAGTGGTCGCTGCTCTCAATTCCTCGGCAGCTTGACGCAACTGATCTTGCATTTTAGCATCATGTGGGCTACTAGCACATTGCCTAGCAGCCTCTACCATTTTAGCTGTAGCATCAGCGAGCATTTTAGCAGCAGCCAATAATCGACGTTGCTGTTCCGTATCAGTCTGCCTCTCTGCCTCGCCCTTTATACTTTGAATCAACTGTGCTGTTGCCTGACCAACTACTCTTGCTTGTCTCACCATTTCACCAGCATCACCAGTACTGGCAAATAATTTATCAGTAGCTACCAGTATTGTCTCAACTGCTCCTTCTTGGATGGTTTCCTTAGCTCGTTCTCCTCTGGTAGCTGTTTTTATATGGTTTAACAAATCATTCAGTGTTCTGCTTACCTCACTGGCAGCAGCATTCAGTTCTTTCAACAGATTCTCGTCGTTGCAGGTTTCGTTACAAACTTCCAACAGACCTTCCACCGCCTTCGTTACTTCGCGAACCGCGTTCATTAGCTGCGTTTGACAAGCCGGAGAATGCAAAGTTGGGGCTACAACCTTTGCACAGGCTACTAATTGTGATGTTGCCAAGGCACATTGTGTGGCGGCTGATATTACACGGTTTTGGGTAGCAGAATCTTCGCAGGTGGCCGCAATGTTCTTTGCTTTAAGCACCAAAGCGGCAGTTGAATTAGCCACAGCCTTGGCTAAAGCTAATAACATGTCTTGGAGTTCTCGATTCGAGTCGTTCTCTTCTCCTATCGTCGTTAGAACCTGGTGCGAAGCCTCACCGACACGGGATGCGGCGTTCAATAGGTTCTGTCTCGGCTAAAATAAACAAAGAAAAATAATTAAGCAAAACGTGTAATAAATATAGAGGTCAAATAATTCGTGAACGAAATCAAGAAAATAATTAAAAATATTGCAGAGAGAATGTAAGTGAAACATTCAAGAAAATAAGTGAGAAACATCAAAGGACTTCTAATTGCTTCCTCTTAATACAAAAAAGCAAGCTAATCGTCTATCGCTGCTCCTATTGCATCTCAGTGAATCTTAATATAACTATTAACATTTATGATGTGAAACAAAAAGAGAACTATTTCAAACATCAGCTAAGGCATTTTAATTTATTGATCTGTTTTCCTTGTTTTTATTACCTGCAACTCTAGCAAAAGATAATTTATGAACTTCATTAAATTTCATGATATTCCGTAACCAGTAATTAATCATTCTAAAAAATGTAAAAGAATTCAAATTGTGGAACCTCTTTATATTGTATTAATAAGAAATATTAATTAATAGCAAAAAAAAGACATATTTTTCTTATTTTCATTCTTTTAAATAAAGGGAAACTGAAGTTGCAGGAAGAATATTTCAATAAAAACATTTGTTTTTAAAAAGCTGCAAATTGTTGCTGTGCAGATAATTTCAAATGAAGCACAAATAGAAATGTATGTAATAGACTAAAATCTGTAATAACCTAAGGCATTCTATAATTTCTCTAATATTTGTGCTTACGTATAATTCGAAGGAAGAAAGCGCTACGTAGAACGGCTGCACAAAAAGACACAATTTAAGGTAGAATCTTTGATATTAATTCATGAAACATCGGGAACCATAGTTAACTTATAATAACTTTTACCAATTTCACCATCGTTTAAAAGATTTGAACATCTTATGCCATCTTTTTTAATCTATATCGTAATCCCAGTATATGTCTTAACGACTTAAGAGTTTCATTAAAATATTTTATCTAAAATTTTCATTACTTGCAAGTTAAACAGAAGAAAACTGTGGAAGGTAACATTTACCGTACACACAAGCAGAACTTCTTATTCCCCAGAATAACAAATACATTATATACCTTATTCATGCTACAAGTCAATCAAACCTTGTTTATAACGTTTCTAATACCTCCAACTAAATTATTCAGCAAAATATGAAACACCGAATATGCAAAAGATAGAATCTTTTCCTAACATCCAAGTTACATGTTTCTTACAAACCACAATAAATTGCTTTCCACTATATCCAATAAATTCCCAAACCCCATAACTTTCTATAAAAAAATTCAAGACGCCTTACCTCCTTGGTTTCAGGCTCTGTAGCCTTCAACAGGTCAGAGAACGCAGAGCATAGTTTTCTGGCGGCATCTAACAGTTTGTCTCCCGATGACTCGTCATCCATCAGGGCGGCGATCATTTTCACGCCCTTGGTCATCTCCGGGAGGTTCGTGGCGATCGTGGTGATCGCTGCACCCACCGCTGTGTGATCCACGTCGTCGGCTGGACCGGAAGTCAGGGTGACCACCTGTGCGGTCGCAGCGTTCATCGCGGCGATCTGAGAGCCGACGTTCTGCTTGTGCGTGTCGATCGTTTGCTCGATCCATTTCAACGAGGCCGGATCGGTGCCCAGCTCCGGAAGCTGAGCTTTGCAGGACAGCTCGTTCTCCGCGATATGGATCACCTCGTGACCAGCGGTGATGGTCGACAGTAAGGCACGTTGTGGTTCGGACAGGACGGATGTGACCTTGGTTTGTTGCACCTGGTTGCGATTTTACTTACTTTAATAGGCGACATGCCGGCGTGTAAACGGATCGACGTTTCACCGACATCGTCGTTACGAGCGATCGAAAGCGTTCGATTTTTTTATGAGTTGTTTTGAAAGATAAAGAGAATTTGTACGACGAGAAAGATTCTCTCATTTGCTAGTTACGAAGAACATAGATGTATTCACATTCTTCCGTCAAATGATTATCTTCTGACTTTTAAAGAGTATAATAAAATTTTATGAATGGAAAAAAATGCATCGAAAAGTAATAATGTAAAAATTGAAATGTGATATTTATATTTTTACGAAAACAAGTAGACAAATTTTGTATTTATATAAGTGCATGTAAGAAAAACAGAAATATTTTAATATTTCATAGATAGAGATTTATAGACACTTATTACTCGTAAAGAAATTGAACACCTTCAAGCCTATACTTTAATAAAATTAGTAATGCTACAAAGTAATCGTTCTCTACAATAACCGATTCGCAAAAACAATTAAAAATACATATTGAAAGAAGCGGTATGCTGAACAAAAAATTCTTGTGAAAGTAACCGAACGAATCGATTAAATTCCATAAAAAAGTATTAATATATATGTATCTCAATGAGTTGAATAATTTAGTCACAAAAAAAAAAATTTAACAGAACCAATAATTGAAAATAAAATAACAAAAACGTTTAACAGCCAATGACAAATAACTAAAATTTGTATCATTTTGTACCTACTCTGTGTCCGTAATAGAAGGCGCCTAGCATGAAAACAAATTTAACCGTCAATTAGTCGCTTACGAAATTACTTCAGCGTGCAACGAAATCGTTTAAACATGAGCTCTAAAACTTAAATGTACCGTCGACATTCGCTGTGAATCGTATAAACATGGTCGAACTAAATTATAACGAAGCAATCGAACAGCTCTTGCTAAAGTGAATGATCAGTGTTTCATAATTAATAACGATCCATGCACTTTGCAATGTGCAATTATCAAAATTATTTAAAGAGATCTTACATAAACTAACGGCTAAAAAATACCAATGAAATATACTGAGATTGCTGCAAATAAAATACTGTAATAGAGCAAAAAGAAAAAAATATCAAACAAAAATGGTAACTGCATCATCTTCTTTCAGGATGTTCTTGTATAACACGCAAACATCTTCACAATTCCCATTCTACTTAATACCCCAAAGCAAGAACTGAAATAAAATTCTAATTTAATCTACACTGATACAATTCATCTACTCGATCCATGCATACGTAACTACTTCATTTCGTTTAATTAAATAAAGTGTCCTCGGTAGCATCCTAATGTCAATCAATTGCATCACAAAAATTCGAACGAAATTTTAACCAATTTTCTTGCACCTCCAATTTTAACTACCCCACCGTTCGATCAACTACATCTTAACGAACAGAATTTAACGTTAAAGAAAAGTTTTGAAGGTTTTGCAAGAACGAAAATATTCAGTGGTGATACACGTGTGAAACACTGACAATTCAACATGAGCAGGAGCCTGTTGTGTTTCTGATAGATCTTACCATCGGTGGAGCGTGAGCGATGTTCACCTGGCCGCTGACAGTCGTGTATTGAGCACCGCCCATGTGCCCGGTCCCATATGGTCGAGCCCCTACAAACCGTATCATGCAACTATCCGAGTGGTATTTACAAAGGATCGATCCGCGGGATCGATTGCTCGCTCGACGAGAAGCTAAGATATCCACACACAGATCGGCTCCGTGAATCGCGAGGTGGAGAAACGTTTGTGTCGCGGATAAGCAACAAGTATCGTTCAACCCTTTTCACAGTTTAATACGATAAAGATTCGTGCAAACCATTAGTTAAAGAACTGTAGGTTTCATATTTTAGACCGTTTCACGGTAATATAATTAATAAAGCTTATTGAAATAGTTTTTTAAAGGTGCAATCAATGTTAGCTAATTAGGGAAGCAAATAGGAAGTAGAAAGTGCAATTAGAAATTTAGAAGATAAGATGGGTTACGAAATGTAAAATTGTAAAATTGTAAATTGGAAGTATCCTAAGCAAATATGCAAGGATTAAATAAATAAATAATAATAATAAAAATAAATTAATAAAGCTTATTGTACATAAATAATTGAAATTGATAAAACTGGCAGTAATTATTTTTTTAAGCTGCTACTTATGTATCGCTCGTTGTTTTAATAGACTGTGAAAGGGTTAATTAATCCTGCAACGGCACACTGTTTGCAATTTGGATCGCCAAACGTCACCCTGAGGTTTTTTGCTAAGTTGATTCACGTAATTACACCTTTGGAAAATGTACAAAAAACTCGAGAAAAGATTCGGTAAAATACTTTGAAGTGTACACTTCGGGTCTATAAAATTTTGAACGTTCGAAACAAGTTCAAAAAATCTTAGATTTGTTATTTTTCGAGATGCAATGGTGAAAATCAGGATCCTGTCTGGGGTCATGGTAGACCCAGTGTGCCACTGTAGGATTAATGCATATAAAATAAAAAATAAAAGAAAGATAAAATATGTATGTACATATTGTATGTACAAAATTATTGCATAGAATGAAGGACGATCGAGGAGGTATAGCCGTGCAAGGATCTATAGGGATTCTGTAGCTTCTTTCATCGATCCAGAAGAATGAAAAAAAGAAGCCGACTGAAGCCACGTGACCGAGAATTTTGCCGTAATTGAAGTACTATTTTTGTTTAAAGCCAATTGATATTCTTTGATAGCTACTTTGATTATTCTGAATAATCAATATAACATAAGTAATAGTATAAGAGTAAAGTTTAAATAGAAAATATTTGCATGCTTTATTTTTAAAAGAATTAATATTGTAGTTCAAAGAAGAATAAAAGTAAAAGGCGTGGAATATTATCAGAAAGTAAATCATAAAGCATGGCAAAATTTAGCATCTTCCAATCAATTGAGTTTCAATAAAAATAATTTTCATCAAAGAAAAATATATAAATATTATAGTTAGCTTTTTGGCTAGTGCGTAAATTACAATATTTATGATTGAACATTTTACAAATTTTTGAATAGCAACACCAAAATAAGTGTCTTATTTCGAAATGTTCAAAATTACTGTTAAGACAATCTGTTACCGTTAAGATTAATGTACATCACTTAATTTATTTTCTTGAATGTGAAATCGCAGTTGTATCTAAATATCGTTAATAATTTGTGAATCAAACGTTTTAATAATAATGAACTTTAAAAATCTAGAGGTTTATTATTCGAATACAAGACACTGATTTTGGGGCACATGAAGTAACCGAATAAAATTTTGGTAAACTCTTACCATCTGCACCAGTTCTCATAACAGCGGGAATGGCAACCGACACTGCTTCTGCGTTTCCTTTGCCGACGTTGCTCGTTTCGTGTTGCATGATTGTTGCTCTTTAAAAAACAAACAATACGAAATAAGAAACTTACAGTTCAAATAATTGAATACAATATTCTAAATCTTAAAGTTAAAACTTGGCGAAGTACGAGTAAATTTACTTTGAATATTTCTCTCTCATTTTCGCTTCGACATAGCGTTTCTGCTGTTGCCTCAAAAACTCCTCCATTGTACAACACTTCACATTTATAATGAAAAAAAAAAGCAAAAGAAAAGAAAAAATCACAACTGTCTTCACGACGTAAAGCTCAACATTCGATAAACAAAATAAGAATGAAAAATTGAGTGCTGATTTATCAGCTTCAATAATTGTTCTAACACGTCTATTGCGTCGATTAACGAAATTAGTGCACATGCTAAACACTTATATTATACGCTAACACTTACTTCAAAGGCGATACACTGTCTTCAACCATCGTCGAGCCCTCGTCTCCTTCTATACCGAAGTGATCCTTGGCTCGTTGCTTCTTTAGAATAATATCGATGTAACCAGAGATTAATTGAAGAATCTGTTCCGCTTCTGTTGTCTGTACACTGTAATATTGATCAGAATAATCGCCAAAGTCGAGTGTGAACGTGTTCGGAGAGGCCCCCCAACGTCGGACGGTGGTCAACGGCCAGGTCTTCAAGATTTCTTTCGTTTTTTCGTCGAGTCGCAAGACAGAGTCCTTGGTGACACCGAGCAAACGAGGCACTAATTTGTTTTTTCCCTTCATTTTCTCTTTCACCAGGAAGAATGTGACGCCGTAGGTGCTCAAGGATCTCGCTGTTTTCGTATACAACACTTTGGCATCGAGTTCTGAGAGGCCGATGTGTTTCTTGTGCTCCGCGAAGATTTTCTTCTCGATACCTTTTACTTTCAAATAGGACTGCGGCAAAAATTCCTTGAGGCTACAGGAAAACATGGAAAGATGTTGTTTATTAATTGGAATAATTTTTTCAGACGGCTAAAGATTTAAAAATAACAACTTTACACGCTACTAAAATAATTTTTCACAATTTTTAAGACAATAAAGAAATATTAAAGCTTTTAATTCGATTAATCTAATATTTATAACGTTGTTCTAATAATTAAACAACAAATGTGCTTCTGAAAATATTTTGTATGAATCGTTCATTTATATGTTTGCGAATCTTTTCATGTTATTATTAAGACTTTACAATAACGCAGAATGAAAGAAATCGATATTTCTTATCTGAGAACATACTCGAGGAAGCCTGGCTTGTGCTTGTCTTCCTTGTGATCGCCGAACTGGATCTGGCATTGTATTCCAGCGAAAATACAAGCTTTTTCCTGGGTAACCGGATGCGTTCCATCCAGAATTGCGTCTCTTGCTTGAACGTACAAAAGAGATAATTGCACCGGATCTCGGCTGTCGATATTTTGATCCGAAAAGAAGAATTTTCTCCGCAGCAGCACCGTTTCTGACTCGTCTATTCCTTGCTCTCGTAACGTCTTACTGGGATCTATCCAATTCACTGAAAGAAGAAAACGATATTTTCTCGTCTGACGAAAATTTATACATTAGACATAATACAGAAGACACTAAGAGACGTGTGCATATATAATGGTTAATATAAAAATTATTTCTTTACATTTATTTGCCAATAGAAATAAACGGTGTAAACACAATTATTATCTAGACTCCAAAAATATTATTGTTATCCTGAATTTAGACCAGACTAAAGATATTACTTTTGCACTGAGTTAACAATAGAGTTAAAATATTAGTTTTACATTCAACTTAAGAATGTTAATAGACTCTACAATAATCAATTTAATATATTGTTTTCTCTTTTGAAAGAACCTATTCCTTTCTATGAAAAAAGAGGTTAAACATTTTCTGCAACAGTTCAACAGAACTTTTGAATTCATTCACGAACCTAACCCGAATATGATCCAAGGATTTACCGATCCTCTAGTCTGAAATTTTCTAATCAAACTTCCCACTGTCGGAAGTTTAATAAGTCCGAATTTTTATCGCGACTTAAAAATGCTAATAGACGTTATAATAACCAATTTAATATATATTCTTTTCTCTTTTGTAAAAACCTATTCCTTTCTATGAAAAAAGAGGTTAATCATTTCTTGCAGCAGTTCAACGGAACTTTCGAATTCATTCACGAACCTAACCCGAACACGATCCAAGGATTTACCGATCCTCTAAATTTTCTAATCAAACTTCTCGCTGCCGGAAGTTTAATAAGTCCGAATTTTTATCGCGACCGAACAGATTAAGGCCCCGTTTGCTCACCTTCGTCGTCGGTCTTAAGCTTCTTCCTTAACTGATCCATCTTCGCGTCTCGCTCGCCTTTCTCCTCTTTCCTCCTCTTCAGCGTGAGGGTGCCGAAATTGCCCGGCTTCTGGTTCTCGGTCTCCTCGTCGGCCAGCTCGCGCACCAACGAGTACTCGTCGTGGTTCGTGATGCCTATCTTCGTACAAATTACTACCATGAGATTGGCGACGGGCTGACTGTCATCCACCAGCAACGTCTTCAGCGTTCCATCCAGCATGCGCACTCGAAGGGTCCGCAGTTTACGCCGGTACTCGAGCAGATCGCCGTTCCTCAGAATGTAATAATCGAGATTCCGGCCTGGCTCCAGCCAGACCCCCTTCTTCACGTCCTCGTCGGCAAGGAATAATCCGTAGTCCTTCGCTGTGGACGCAGGAAAAACACGGTCGTAATAATAATAATATATTTGTTAACGAATAAATACCCTTAGTGTGCAATATAATTAACAATAATTTAAAAAAAACACATTTATAGTGATAAAATGTATAATTTAATAGACTAATTATACTACGCCCGAAGTTGTCTATTGAACTAAAAAAATTCACGTTTTTACAATACTCATTGGTATTGATGATAACACGATTTATAGTGCTGCGACGACCATAGAGAGTGCTATGATTCTCTTCAAGTACAAGCATACGATATGCATAAATTAAAGTGATATAAAGTTGAGGACTCTTCATCAAATTATTTAAGGTTATATGCAAATAGTAGGTCTGAGAGAATCCTACGATGTTCTAACGGCGTAAGATTAAGTCGGGATTGCGAGAAAACGTAATTATGATCGTAGATAGACATAGGGCATCCCAGAAAATTATGACATTACGACTTCGTTATACGGTTTCGCGTCGAATTCTTTATTCGGGGCAGCTTCCAGACTCGCGGCGGTGCGCGAGCAAAGTATTTCTGGGTTTCCTTTCAAGACAGTAGCTGGTTAAAACTGTTTGTTAGGGATCCTAAAGGGATTTCGTTGGCTTAAACTTTGAATTGGTTGGCGGAGATTAAGAAGTTAGCGGCGCGAGTAGATTTTTTGAGGAGTTTGAGAACTGCCGATGAAGTTGTCCGTGGTGTGTAGTTGAAATGTAGCGGCAGATTATGCAGCATTCTTTTTCGGATAAACTGGACGAGGACTTTGTTAATGGTATTATAGGTGTAATCGAGTAGCTTCGTAAGTTAAGTAACAAATTAATTACGCATCTATAGTACTGACATACGAAATCATTCGCATTCTCCCTTGTAAACATTTTTCTGCCTGTTCTCGCTCACTTTCTTTTATCTCTGACGCCAATTTTAGCCTGTAAAATGTTCAAACAGCAGGACAAAGGGGAGAAAAAAAGCAAATGCAAATTTGCACATTCGTTGGTAGAGCGTTGTTGAATATTTTAGGTGCAAGTAGAAGCTTACGTTGGCCCATGTTACCCGCTTCAGCGAGTTTCTCTCTGATAATACGGCAAGCGTCGTAAACGGATGTGCTCGGGTCGAATTGCATCATCTTCGTGGCGTTTTTCTCCGGGATGGAGATACGCAAGGATAGGGTGGCCATTGCGACTGCCTGTGGTGATCTTCTGCGTGCACGAAAACCACCGGAATCACTCGACTGAAAAAACAAAACAGAATAATATCGATCAGTCTTTTTGATTTCCTCTTTTCCTTGAACACATACTGCTTCGTGGATTTCTACTATTTAACCATTTGAGTTTAAAAAAAAATTCTCAATTGTGAAACGATGTCGTACAATTTCGAAGATTTTCAAGGGATTTGCAAAGGGTTAGAATATTTCTTAGAACTGGTTCCAAAATCGAATTCATTTGATGATTAGAGTTTTCAAACGATAAATCTCTTTTTGAAGTTCGATGAACAATAAACAACTGAACAGACAAAAAATTGCGTAATCTCGTAAAAACAAGAAAACCGAGAAAATTAGGGAGAATTTGGTTTACACGCTCTTCCAAGAAATACAATGATTTCAATCACAAACCACCTCCCTTTATCTCTGCAGAATTTACATTTCGTTACCGTAGATCTACTTTGGAACCAGTATCTGAAGTCGATCCGCTTCGCGTGAAATGAGCTAAAGCAGGGGAAGAGCGCAATTGAAGATAATTGAACGACAATTCCGTTAAATCAACAGGATTTGTCCGAAGAACAGCATCGAACCTAAGAAAACAAAAATAACTTGTTCCCTTATCTGTTGCATCTCAAAGAAAAAAATAAGCGGCAGGTTTAAGAAGATTAACTCAATTATTAATATCACTGCCCCCTAATCTTTTTAATTCGCATAACAACACTATCGTGATTATAGAGTTACCGATATCAAACTTTATAAAGTTAAAAAGTACAATAAAAAGATTATCTGATAAATTTCATAAGTCGTCGTATTTACTACAAACTATCACCGCTATAAAATTTGTCAGCTGAGAAAATTGTGAACACTTATCATTAATATTAATTTTTAATTCGTTAATAATGCAAAATTACGGACGCCTAGGATTAAAAATGTGACTTATAGTAAATTTTATAGCCACACGCATATTCAATGTGTCCAACTGCGATTATCGGTGACAATATTAATAACAATCGTAATAATAAGCAATCGTCGAACGATTCGCTGTACTACGAAGAGCATAAAGGACTTTACACGGGATATGCGATTTCTAGTTTACTGCTGAATCAAGTGCAACAAGTTGCAAGGGGCCGAGCATTGTGCTCGCTTACGGGTCACCGTTCTATCCACTCCCGTAATTGCACATTATCGTAAAACAACAGACAGATAGTTCTTGCCCATGGTACGCGATACACCAGAACTCTCATTAATTTCACTTCTTCGCGCGAATTAATTTCAACGTAATGATCGCCAATTAAATCTATTCGGGGTGTTCTATTCAATGGAATAAAACCAAGTAAAAATTAAAAATGTATAATGTTTTCAAAACAAGTGGCGATACTATTTAATTATATAATAAACCAAAATACTGAAATACGTAAATAATCCAAATTTAAGTTCCCGTCAAGTTTATAGAAATAAACTACCATACGTCACAAAGAATCAATTTTCAAAATATCAAACAAAAATCAAACTCTTCTCGACTGTTTGCAGATAAATTTTCTTAAAAACAGTACGACCCTTTTTTTCCACTACATACCGCTTATATTTCCTAACAATTTTAATTCCGACATTTCAAATTTTTAAAACTTAAACAAGATTTTAACAAAACAGCGGGAAAAATAAAAAAAATAAACAGAAAAGATTTATAAAATGTTAGACCTAATATTCCATGATTTTATATCGGTTTTCTGAGGAAACCCAGCAGAGCAACGGATTAAAAATGTCCCGCTATCGAATGAAAGAGGAAGCCACCGTTGGACTTCAGTCTATATATTGATCTTCCGTGGTATGGTACATTTGCCATAGAATTTGCCACAGGGTGCAGTGTGGGATCCAGCACGGGCGTAGAACTCACCCCACGTCAAAGTGTACAGCTAATAAAAATAAATTGTCGCCGGCTCTGGGGCTAATTAAATCGAACCGGTAAACGAATCTTTCTCATTTATCCCCCGTGAAGAGAAACACCATCAGCCCCGTCCTGTTTGCATCAACAAGTTACCAATAATCCCTATACGTCTCTTGAATAAATCACGTTGATGAAAAAGACTTCGATGTCTCGCGTGTCTAGTTAGAAACTTCGTTAATCCTCCAATTTCGTTGCCAAAAATAAAGTACTTTCTAGTAACTGATTATTTTATACCGTTCGTTTTTGAAGTGCTTTTTTCTACACTGTTGATCGGAAAATCTCATTATTCGAAAATTAGAATCTTAATTTAAAGACGTCCCGAATACTGGTGAAAAAAAAAATACGTTTTACAAGAATGAGAAGATCGCCGACGGTCTCGGTTATGTTAATTAGAAAGTTGATTAATTACGAAGTTCCGTTCTTGATGAAATAGTTCGGCTAAAGGAGGAACGCGTTGCCGGTTACTTCCTGCAGAACGTAATTCTACCAACTGAAACTAATAGAGACGAAAATTTCATATCCACAAGATACGTTTTACACATCCTAACATCGTATATGACCAACAAAAAAAAAATAGAAAGCAATATTTTCATTACTAAGTCAATCAACTTAGAAACAATAAACATTTCTTCGAATATGAAGCTATAAAAAATGTATCCTCCCTTAAAAACAGAAATACAAACATTGACAAAATTTATGGATGTATGTAAATCAAACAAGAAATTATACAATTAATTTGAAAGCGACTGTATAATTCTTAATCGAGTTTCTGGGGGGGAAAAAAGTGTCCCACCGATTCCTGAAACGTATTGTTCGTACAAGATCACGATACACGATATGCTATCGTGATCTAAACGAGCAGAAGCCACCAATTATAGACTGTTTCGTTCGTTTACTCGACTCCCCTTTTTTTTATAGACGCTTCGAGATAGGAGAGAGCGGGGGTTGGTCCACGCGCATAAATTCGTTGCAAGTACACCCTACGCCAATGTGGACTTCCACCCTTAGAGGTTGCCAGGCAACGCCGGTTTCTGACTGTGTCAAACTCAAGCACAACCACCCCAGACCATCCCTTCTTACGAGCCCCACCACTGCCCTTCACCCCCCTCGAACTACCCCCTGCTAGTCTCTCTTTTCATTTTCTCTTCTCGGTTTCCCTTGCTCCGCCACTGTACACCGAAGTCCCTCTTGTTCTCTCCCTTCCTCCTCGTTTCCGTTACGGTGTCTTCCCTTCATCCCCGTTGAAACTTTCTTTCATCCCTCTCCCTCTCTCTTTTCCTGCGTTTCGTAATTTCCTTTTTCCTTTCGTATCTAATTTTCCGTCTTCCTCGTTTTATTTTGCCTCATTTCTTATTTGCCTCTTTGTTCCCTCCTTTCTTCTTCTCTTTTTCCCTTTTTGTTCTTTTTTTTTTTTTGGTTTTAGTTAGGTCGTTGGCGTTATTGTCTCTCCGGTGTCTCGCTTTCCACTTTCCTCGGCGCGCCGCTTTCTTTGTTATCTCTTTATCGACTTTCAACGGTGAGCCCCTCTTTTTTTCTAGCTCTTGATTTTTCTTCTTTTCTTCTTTCGTCTGTCCTTATTGTCCTCGCTTCCTGTTTTCTTTTCTGCCACTGTCATCGCCGTTTCATCATTCCTTTTTTTAATACTGTATGCTTTTTCATTTTTGTGCATTATTTCTGTGTATCCTTTCGCGTGCGATTTTTCACCGTCATTTTTCTGCTTGATTTTCCTGTTTTTACGTAATTTTTATCACTTTTCAATTTAATTGATATATTTTCTTTTTCTTAATCTTCTTAAAATCTTCTTCTTAATCTTCGCTAAATAATTTTAGATTACATTTGAATTTTATTAAGTTAAAATTATTGCTCACGCGATGCACAACAAAAGAGGGTGTCGTATTTAACTGAATCACTGACAGTGGCTGCAATTAACATTTAAGCGGAAACAATTTTCCCAACGAGTAAACTCTCTGTGACTTATTTCACGATATCTCGCAATTCCAAGCATGATCTTGTTTTATGGCTACTTTTCTACTTAGTTAACTATTATAAGCTGGTTAAAACTACCACTAATGAATTTTCCCGATGTTTCTCGTTAAAAAATAATTACAAGTGATTTTAAATTGAAAAATTAATTTTAGACATTTATTCTGCGAGAAGAAGACACACGTTATGAGGCAGAAATGACAGTCACAAGAACTTGATGCACTGTACAAAAATTATTCCATAAAAATATTTTGAACGAATAATGGCACCAGTTTAACATTGCATAATTTATTTTAGGATAATTTTCAACGATAGCGAAGTTCAAGGGGAGATAGCGAAATTAATAAACATCGCTTAAGATTGAAAAAAGTAGCTGGAGGGTAACTGTTGGAAACTAGAAGTGGATGTTTGAAAATGCTTCAAGTAATGGATAAATTGTCGGGTTACACGAGCACGAATCTGCTTTGATAATCGTGAAAGTTTGCACGAAACTTTGCCCCGAGTTCATTTTAGAACGGCCGCCCGATAATGTATGCAATGATACTGTAGAACTCCTTGACTAATAATTTCGTTTAACTTTATCTTCAAACGAATTAAGTCGTTCGGCATTCATGAAAGTTGTAGGAGAGGATAATCAAGGGATCTCCTTTGAATGTTTCTCACATCGAGGAAAATTGGTCCCTGAATTATTTAAAAATCCTCCCGCTTCCCTGGTGTTTACTTAACGAAACGACAACAGAAAGGAGGTTCTTAAAATTGTCGAACAATTTCGATTAACTTTGGATTTCGACGTTTGTTCGAAATAACACCGAATTGTGTTAAGAACGAAAAATTTGATACCTTTGCGAAATAAATGAAATTTTGCTAAAAGAAAAAAAAGATTGATTCATCGTTTACCACAGTACATCACTTTTTGATTTCCATGGAACTATATTTCAAAGAATGACCTTATTAACTGCAAGTGGGTCGATTCTATGAGTACGACTATGCAATTGTTGACGCGCTTCGACATCGTTCGAATCGTTCTTTGAACATTTGTGCCCACGTATCAGGTGCAATCAACGCGTGAATATCGCTTTAAAATTTTTGAATAAAATAAATTAGAACAATATCATTCGAAAGCACGAATCATATTTTTCTGCAGGATTTCCGTTCTCGAAACACGAGTTATTTCAGGCAATATTAATTACGCGTTAAATTACGTGACGCGTTTATTTTGAGGGTGTTCCAATTTTGAAAATATCATGTTTTAAATCGTAATTCGTTTGATCTCTTTTGTCATCGAAGTATCTCTTTTCGAATAAAAGGAACTCACAAAATCATAGGAATTGAACCTAAAATAAAAATTAATTGAATCATAAAACAATTTTTTAAATGAAACTGTAATTTTTCTTTGTTTTTCGACATTTAACATTTTGCATACGAATAAAATTGTACGTATTCAGAGTCCATGAAGAATGAGTTTAACGAGAAACCTTTAACACACACATCAAGCGAATATCTATTTCAAAGCATCAGGGCATTTTGCATATTGTGTTACACTTTTAGTGCCGCCATATAACCCGGAAATTCTGCCAAGCGAGCTTCAAGACTTTTAAGTAGACCGTGTGAAACGGTCACGGTTCTACCCAAACGACCTTACGAATGAATATTTTAGGGCCAGCCGGCGAAAAAATTTCTCACAGCACGAAATATACCGCTTCATCGTTTAAAGAGTAGGTCGCAGATACTATTTTTGTCAGCAGATGAATACAAAAGTCCGCTGATCTGCGACAAAAGAAGACAGCATTTAAGAGAAAAATATGGACAATCAACTGTGACTTCTTCTGAAGCTAAAAAGTTACACAATATTTATTTAACAATAAAAATCTGCAGTACTAAATATTAAAACATTCTATTTTCTACTTCTTCATTTTTCAAAATTCATCAAATTTCTCAAAGTTTCACACCGTCCGTATCCTATCCTGCTAAGTAAAATTAGAGGGTCCTAAAAACTTTGCAGAGGTTCGCAAACAGTCCACTTCATTTTCCCTAACTGCTTTCACAACCATGTTACCAATCTAAATTAAGTAATTAAACCTCAGTTTCCCAGATATTTCGGACCTCCAGTTAGAATATTTCGCTTCAGCAGGGTGGAACAGGTATCTCAGGAGCCGCAGTACGGGTCGTCGATATCCAAACTCTCGGTTGCATAAAACGCCTATAACCTCGATGTGGGTGACGACTGTAACGAGGATATCGACAGACAGCGGAGAAGGAAGAAAGGAAAAAAAAAGGAGGAACAAATAAATAGGAAGCAATACGATCCGCGTGTTAACCGAAAGCGGATCGATCGCGGTCTCTAAATTTAGACGTCAGTCTCTTTCCGCGGCGACGACGCCTGACGAGAACTAATTGAGGGTCCACCGATTGCTACGAGGTAACGAAGACACGATTATGCACGCTCTACAAGATTCGGTGATCAGGGGTTCGCCTCTCTTAATGGATCCCGGCATACGTGCCAATCACGTGGAGCACAGGCTGTTAATACTGCGAGCGCGAAGAATAACCTTTACGTTTAACCCTCGTTTAACCCGCTGTTTAAACTCGATTTTTGATCACTGCTTCCGTACAGGATAATTGACAGGGGGTGGTTCATGCGTCGAGGAATCGATGAATACGAGGAAGAATTACATTTTTGATCATATTCACCAACTGATTGCCCTGCAGTCTTTAGTAATTTTCTACAAGTAACGCTTCAAAAGAAGGCGACAACAAGAATGAAAACATCGATCAATCCTTAGCACTCGAAACACAACTCTCTGAATCGAATACAATTTAGTCGTTAAAGTTTCCGTATTATTTAATTCAATTCAAGAAATACGTACAGTAGCGGACAACAGTTTAAGACCAGAGAGTCAACAAAAATGAAGTAATTAATATATGAGAAATATATTAAAGTAAACAAATTTCGTGTTCTGCATTCCGCAGTCAACAAGTACTACATTACCTTATTAAGAATAAAAATGAATGTACAGAAATTGATAAACCATGGTACTATACTTTATATTGTCTCCTCGTCTTAAACGTGTGTCCAGTACTGTAAATAGATTCCGGATTAATTTCAAAATGCGTGGCCCTTAGAAATTTTCGAAGATGGAGAAGTTATCTTTCGAAACGCAAGAATGATCAAAGCCAATCCAATCAGAAAAGATTGAAATCAATACCTATCCGCGCGTTTATAGCAACAAAATCTACCATAGACGGTGAACGCGAGAAACGGAGCCGCGACGAGGCGAAGCGCGAAACCTAGTAACGGAAAGTGCATTTCCGGTTCCGGCAAGAGGCCGCGGAAGAAACAGGGCAGATTGTTTCGCTTTTCTCGGCGCCGATCAAAGACCATCGAGATTGCGGAACCACTTACGGCCATTTACTTTCGGCCGGCGCGCCGCTTGCCGTGCTCCATTCTCGCCGATCTCGAAAAGCGTCAGAAGCAACGCCGTCAGCTTTTTTAACTCCATCGTTGCCACCCCTTCCCCCCTTCTATCTCGCCCCAGCTTCGTCTTTTACCAAAGCCACCCTCTCTCGCCGCCCCCGGGCCACGTGGACGTCTCCTTTCATCGCGTCCTCGACACCCTCTGTGTCACGAATCACCTCGTCGCGACGCCTTGCGCCGCGGCCAACGACACACTGACACGAAACGAATTTACGAAACGCTCCGCGATCGATCTTGACCGGTTTCGAGGCTCGTCGAGACTTACGGAAATTCTAGTAGGGTATTCTTAACCCTTAGCGCTCCGTTGGCTGCGGAGACATTCTGTGTGTTAGGGATCGATAATAATATTTGTACGTATTATGAAAACCGGCTCTGGTTTATTACCACGGGGTCTGGGCCTGACCATCGCGTGTCCCCTGGGTCAGGGCCTAACCCATCCGGGTGACCACCACCCTTTTACCAGTAAATTCCCTTCACCTTACAATTGTTTACTTCCCTCTCCCACTTCCTATTTTCCTAACCCTTAAAAGACGCTCGGCCTTGGCCCACGGGCAGAACCAAAACGAAGCAAAAGAAACGAAGAAGCATACTGATAATTCACAAATCGCGTCACCTGGGGAATAAGAGTCAAGGTGATCGTCAAGGAAAGGACACCGTTGCAAGATCCGGGACAATACGTCACCTTAGAAATTAAGAAACGTTGTTGCGGTCGATAACACTGTATTTAATATGATTACGTTCTAGATGCTTTGTTATTAAGTTATTTTCCGACCTATTTTCATAGTTAAAGGCATGGGAGAATGTTACGTTGAAAATGTAAAGCGGTGGTAAGGATGTATTTTCTACGAAGAAATTAGAATTTTCTGAAAAAAGGACTGTTGCATATGAAGAAAAGAAACGCACGGAGCGCTAAGGGTTAAACGAAGCGTGTGTTTCTTCGAACGTTGTCTTGCCTCGTTAGGGTATTTGTGAAGAGTGACCTCGACCCCAAGAACCAACCCCATTACGAGCTGTTCGAATGACTTATTAACTTACACCCTCGGAATAACCGACAACCCTCACACTGCTTTTCGCGGTAGAAACTTACGTTCGTCTTTGAAACGATTAAACAAACTTCTTTCGTTCTCCAACGTTTTCACCGAATAAAATTCTTATCGATCTTTCTCGAATTCATTTCCCTTTAAAAGTTGAACAGAGGTCTAACTTCGAGTGACACGGCGATATTTTCATTTCGATAAACTTCTTGACATTTAAATGCAAGAATAAATTGAAGTATACGACAAGCTTATATGGAGAGAGTATGAACAGAGATAAATTAATTTTAATATGCATAAATAACTGACTTCAGATAATTGTAATGACTTCAACAATTACTTTCTGAATAAGATACTCGTAAAATATTTGTTGGCGGTTAAATTATTTTATAATATTTCTAAATAATGTGCAGCTTGTTTGATCGATGCAACAAAATAAAACGAAAATTTTCTTTCCTGTATCGACAGCTTTTATGTATCACATAACTTTTAACAGTAACGTGCTAATTCACAATATTATAATTCAAGTGTTTTAATCATAGAACCAAGAACTTGTTCTCTCGTGTATAGTGCGATAAAATTGAATGATACAGGTAACAAAACTGCATACTTGCATTTAAAAAAATTGCAACGCAGATCTATACACTTGAATCTGTAACTTCATCAGCATAAGCAGCACTAACAATCATCGAATTATAACGAGAACGAATTGAAAAGTTAAAAAGGAAACGCTTCATAAGACACGAGGAACGTACCCTCCGTTGCTAACAATAGGAACGGCAATTAATCAGAAACACTAAGATCGATCACAAGACCAATCAAGGCGCAGCGAATATTGGTTAAGGCCTGGACAGCGCTGACCTAAACGACCATGAGCCATGGACGATCAAGAATGCCGATTATTTACCTCGGCAAGTGAATTTCGCAAATGGCGAAGCGACAGCAGCAACTACACAGCACCTAAGGTAACTAACTGGAAATTGGGCTACTCCTCTGATACCCAAGATTGTGGAATGCCGGCGAACATGGACGCTGACTGTCTCCGTTTCCGGTGCAGACTCCTCGTATAAAGACAATTAACTATCCCCGCGAAGCTGCACCACGGATTCATATCCATTTTCTCGCTCTGTCGTGATTGCGAAAGGCTATGTGGAAACACTGACGTGTCCATTCAGGATGACAGAGAAACTCGACTTCTATCGGATGGATCTCTGTATCGGGTTGCTTGAAATGATCGTAGAAAATGCGTGGGTAAGAAGAACGAAATCTTGAGTCGATAGCAAGAGCGAACGTTCCGTGTTAACCAACCGAATAGGGAGGTCTCCCATTTTTTCCATAACAAGGGTGCTGCCATTGATTCTATTTACTTTTGTTATTAGTTAGACTTAAACTAGTGTTGTTCACAGTTCATCAAATGCATTTTCTGCTCTTCCAAAGTACAATTTTTAATAAATTCAACACCAGTTCAAGACTGACTAATAACAAAAGTAAATAGAATCAATGGCAGAGGAAAGAATTGTGCCAATTCGGTTGGTAACTGTTAATGAAAATTATTTTTCTATTATCTTTCTTCGTAATTCTGTATTTTTTTTTTTTTTTTTTTGCAAGACTAAGTTATTACGCTTTATGAAATAAAAACAGAACAATTGGTAGATGTATAATCTAAATTTAAGAAAACAAAAAGATGAATGTGAGTTAACCTTGTTATCAGGTTCACTAGAATATATTCATCGTATAACTGTATCTTTGAGTCAAGTTCATGTGTTAGTATTTTATAAAAATATAAATAAATTCGACTACCAATTATGTAAAACCTTAGTTTCTAACCTCGATGTGTTTTCTGGTGGTTCCCAGAAGTTAGCTTTAGTTAAGAATTTTAAGTATGTTAAACATATGCAGATAATTAAATATCAAGCTAAAATTATATCTTATAACGATTTTTTTTCAATGCCTTTCCTTTACCTTACTCAAAAGTGTTTTCTTATACGAAAAGAGGTATTTGCAAATTATTTAGCTTTTGTAAAAGCGGTCGAAACACAGAAAGGATTGGAAAACACCGGTGTACACTATACACAAAGAACAAACAATAGATTTTGCCAATGAATGCCTAGCGATCGAAAGACAAACGTTTGAAACAATTGCAAGTTATCTGTAGCTTAACGATACCAATTGTCGCACAGTATAAACCAACAACGATCCAAAAAGTCAACCAAATCAATTCTGCACGCATATTGCCTTTTACATTTCCCTAAAATTTTGCTACGAACTTTCTCGAATAATTCGCTAATGCTCGATTCGGCCAAGCGTACCGCGGTGACAGCCGCCTGTTAAATATAATCATCTTCATGAACGTCGCTCGCATATTTATCGCTGTCACCGTTCTAACGAAGTCTCGATCGGCGATCGACTTGAATATAACCGGTGGCCGGAAACGGTGAACCTTTTATATAAGGGAGAAAACGCTGAGAAATGGAAAGATTGTCTCGTTCGTTCTAAATCGTTCCGCCGCTTTCCGTATTTAGTGGCCATTACGAGTCGATCGAGTGCATTTTCTCGAAAAAATGGTGCTTATTTCTAACGAGAAATTATCTGAGAACGGTCGATTGAATTCGTTCTCGTAGGGAGATTAATTAGAGGGGGATTAGTTGTTTCGTTAATTATTCTATTATGCTAATATAGTACACGTCTTTTCAATGGATGTTGTTGAAGCAAGTATGTTTGAAAACATGGAAGAATATTCGGGAACATATAATGGCATCAAAAATAATTGTTTTAAATAACGGTAAAAGCAAAGAAACGATACAAAGAAAATCAAATAATTCAAGCTTGTAACAGAGTTAAATTTTGTTATTAAGTTTAATGGAATAATTGTTACGTTTTTAATGCCTTTCATCAAATACCAATGGAATTTTAATTAACCGCCTTGACCTGGTTCGAATCCTCTTTTATTCATCTTTTTTAAATTCAATGCACTTTTCAGGATATGTTCATTTATGGATTAAAACGCGAATGAAGTGAGTCACGCAACTGGGAAATGCTGTGCCTTTTCAGAGATGGTACAGAAAAGAGTGGAGTAATTGAACTAGAACTGAAATATAATTATCATCTTGAAGTGTGATTGAAATGAAACTATAATTATAGTCGTTAAATTAATAATCATTTAAAAAGAAATTAATTAAAGCATACGCTTTAGTTACGATAAATCTACGAATCTCTTTCAATCATACCGTAGAGAATGTTGAAGTCTCTTTGTCCTTCGGACAAAAGTTACAAAAGAGAATTTGAAACGTCGAATGATAAAATGGGAATCGATTTATGCAAAAAAATTGGCGTGGTTCTATTCGAAAGACGAATGCAATTGCACTTTGCAGATGCATCGGCGTGGCCGCGGAAAAAGTACGATTATAGAAAGTTAGACCTCGTTAAAGCATTCAACTTTTTCCCCTTCTCGCTTTTTTCTATTTCCAACCGAAAAAAAAAGAGATATGACCTGTCCCAGTTACGTTTTAAGGGTTGAAAATAAAAGGCTTATCGCTCGATCGAAGTTTCCGTTAATAATCGCTGAATGTTACGAATTATTAACTCCTACTACGCTTAATATTTCTGTAAAATATGTTGTAAATACTATAAATAGTACAATACGTTATAAAAACAAAAGATCTTTATAAATATTCAAGGAATAAAATGCAATGTTACATTTAAAATTTTCGGAAACATTCCTATAAATGTTTAACCATTTAATTAAAACAGTATGCAAGTACAACGAGTGAAACCGGTGAATAATGTGTATTAATTAAGGAATTCCGATAGAAAAGTAAAAACAATAAAGTTCAAAGGATTCGAAATAACATTGTATTAAAAGCAAGCAGATGTCGGAATAAAAACTGATGAATATTACAACTCTTAAACGATAAAGGCAACGAATTACTTCAGCTTCGATAGATTATGCAAACACCAAATACTAATTATCCATTTGCGATCAACCGCAAACAACCCCATGTTAATTCAAATATCTCCAACACAAACATTATAATAAAATTAAAAAAATCACTCACTAATGCTTAATTAAGAAGAAAAGTGAGATGAATTCAAACCAATAAAAAACTCAATAGACGCCAAGTCCATGTGCAATACTCGATCAACCACCCTATATAAAACAACCCTATCTATATTCAAATGTTCCTAACATAAATATCCTATAACTGTAAATCCTAAAAATTATACCCTAGTAACACACACCGAAGAGAAGAACAAAACTAAAAGAAACCATCAACGAATACGATCAACGAAGAACCCTACAACGCTTCAACAAACTCCCAACATAACCTCCAACCTATCCCCGCATCTGAAACCACCCCGCATCGATACAGATTTCCTATACGCAAGTACAATTCCTCAAATTGTATTCGATTCCAAGAAAAAATGAACGCGAGCCCGACGGAACCTAGCGAAAGCAGAAGATAAAATCAACGAAGAATCTAAATGACGTCAGCAACCCCCATACGAAACACCCAATCAATCGCACCATCTGCACCATCGTCACACGCGACTGCAAGCACTCTCGAGCCATCTTCTTCGCCTTGCCTCGAATCGAGGGAACACAATACGTACTTGGTCACCTGATCGCGTCACAGCCGATGGTCCATCCGGTGTAAACGTTCACAGAACCGGGCACAAAGCTTCGTCGTCGATGATCGTTCGAGGAATGAGCTGTTCATCGCGGCCGTCGAACCGATTTCAACCGTACACCGTTGTGCTCTGTTACAGGCACGCGCGACATCCGAATTGTTCGATGGAATAACGAACGTGGCACGAGCACGTCGTGCCATTTCACTGGCGATCGGAAACTGAATGCGTCGCGGTCTGCGTTCGGGTTCTGTCCCTCGGGAACCACCCCTCGTACCATTGGGGATGGTAGGGCGAGGGAGAGCGAGAGAGACGCGCCGGGGGGTGCAACAGAGAGTGAGGGAGAGTGAACCGTGCGGGGAGGGGAGAAGGGGAGGGGAACGAGACGACAGGAAGGTTTTGGTGAATTCACATCGGGGAAGCTCGGAGCTTCTGCGCACTACTGCCCCAGTAATACACCCCCATAAACCGGGTGTGGAAAATTCGAGCAACGTGCGAGCTGGAACAAATTCTTTGTTTTCGTCGGCCGTTCGTGAGAAGCGGAGGCACGGATTGGTTGCTTTTACAGTTTGAACAAAGAGAGGTCGGCAGGAATTCTGACAAAAATGAAGATGATGGATTTTAGGGGTGGTTTTTGGAGGATCGAAAAATTCGAGGTGTATTAGCAGGGTAGTTTTAAAGGGAACGAAAGACCTGACTTTTTTCATGCATCATGCTAAATTTATAATGAACTTCGATATTTTAATTTGAACTTTCTACTGTTAGTCTTACATCACTGCATGCTTTACAGAAAAATTTATATTTGCTATATTAATACGTCCACTGACTTCGTCTTTTGCAGTAAAATAAAATTACCGCACGGTTTGCTGGGGAAAATTTATCAGAACCTTACAGAAACAAATAGATCATAAAACCCTGTGTTTCACCCCTACATATTGCAGAAAATTATATCTGAGAGTAATCGTCGAGTTAACACATTATTACAGCCGATAACTGTCTCGTGTGTTATGCTTTATAAGAATTATACTTTCTAACCCCTGAGAAATTCACGTGAAACACAATCTGTCGGCATATAATCGTGATTCGCCAAGCCAGTAATTGGTTACAAAAGCATGGGGTTCGGTTGGCGGGCAACCACTATGTATTTTGATTTAGCCGGAAGAACGATTTAATTGTGGTCTAAAAAAGATACACTGGGAAATCCCTCTATTGTGACCATTACCACCCCGCCCGCACGACGAAGGGAGGAAAATTGACCCTCACATTATATTATCTGATTTCGAGACCTTCGAGATCCTCTGTCGCGATTCGTCCCCCCTGATAATTGAGTTCCCTATCTTGATTGTTTCACGGCAATCAATTGCTTTGTCCGGATGAAAGAGTCTCGTTTGCTCGCTTGCCCGGTAAATTTATTTTTAATATCGGAAACGGATGAAACGTTCACCATGATCGCCACATAGGGATGTGAATCCTTAGAATATGAAATGAAACGTCGAGGAACTTTAGATGATCCAATTTTCCCGGATGTATTCGCTTCAATTTGGCCGACAGAGATTTTTCGATTGGAAACAGAAACGATATAGCTAACGGTATTTCTTTCTTTTCCTTTCTTTTTCTTTGTTTGTTTTTTTTAGAAAACTTGTTGATTGGATAATGAACTGTTTTGTTACGATACAAAACGAAATAAAGAGTGACTAATGGTAAGAATAATTTAAACTGCAAAATAAGTTACGAGAAAGAAAATTGAATTACGTTTTTATATAAACGTTTGCCCTCGTTTATCAGACACTGATTTACTATTATCGAAATAATTTTACCATTGTATGTAACACGAAATTTATATATAAAGCCCTGAAAAATGATGTCGTTTGACCTTTAGAATAATTTACTATTATATAAGACATAGTTAAAGCTTTTTACTAATACAATCTTCACAAAAATAACAATTTTTAATTTTTATTTTAATAAATTTATAACAATTTTTTGAAATAGAAAATTCCTAATGAGTAAAGCTTGTTATCCAATCAATAGTTCAGTATTGGATACCGATCAAATTCCAGACACTTGAAACAAATCCAATAGATCAACGTTCTTCGTTGAATTTAAAAAACCAACCAACATATACAAAATAAATGCTTACTACGGAAAATAAAGCCGCCAATACTACCAAAACTTATACGTTACAAAGTACCATCGACACGTGCACAGCACAAGTGGTTGTTACTCACCGGTCGAAACGCATGTTGCACTGGTTCGTCTCGACTTCTGTTCAAATCAGAGAGCTTCTTCTGCTAATCGCCGGGTTCCCAAGCGAAACGACGCGAAGCAGCTCGAGAAACTTTTTCAGAAATGCCCTTTCAACCTTTTTCCTCCTTCTTTCGACGTGTTCGTGCGTTCAGTTTTCGAAGAGCGAGCGCGTGTCGGACACTCGTTTCAGTTTCGTGGCGAAGGGACAGGGAGAAAGGGAAATTTTTCAGAAGTTCGAAAGGCACAGGAGAGGACGGACGAGGTTTTTTATCGTCGAGATTTTCGTTAAGAATTAGAAAAAAAAAATCGGGGAAGGTACAATCGGTGAGGGGTAGGGGAGGGACAAAGTTTCGATGACCCTTAAACTCGAATTAAGGCAACCGGTTCGCGCGCGCGGCGGGCACAAAGCCAATTCGTAAAAGTAAGCTCGAAAGGTGAAGCGAAAATTTTCTTCTCGATCGAATTTTTGACTTCGATAAATTGAAAAGATCACAGTTTCGTTAAGGCTCTGACCGACCCTGTCTACGGGTCAGAAGAAAAAACAAGGCGAAACGAAAGCGTTTGCTTTATTGTCACCGGGTTGAATTTGGACGGCAATTTAAGGCACGGGAGACGTTTTCCAGTCGCGACAGCCCTAAGTTCTGCAACGATTAACGACGAAAAGCAACACCGAGATAAACGTGGGATCAACGCACGAGTGAAACGTTTCCGGAAACAAAGACATGATTCGGGTATGCAGAAATTCACGAAAACTTGCGAGATTTAAGAAAGAAAGAAAAAGATGAAGGAACGAATAACAGAAACTATGCTCGTAAAGATGAAATGAAGATGGGGGATGAAAAATGCAATCGAAATGGATTTACACGTTGGTGATCCGATGAACCAAAAACGTAAAAATAGTAAGATTACCAACTATACTTAAAAACCTCGAGAAACTGTAGAATTGTTACCTTCAAGAACTCGAAGAACCAAAACAGAAGTGAATGTTGAGAGAAGCCGTCAAACTTCCAAACAGAGTCGCACTGAACCAGCACCAAAGGTGCAAACCAGACAAAAAGAAAGTAGAAAGGAAAAAGAAAAAGAAAACAATTGTAATGAATTCGAAAATTAATTCACCGCCGGCAAAAGTAATTGGGGAACCAATAATGAAAACAAACCAACCGAAAAGTTAGCGAATAATTTTGACAAAACCAACAACAGGATTCGTTAATCGAGGGAAAAACAAGCAGCAGAAACGAAAGAAAATAAAACGAACGAACAGAGGAGAATAGAGGATGAACGAAGGAAGAGGAACCGAGGAGATGTGGAAGATACGAGTGGAGAACTGAAACTGAAGACCGATTAAGGACTTGGTGCTCGTGATGTTGAGGGGATGATGCAAGGACGAGGACTAGGACGAGAACAAGGATGTTACCCCGACGGCTGTCGCCAAAGAAGTGATAGGTCTGCGGCCTTGCGCGCGGTACCCAAACCAAAGGCACCACCGAACAGAATGCACATGCGCGGATGGTACAGTGTGAACTCAACACGGGGATTGGTCGATGCCAGTGGTGGTAGTTTTTCTTCTACCCTCACTGGTTCAACTCGCATCCTGCAACCCCTCTCGTGTATCGTAACACACACAAACAGACGAATACACGGACACAAATGAACAATGTGTGTCTGTTGAAATTTTAGTTAATAACAGTTGGCCTCTCGCCACCATCTCTCCTTCGTTAACTTTTACAGAAGATGGCACAAATTGTTTTTGATTCTTAATAGTTCGAGAGGTAAGTTGCAGAATATGAATATTGTTTAAAACAACGCGTTTGTTAAAATTTTGATTCATAGTTGTGCAGGATGAACATTTGTAGTATAATAAATATAACGCAAGAGCAAGGTAAGAATTCACTTCAACGTTTAGAAAATTAAGATTCATCTAAAAACAAAAATAATTTTTGCGAATAAATTGATATCTTTATCTCTATAAAATTGTAAGATTAATGCAATTAATTGCAATACAGTGCAACAATTTATAAATGGAAGTAAACAATAAAAATGCTTTTTGATCCAATACGTTAAAAGAGGAAAAAAGATTTACAAGAATCCTGCAATTTTTGCCCATCGTTCATCCACTTAATTTCTTGCCGTCAAAGAGAAACAAGCTTTGTGCCATGGATGGACAGAAAATTTTCATAACAATTTCGGTAATTGTCTTGGGGCCGAGTTTAAACAAGCAAGCATACAAAAGGTTCGATGAAAATCGAGTCCTATCAGATGAGGGGGCGCAAACGGATGGCAATGCGAGTTCACAGGAGGGAGGTCGCCCGATGAGGGGTGGGAGAGTGTCACTCAGGAGCACGACGTGTAAGAGAATGGTCACCATCCCGGGGGGTGAATTGAGATGTACAGGCAATTTATGCAGCGGCACTTTCGTTCGGAAGTCAGCCAGCTGACCATGAATGCTTGCAAAACAGCACAGGGATGATAACACCTTGCCCCCTTTACACGCGAGGACACAATTTTCTTTTCCTGAACGATCGATTCTTCTTCATTTTATTTTCAACATTTTCATTCGAGTAAACGATAGAGTATCTTGATTAATGGTACCTCTCTATCACGGTAAACATACTTCAACTGTGAAAAATTATTTATTGCAACGAAGATTCCGATATTTATCGAAATGACGATTAGTAGTGCGAACCTTGTTCAGAAAACCTAATTATATGTAAAATTGTAAATGTACAATTCTAAACGAAAAAGGTTGTTGGTTAATTAAGCTGATTCTTTAAATATTCTTCATTCATTTATTACTAATATACTGCTTTACAGAAACTTCCTGTTATTCGTTAAATGGTTTAGACGAGAGCCAGCGAAATGTCACAGCACAAGGGGTGATTCACCCTTCCAGGGCCAAAAATGAATTAGTTCCAGAGAAGTAGAGAAGATTGAAGCGTGAAGCGGTGTAATATTCTTCGCAAATGCAGTAGAGGCTGCTTTATCGCTTCCTCTTCGCGACAAACAATTCGATCATCTTCGAGTTACTATGACCCACAAAACTTCTATCCACATAACGTTATATAAAATACAAAAAGAAATACGCGACCCTTCTTATCCTCAAATTTAAACACTTTAAACAAGTAAATCCATGTACTAAAATAAAACACAGCAATATTTAATTCTAGCTTAAAAAATTCTGAACGCTCATCGACGCTACAGAAAAATACGAAAATATTGAAAAACAACCCTTCCAAGTTAAAACATGAAGAAATCTTCGCTAATTTCAAAACTGTAAATTCCTTAACGTTAAACAAATAGGTATTCAAAATTTCTTCTTCAAAGATAAAAAATGTAAAAGAAGTAAAAAAATATAGAAGAAAGCCACATTATGAGGTTTCGCTATCGAAACATTTTTAAAGGAGCCACAAGGTGGCTCGAAACAATTACGTAACACGACAGGGCGGATATGGTTTATTCTGTTAGAATCAGAAGCAAGGGTGCAGGAGGAAGAGAGGGAAGGAAGGAAGGAAGGGAAAAAGGAGCGTGCAGGGAGGTTTCCTTCAGGGACAGGGCTAAGATCCCCGTTGCGAGTATCCCTTTCTCTTGGTTTTTGTTCACTCCTTCCGTCTCCCTTATTTTCTCGATTGGACTGTCCCTCTCTCAAAGCCATCAAGCCTTATCGTGGTAGCGTCAATCACTCTCTTCGTATACGGTGGAACTTATCGTTCGATTAATCGCACTGACAATGCGCCTGTCGATCTAACTTACCGCCCGCCCTAAATCCACACACGACTCTGACTTCGATGCAAAATTTTATTCCCGGAAACGCTACCTTGTTCGAGTCGATACACCCACGATCGAACCGAGGAACACGTTAGTCGATCGACAAGAAACGTGTTCATGGGAACTGAATGTGTTTTTTCTGATAATATCTGACGAATGGAGAAATCCTGTTATTTTTTTTTAACCCTGCCATAATCTTTCGTGGCAATTTTTCATCGCTGTAGAGTATTCCGCAATTTTGGAAATATGAAATATGGAATAAAACGAAAAGTATGGTAAACACCGATGGAAAGAAAGAGAACAAACAGGGCATCCGAAAATTACATAAACTCCCTATTCTAACTTCCAGACGGTCGTCAACAGAACCGGAAGTGCTGTATGGATCAGACTTGACGCAGTAGTTGTTTGTTAGCAGACTTTATACAACAGCTCGTATCATCGGCGCCAAAATGTCTGGGCCATTACTATTGGCCGCTTGTTTAACTCCCAACGAGACTCGCGAATTCTGGGTGGTGTCCTTCTGCATCACGATTAATCAACGCGCCAAATCGTGTCCTTGTTATCAATCAAATTAACAACTCTGCTGCTTGAAACCACAAAGTTATTAAATGTTATCCACGATATTGTTTCCTCTAGAATGCTTTTTATTTCGTAACACAAATATCTAATTTAAGGAAACAATAATAACTGAAATTTTTCCTCTATACTCTATATTATTAAATATTTGTTTTACCTTTTACTTAATTTTCACGCATTAAGTATCATATAGGCATTTACACTCTAAATATTATCTATCAATTAATTTGCATCACTTTCCACTGCAGAGTTATCAAAGTGAAACAATAAAAGTCTTTCACTGTGTTACTTTATTCCATCATAAAAATTTATTCCTGGTGAAACATCGGTACATCTCGACCTATTATCTTCCGGATAATAAATTACACGATTTATGTTCGAATTCTTGAAAGAAAGCCAATGACGGTACAAGATAGTAAACAAATTCAGCACACATTGAATGTCATATACGAGGAAAAGGAATAGAGAACTAGATGGTGTAGGTCAACAGATGCATGCGTTGCACCAACCACGAACCGAATAATAAAGATAATTCATCGAGATACAGGCAGAATCAGTCGCCGGAAATCTTCGACTTTTGGTGCCGTTTACCGAGGCTGATTTATAGAAAGTGCCATGTGGAAAATTCGATTGTACTGACGTATTGCATCGAAGATACCCCCGTAGATAAACTTCTCATCGACATCATCCCGGAAACCACCATTGTTATGCTACTTCACATTATTCTATGCAGATAATCCGATTATCCGTTTCTCTAGACGATATTGTTCACACCTGAAGAATTCGGATACTAATTTATATAAATTACCAAACAGAGACATAATCGCCATAATCGGTACTTCCGATCAAATTAACATAATTAATCCTGCTCCCAAAATCGTTTAAAAATTCATTACACGCTACACAGAAGTTCCTAAAAAAAAAAAAAAAGAAAGTTCTAAAAACAAGAAGCCCGGATCGTCTTCCAACCCTTCTCGTTTCCATGCAAAATTCCAATTTCTGCCAAGAATTTAATTTCACGAAACTCGTCGATGTTCCCACCTGAAAGTGCTCGCCCTCTCCTCTCCCCTCTCTCCCTCGGGTCCGCCACCCAAATTTTCATCCCTTTCGAAAAGACTCGAACTTACCCCCGCCATTGATCCTTTAATCTTCGCTACGCCACGCTCGTATAAATTCATCCGATTCACCGAAAAGGTGCAGCGCAACGGGTTCTGGACACCCCCCCTAGCTAGCTCATCGTCGAATGCCTATTCAAATTTTACGGGCCATATTTGTCGCAATTAAGTATCGCGTTTTCGGGCTTATGGGCCAGAAGTATTCCATATTGGGGCAAGGGAGGGATCCGTCGACCGGCTGCCCCGCGGAATAAAGATAAATTCGTGGACTCGAAGCGGAGGGGCAGGCAGGGTCCTGCCGGGGGGGGAGGCGAGTTTATGGCACGCCGCGGGGGTGGTAGACACTTTCACAACTCGTCTGACTCATAGTCCGGGCGAGAGGGACGTGGAAGGACGGGGGAGAGGCGGCTTGGGGTGTAGCGCACAGCTTTACGATGAGGAGATGATACCGACGAAAGAGAGCCGGCCACCGAGCCGAACGCGATTTGCAAATCGAAAGAGGCCGCTCGAGAATGGCTGGTACTTACAGTTTAAGTCGTTTCTTTCTTGCGTCGCGATACCTCGTTCTCCGTGTGCGTGTCTTTCTCTGTCTGTGTGTGTGTGTGACAACGGTTGCTGCTTGTTCCTCAGGCCCTTCTGAAAACTGGCGACAGTAATCCAATTACGCGTCTTCTTACGTACATACCACAAAATCGGGAGTGCGTTAATGTTTGGTCGAGCGTTAAGTTGTTTCACGATTAACAAGCATTCTCTGTCCTGCTAGGTTAAAATATCCTCTATCTCACATTTTTCTTTCGTTCTTCAAGACGTATTGCAAAATATTTGACGTTCCACACTGTTTTCTTAGCTTTTAAGCAAAGTTAAAGAATTTCAAGCACTTTGAAGAGGCTTAAAAACGATTCAGTTTGTTTTTCGCAACTGTCTTTCAGGTAATCTTACTAATTTTAACACTATAACTACCGACAGTTAGGGTATATTTATTTATGATGAAGAAATCAAATTGAAAATTATTGAAAATACCTGATACGAGGGAAATAAATCGTAGTTATTACAGTGAAGGTCATAGTAAATTTCTAAAGGTGTAGGTATCACAGTATATTTACCAACTTTACATAAAAAATTACAAACTGGTCATTTTAACCGGTCTTGGTAGTTATAGTGTTAAGTGATTAATTTCCAGCTTTCTCGGACGTTTCGTTAGGATAGACAAGATATTTTAACATACGAGGGCAGAATTTTATTCGCTCTGGAGAACTCGTATTTAAAGAAACGTACGGTACGTTCGAATAAACCATTTAAAATGTAAAATAAGTGTCCGTGGCCTATCTGTAGAAGCGAATGCTGTCACTCTTATTTGGAGTAATCGATCTATCGCGCCGTTCGCCGGATTTGAAATTCAAAGACGGCGCGCGGCGTGCAGCGCGCGAAAAAACGCGGCCAGGATTTGAATAACAGATACAGTAGCATTAAATTACTCTTGGCCGAGACAAAGGGAAGAACCGGGGAAAGAAATCATATTAATAATCACGCCGTGCAACGCATCGAGCGAGCATTAGCGTCGAAGGGAGAGAGAGGAAAATTTTCTTCCCGGAGGGGTGGAAACAGTGCAACGCGACATCCTGGCACGTGACAGAAAAGGAGGACAAAAGGAACAAAAAGGTATCGTTCCCTGGCCAAGAGTTTACGGATCGGCTAAAATGTCAGAGGGCCATGGTACTCCATTTTCGCGAGCAGCTAGACAAACGGAATCGAGACGGCGCCATCGAGATTTTCGCAAATTTCAGCGCGTCCTAAAACAAATATCGAACGAGAACTCGAAGGGGACAATTAACAGATAGAGATTAAACCGAGACCAATTATTAGGAGAAAAGTTATTTCCTTCAAAATAAACCATATCCGTATCTAACGCATAGAAACGAGTGAAGTAAAAATAAGACAGGAAAATGTGAAAAATAACATCTCGCAACACTGTATTTTCTGTTTAACTGCAAGAACGTTTTAAAGAATATTAAAACACACCGGCACACTAATGCGTTCTACTGATAAACGATTCAAGGGTAAAACGCTCGTTTAAAGTCGGGCAACTCGTAATGGAGAGAACACTTTCAGGAACTACCGACAAAACTAAACAAATCAGGCTAGGGAATAAGCGAAAAACGGCAGGAACAGCAGAAAATATAATTGACCATCGAAAAAAACGTGCAAATAAAAAGCAATACGAACGAAACAAAGGCGATAGAAGAAGGGTGGTTCAAGGGAGAGGGAGGGAGAGTGAAAGAGAGGAAAAGATAGGAGGAAGCAAAGGGAATGGAGAGAACGACGAAGAGAAGGGAGGAGAGGAGTTCAAGAGAACCGAGGGAGGTGGGTGCTGGCGGCGTGATGGCGGGCGCCGGGGGTGGCGCCGCGACGCTTTGGCGCCTCCGACGCCGAGACGCTCCGGTGATGTTGGCTCCATATACCTACACATCTCAATCCCTAGCGTCGCTCCTCTCTCTCCCTGTTCCATGGTGCTCACGTACACGTAACTGCGTGGCCGCAATGAGAGTTCGAGATTCTATTTCTCACATGTAGGTACACACGCTCGCGTTCCCTCCCTTTCCCTTGGCCCTTCTCTTTCACCTTCACCGATCCTACACCCCCTCCTGCTCGCCCCTTTCTTTCTCTTTCTGTGTTCGAGTGCTGAGAGACTCGTCGTAGGGTTTGAGGAGAACACCGGGAACAGAAGCGGAATATATTCTCGATTTTATATGCCGGAAGGCCAGGTCACCACCATCGTCGACAAGGTGCTTGTTCGACCACGGGGTGTGGCTCCATCGCTCGGTTTTTCGCATAAAATTATTCTAAGAACAAATTTAATCTTACACCCCCGTATGCTGATTTTACATGTAATTGGATCAGGGTATATACGACCTAATCGTGTCTTTGGATGAATCTAACTTTTACATATTTATGCTTTCGTTGAGGTCATGTATTTCTACTCTTATCTTACTTTTATCTACTGGTAATCTTCAATTTTTTAGCTCTGTGCATAAATGAAGAATAAAACAGTTGAATAAACAGTTGAATAAAAGTTTTGAATATTTTTTATAGACGACAGTAGATACTGCTGTTTGAAATTCGTGAAAATAACCTTGATTTACGCTCTCTATTCGACTTGTTTGCTGCTGGTTAGTTAAAAATACTTTGCGTTGCCAAAAATGGTAAAAAATTGCTTGGATCTTCCTATATCTCAACTTTACGCAGTGCACAAATACAACTTGATAATTGTTACGACACACACAAAACCAAAGTGATATGTACAAATTCACTGTTAAATTTATTATCGACTGCTAAACTTTCCAGGTATGAATTCCAGTAATAAAAACGCTCGATCGATCAGAAACAGAATCTAAATCGCATCACTAGCAACCTTTTCCCTCAAACGACTTCGTAATCTGTCACCTTCCAGTACAATTCTCTATTTATATAGGAATGATTTAACCTATCTACATTTCGTTGATAAACTTCATCTTCGATGCTTTCTACCGTTGCGAAAACGCACAATTTCCGCTGTCGATTTCGGAAAAAGGCTGTCAAAAGGTCAACAATGCTAACATCAATGGAACAATCGTGATTGAACAATATGTCTCTTTATATGAACCTTCTACAGAAAAAATCGAATGAAATAACCAGATCGTTCGTACGACAAAAGCTCGCCTAATTTCCCCAACCACCAACGATTCTTCGTTCAAATAATAGGAGCTAAATCCGTATATTAACGAAAACGAGATAATAAACTTGTATTCGCTTAAGCATAGATTGACCTTTAATATTTAAACAATAAGTTTACGCTAAAGAGAAATATCATTAAAAACAAAAAAACAAAAATAAAAGAGACAATGGAATAGATTACCGTTTCATAACCTTCCGCTATATCAATCTGTATCTTTGAAGACAGGGTAAATAATGGTCGGAAATTTTCCGTCGATTGTGTAAATATACTTCGTCAATATACTAACCCTGCTGCGTTCCTCGAATTTTGCCGCAATCAGTCGTTCCCTAATTTCATTAAAAGGAACTCTTAATTTGCCGAAAAATAATTCTTCGACATAAAATTAAAAGGACAGAGCAAGCTATTTGTAACAATTTCTTCATTTATCACATCGAATTAATGAGTTGATTATTAAAAGGACAGAGCAAGCTATTGGTAACAGTTTCTTTATTCATCGCATCGAATCGATAAGTTTTTTTATTAAAATGATGAAAAGTGTAGGACAAAAATGCCCAAAATATTGCAACAGAATTAAAGATTTCGGTTGATCAGACACCGCTACAATAGAACTGTAATGGGAAATAGAACGGGAGCGAACAGCACCACATCGCATCGAAGACGTAAATGAAAAATTCCTGAAAAATTGCAAAATAACCACCGAACTACCTAGAAGAGACCAAGTAAGAATGAGCTGAATACAAATTGGCCATACGAAGATTACCCGCGCATACCTCCAAACCAAAGATCCACCCCCAAGACGCGAGGAATGTAATGTACAAATCTCTCTCAATTGACCACCTAATCTTACAGTGTCCAAAATGTAACATACCACGACAAAAATTCTCACCGAAGCCACGCATTAAGGAAAATGTATAAGACGAAAAAAGACGCGACTAATTATAATTCATAAAAGAAACCGAAACGTTACCAAAAACACTATAGTAGTAAATATAGAACGCACCTACTAGAACATCGCTAATAACCTGTAAAATAGTATAAAAAAAAATAAACGACAAAATTTCGTTGACGCATAAATGGCGTTCGTACGAACGACGTTCCGCCTGAAAAAGGTGCCTCTTGGACGGTCGTAAAAAAAAAAAGGATGCGAGAGACAACTAATAAAGTCGCGCCGCCGCCGCCGCTCATAACGCGTAATCTTATAATGGGCTTGTTACACACGTACCCACGTTACGAGAATCATAACGGCTATAAATCCGATCAATCGGCACGCGCCCCGTCCCATCATCAACCCCCTTTATGCCCCCTCGCCCGGTCGCCCTCTTGTCATCTCGTCCCCCTCGAATGTCTTGCGCGTTTCCGCGAAATTTTGCGATTAATGCTCGGCTTCCAGCGACGATCAATAGACGATCTCTTGATAGACGGCAATTTCGTTGTTGATTCTGGTATCTGGTTTCAGTCGGCGATCGATTAAAATTGGCGAAGTTCGAGCTCGAATCGACGCGATTTTTGGACGCTTTTCAAGCGTTCGCGCCGGTGAATTTGTCGAAGAGAGAAAATATCATTAGGCGAACGTTATTTGTTAGACGATGGCAGCTCGAATCTTTTGACGTTTTGCGGCGATAAGATTATTCGTGAGTAATTAGTCGCGGTCAAACGTTGCACGGTTACGTTTAAACGTGGATAATTTGCTTGTTTTATATTACGCCATTTTTGATAACTAGAGGAACATGAAAAATTTCAATTTTCGTAAAAGCGAATCCTATCTGTCGAATTGCGAATAAGTATGCGGTGTTTATTTACAAATATTAATATTTCTGTTAACCTAAAAATTTACTCAACTCGGCCACCATCTCGCTTATGAACCCTCTGTAATTCAATATAATTCTTTATAATAATGTCCGTCGATAATTGTTACGTGTTACGCGAAATATTGCCGGTTAGACCTGCGCTAAAATTTAAAGGCGAATTTTCTTTGTGCTCTTCCCGTTAATCAACAAAGTGCCATTAAACAGGGCAAATCTCGCAACCACTTTCCGTGGAAAAAGCCATAACCGGATACACGCGTATTTCTGAAAGGTCGTGAGGGCTGAAAGGGAGTTACTTCTGCGTCGGATCGAAACGTCAGCTGAAACGCTCCACCCTGATCACGGGCACGCGGTAAAATCGTCTAATAAGTTGAGTAAACACGGAATCATTGTTATTTTTATGTACAGTACACGGACCTCCATTGAATCGATGACACGGAGTGAAAGGTACTCGGGTTGAATGTACGGATAATCCATTAGACGCGTTGTAACCTAAAACTGCGCAAACAAGGGTGATCTTGGATTAAATGCGACGGACTGATGGACCGTGGGATGAACAAGCCGCGAAGAAAATTGAGAAAAGACACTGAGGAACAGGTGAGCAACAATGGGAATGAATAAACGTCGTCAACAGGGAATCTCGATAGCCGACAAAGCAATTTGTAGAATATTCTTTCGTATTATGGAAGTGTACGTAAAGTATTTTTATAATAATTATTATTGAGATGCGATAATTGAGAATAAAAATAGTAGTGCTATATCTTAGCTGATTAATTTGTGTGAATGATGAAAAAAAAGGTGGAACAATGTTGTTACGATTGATAGGCTAACACTTTTAGTAGTACCTTTCACTGTGATTTATCGTAAACGATTGGTGGAAATATTAATATAAAATTAATCTTACTGAATTCTCTAATTCTCTAAGTCTGGTTGAAATTTTAAGATACATCGCGATACCGGTAATATAGAAAAATTAAAAACTAAATTGTAATTGAAAGGTAAAAGTGAAACAGTTTCGCGATATCTTTTAATCGGAAATTATGAAAATTAATGCAAGAACAGAAGATTGCGGGGAAACCGACTACAAATGAATTGTTAAAATTATAACAAAATCTTGAAACTTCACGTTGGCATTGGCAGTAATTATATTCAACGGTAATAAATCATTCGAATCCCTATAAAGTGTGTAGGAGCATCTAATTATTACAAAATTATTGAAACACGTTCAATGAAATTCAGATAATTACGTCCCTACGCAAATTTTCGATTATATTCAAATTTCAAATTAGCCATGTATTAAATATTCTGTTAGCAGTTTAATCGATACCAATGTCGACAACAATCGACGAAGGAGCTACGTAAATTGTTTGTTTTCTCATCCTGATTGCAGCGGGCTTCGATACCGATTAAACATTAAAATCCACTCTTGTATTTGCCTTCGAATTAATTTACATGCAACGCAAATGCACTTCTTAGTGCCAGCGAGTAAAGCAATTAGCAGGACACTTCGTTAATTGCGTGGGTAGAAGACGATAACTGGATGTATACAAATTAATGAAATACTAAATCTTTCTGTAGCGCATCAATTAATGTTTGCGTCCTCGAAATTATCAACTTATTAAGATCTAGATGTGTATATCTCATTGACGATTGGATGAACAACATGAAAACGAAATTGAAAAAACGCGATAAAACATCAAAAACTATGATTTCACATTTAAAAAAAGGATGGACAATTTTTTACCGATAAATTGAAACAACTTTACATAAAAATCTCGGTGTTCGTTGTTAAATTAATGATCTAAGTTGAAAATTATTTCATTCTGTTTGCGATTTAACTCATTTCTATACGTTTCAATTAATAGAATGACTCTCTTTTAATTTTTAATTTCAACCACTTTTTCATAATCACCGATACAAATATTAAAAACATTCTCCTTCACGAAAGACTCAAAATTCTACGACAAAATTATTTAGTCCCTACAAAAAAGAAAATTAAATAGTGACCACGTGTAAAAGCAAATGTATACCGGTAACAATGCAACTCCATTTCCGAGAAAGCAATTTGATGGAACAATGGTCCTCTTTTAAATAAATTCCTTGGCAGTCAGCGCAATGTAGCAGAAAAAGTAACGGGGCATACGGTGTTGTGCACGGAACAAGATTGTGCATTCGTGACGAACAGTATATCTCAAGCAAAACGTGTCGAACCGAAGTCGCTCGATTGATCCTATCGCCGTTTCTTCTTCTCGACAATGAAGTCACCTCTTTACGTAACTCATCCCGTCATTTCCAATTTTTTCTTACTTCTTTCTCTCCTCGTCGACTTATCGGTAGGAGGTTGCTCCGGTTGAAAATAGCTCGAGCGACAATGGCAGTTGTAAAAATGGCCCGAATGGGCCGTAAACAAGTCAAACAGGAAATACTTGACAACTGTTGGCGAACGTGGGGACAACGAATGCATATTCTTGGCATTACACTTCTTTTTATCGTGTTTTTTCTTTCTTTTTGACATTTTTAGCACACGTAGTGCTGTACGAAAAGTAAGGGCTGTAATGAAATTTTGTAAGCAAGTAAAATCTTCGTTTAACCCTCAGCTATCACGCGAATTCTAGACCTAATTTAAAAAATAACACTGATATTAACCTTTTGCACTCGAAAACTGACTGTCAATCACCAAATGATAATTTTGCGAATTTTCGAACTTAAATGGTTAAATAGTCGAATAACTAAATTTTAATATATTACTTAATTAAACCAAATGAAATTCACTAAATATTTTACACTTGAAAATCTTTGAAGCTAGTATTATTGGACTACTATGAATCACCTTTCGAGCGCAAAGGGTTAAACTGAACCAATTTTGGGACATAGTTTGAACATTATAGAATACGTTCTGACGATAAAAAGTTAACAAATGAAGTGACGATACACGAGCTTGAAAATACATTTCTCCAAACAACATTTTGGTCACTTTAACTGAGGATGACAACCGAGGATTAATGAAAATGTTGCTTTCAGCAATTATCATCAATAACTCATACGACATCCACTTGGTCGAGATACTTTAGAGTGATAAATAACCTGACGGCGTAACGTTAAGAAATATTAAACATTTCATTGTCACCGTTGCTATTTCAACTTATCAGCGTCCTCCCCGATATCACTTTCTCCGTTATAATTTTAATATGTCTCACTTATTAATTAAGAAGCGTCTGGTACACTTGAACTTAAACGAAGGTTAATAAGGAAATCTAAAGTTAACACATTGCGTACGGGTCGCGAGATATCTCGTTTTAACCCTTTGCACTCGAGAGGTGACTGTTAATCGTCTAATGATACTAACTTCAAAAATTTAGAAATTCGAAACATCTTCTAAGATTTGCCTATATCAGGGCTTCTTAAATTATGGGTCGCGACCCCAAATGGGGTCGCGTAGCAAAATTCTGCAATTTTTAATTTTAGATTTTTGTATGTTTCAAAACGAATTCTAAAACTATATATTTTCATATGTATATGTATATTATTACCTAATAAATAAATCATCAAAAAATATTAATTTATTTTTCTTTTATATTTGTATGGGGTCGTCAAGAAACTCGTAATCATAAATGGGGTCGTGAATGACAAAAGTTTAAGAAGCCCTGGCCTATATTAAATGTCATTTAGTTTAGTTAAGTGATATACTAAAATTTACATATATGACTATTTAATTCGAATCTGACTAATAAACAGATTAACTGAAGTCTGAAAATTTACTAGGCTATCATTTGATGACTAATGGTCACCTCTCGAGCGCAAAGGGTTAATACTTTCTTATACACGCGTATCCACGATTCGAAATAATTTGATCTGTTTGTTATATTCGTTACATTTGCCACGTTTATTGTAGGCATGTGATCGAGTGAATGCGAATTTAGAAAAATTTGAAGAGTGAGAGAAAAATTTGAGTTGTGCGATAGCCGTGTGAACGTAGAATGTTTGGACTCGAGTGTTTCTAAGGCGCGAACTATAAGCACGTGAGAAAACTGAGCGACTGAGGAATTTTGGGTGAACGTGACCGAATGCATCGAGTGAGAAAGGTTTGGAATTAGAAAGAAAGAAAACAAGTGTTTGGAAGAATATATGACGGGGAAAATGCGAGCGCGTGGTAGAAAGAGTTTGACTGTGAACATAGAAAGAGTGTGATTCTGAACGTAGTAGTTGCTAAGTTGTAAAATCGTTTAAGTTGTTATCATTAAACTATTTTAAATATACATTTATTAATATTCTAAGCACTTCACTTCATTTTATTCTCACCTAAGCCCTATCATCTCACTCTACTAAATAAAGTAAAGTAGAATTTCCCTATATTATTGTACACGATAAATCGGTATATAAAAAATATATACTGACATACAAGAATTCGCAAATGTAAATTGAAACAGGTGCTTGTATGCACTGTATTCATTTTTTTTTTCTTGGAGAGCAGAGCGCCGTACGCAATGTGTTAATAAAAAAAAAATATGGTCCGGTGTTATCTCATGCTAATACGGTACGCGTTAAATCGGTCGCAGAAGTGACGTTAATTAGGATTAAATGTGACAAAGCATATAATTAGCTCCGAGTGTCCGGCGCGTCTCGATGTCGTTCGACGATCATCATAATGTCCCCGTAACGAAGTCGTTTGTCCCCTTGGAAGGGAAACGGAGCCGTAGAAAGGAGGCAAATCTGACGGGGAAAAGATACAAGCAAATGACCGTGAGATTGCATGATTATTCAAAATTGCTACGACCTTTCACAAAGATAGCGAGCACGAAAATGTTTCGCGACAACGTTCTTGGCCTTTTCAGTGGACAGGGACACGTGAATCGAGGCTGATCAACGTTCACCGTTTTCGTTAGTCAGTTTCCTTTTCGTCGATGATTTACCACGACGATGTAACGGGTGGTATGCTGTTTCCAGAAAAAAACGTAGTTCTGCATTCATCGCGTCGACGGTCGCGGTTAAAAATGATTAAGCTAATCGCTGGCTTCGCGATGAGATACGTTTTGTGAAACAAGGAATATTTTTAAGTGTGACAGCAAAACTTTTCTTCCGATCAGCCGGTTCTATTATTATGAACTGTTCTGAGAAGATGATTTGCATGGCAACGTTCGTGGATTACAGTAACGGATAATAAAAGATAAGTTTCACTTGAGAAAGTGAGTTCGAAATATGTATGCGGTACACGTGAATATGGGAAAATAAAGTATAGTTTGAAGAGAGAAATAAAATGTTTATAAAGAAACGGAAAAGTGTACGAAGGAATGTAACGGGTAATATAACAACAAAAATAGCGATAACGATAATGTGATGTAACGAGAAAACAGGCAAACGAGATAACAACGGTAAAGTAAACCAAATACCCGAATACAAAATATTTACGTTTCTGTGAAACACTCACAACGTTTACGTTTCAACGCTCTTTTCAATCTCACACTACCACTTTCTTCAAAAAATCTTATTACTATTTTACAAAACCAAAAAATTTACCAAATTTGCGCATCACAGAAACTGTACTGCAATAGCTACATTGCTGTAAAAATTAAATATTCCATGTTCCTTATGAAAATTTCAATGAAACTACCGATGACAACTTATTGTTTAATTTATCTCCAATTGCAGAAAAATAGAATAATGTACAATCAAGTAAAACGAACTAATTCCAATCGCAAGTGTTACAGTATTTTAACATCGCCGTCATTATACTTTTATTTTTATTTCATATTCAAGTTTAATCCCGAATTTCTACAGTTTATCACACTTAAAATCGATCGTTGCTCCGTGAACGATGAATTATTCATAATTAATGCGATGTTCCTGAAAATCTTGCATTCCATTGTCGATTCTGCTGCATCGATGACAAAATCGATTTTACACGTATTATGGCATCATCGTTGGCCACCAAGCCGACTTTAACATTAAAATTACCAGAAAGCGTCAAAATAACCATTTGGTCATTATTCACAATAACCTTATAAATTCTTTGTGGTAAAGCTTCCAAAATTTACTATGATTTTTTGCAGAATGTATAAATAAAAATTTGTTTCCTTTGTATTCGATTGTATTTTTTCATGCATTTTCAGTTTGATCCCTTCCATGCAAATAAATACACTTTAGTTGGCAGTTCTAGTGTTAACACTAGATTTACGGGATCCATCAATTTGATGGGTTCCGAAATTCGGGAGCAAGATTTTTGCAAAAACAATTACTATTATTCATAGCAATTTGTGCTAACTTTTATCGATGGAATGATACGAATATACCCAAATCTATTTCCCTCTCAGTTCTGCGATCTCAAATTGCGTATAATCTATATCTAATTCTTAGTATACGTGTATTACAAACAGATATACAAGAAATGTCCGTAAATCTAGTGTTAAACTCCTATGAAACAAGTGTACGATGGACTTAAAGCATTAAGTAAAGCAAAAGAATTTATGCGAATTTATAGTAAAAAATTCAAATAATTCAAATATCAGATATAACTTTGTTTAACAGAGCAAGTTGTCAGTTCTGAGATCTCAAATTGTGTATAATGTATACCTATTTCATAGTATACGTGTATTAAAAACAGATATACAAGAAATGTCCGTAAATCTAGTGTTAAACTCCTATGAAACAAGTGTACGATGGACTTAAAGCATTAAGTAAAGCAAAAAAATTTATGCGAATTTATAGTAAAAAATTCAAATATCAAATATAACTTTGTTTAACAGAGCAAGTTGTCAGTTCTGAGATCTCAAATTGTGAATAATGTATACCTATTTCTTAGTATACGTGTATTAGAAACAGATATACAAGAAATATCCGTAAATCTAGTGTTAAGCTCCTATGAAAAGATTGTCCAACGGACTTAAAGCATTAAGTAAAGCAAAAAATTTATGCGAATTTATAGTAAAAAATTCAAATATCAGATATAACTCTGTTTAACAGAGCAAATTGTCAGTTCTGAGATCTCAAATTGTGTATAATGTATACCTATTTCTAAACACACGTATATTAGAAACGGATACACAACAAATGTCCGTAAATCTAGTATTAACTCCATCACGATTTTCGTCCGGACACATACACACACACACGGAACAACCCTTCTAATTATTTCACGCGCATATTCTGTACCGTGCACGTACGTAATTTCATATACACAGGAGGAGCGCGCTACTATTTTCAAGCATCACGTATGCTACACGCACCGGATATACGCACGCTTCTATTTATACAGCTCGTACCGGAACCGTGCTTTCCAGACGCGTGTGTTTTGGTTGAGTCACGCAGCGGCGGGGAAGATGAAATCGATGTTCAAAAACGGAGTACACGATTATTGGGACGAAAACATAATCGAGGCGAGCGAGAAGGTGAGAACGACGAGTTAAGGTCAATTTATATTATGAGTTCGAACACGTTTTCTGTTTCCAACAAATTCAGCTGGTGGATCGAAGAAAGATATAATTCTTTACTTTACATGGCGTTTTTTAACACCATTAGACATTATCGAGAACATTTTAGCTGATTGGCCAGATCGCATTGGAACGTATGAGATAATTTTTGAAACTGATTGTATTGGACACGGAAGGTGTTTGAACGGATAATATAAATTGACCTTTAACTGGCTATACGAGTTACCATTTTGCCAGAGAGAACTAAGTTTCATATTTTTTTTTACATTTTGATAGGAATAATTATTAAGGTTCACAGTTTTTACACTTGTAAAAGCTAAAATCTTTAACCGGCTATACGAGTTACCATTTTGCTAGGGAGAACCAAGATACTTTTTTTTTATATTTTGATAGGAATAATCATTAAGATTCACAATTTTTACACTTGCAAAAGCTAAAATCATCCTGGATAATACTATTTCTGTTTTTTATTGATTTTCAATCGTGAAGCTTTTGATTAAAAAATGGCTCTACTCTAATGATACAAGATAATCCCAAATATAACAATATTCTGGAGTTGCTTGGTCAACTTGATTCATAAGGTCAATGCGTTCAACGTGACACTACGTACGAGTTGTACTACTAATCTTTCAGTTAGGTAATGCTCTCGTTATTAATAACTAGGTTAATAGTGATATTAACAATTCGCTGACACCTCTGATTTACATATAAGCAAGATCTGTAATTGATGCTTTTATAAAAATTATGATATGTAAAATAAATGGAAGTTCTAAGAAAATTACCAATCACTGAAATACCGTGTATCAATTATTAATATTACATATTTAAATTAAACGTGATTAATACAATTTAAATACAAGATGTCCAAGCTGAAAGAGAACACCCAAATGTTCTCCTGTTTTTAATAATATAAGGAATATTCAAAAAATTCGACGTATACAACAACAAATTTTTCTTTCGTGGTTTTCCTCATTTAAAATCGTTCAATTTGTACAATAAACATTTTTAAAAACGAAAGAAATACTTAAATGGCCTCCTTCAATTCAAACACCATATATTGTTAATAATCGAATCGAATGAAAGACATGATTTCAGCTTCGATTTTTATTTATGTTGAACACAATTCAAGCAGTTTGCAAATCAAACGAAAGCTAAATGAATTTAGTTTCCTGGATTCATTCATTCGATCATAGCATTAAATAAACCGATCGCATGAAATAAATCAAACGGCCAACCATTAAGGTTATCGATGTTATCGTAAACGACGACACGAATAATACTTAATTCATGAATGACAGCATGCAAACCTCACCGGTAGACATTCAAGCATCGGTATTAATAATGGTAACGATACAGTTTCTATACCAATCATTGATCGAAAAGAAAAAAATAATATTAGAGGTATAAGAGTGTTGGTTCGCTTTTCTAAATCAAAATTTATATCGAAAACAAAAATAGATTACAATTTTTTTTAACTACTTGACATAACTTCGTTATGTTTCTTCCTTACACAAATTTCCTTTTGCTTATAATAATAAGCAATTCTACCATTTTATACAAGTACATCGATGTTAAGGAAATGCAAATTGTTGCATACATGGGATGCTAAATTACTTACACGAAATTAAATAAACAATATGGCTTGACTCAACCCATTTGAATTAAATTGTATGGCAAGAGATTAAAGAACTTGCTCCTTCTTTAGCTATCTACAACGATGGACAATGTCCACAATGGTAAACCCAGTTAAAGAAATAGAACCTAGATAAAGGTTCGTTTCACCCTCTAAATATATTTTACACTTTAATCTGGATATTTTTTATACTTTTGCATGTTACCATTACTGTTTTACATGCTTAACCCTTTGTACTCGAGAGGTGACCGTTAGTCACTTCAAAAATTTTCAAATTCGAAATATTTACTATGATTCACATATATTAAACTTCATTTAGTTTAGTTAAGTCGTATATTAAAATTTACATATATGACTGTTTAACGTCCGGGTCTGAACTAACGTCTGAAAATTTGCGAAACTATCATATGCTAGGATTACGATGTCCCATGAGAGGGCACAGCCGAATGCAAAGGGTTAAACGCATTCAATTTTTCGACGCAATCGAACAACTTCGAATTGCAGCATCCTCGCCGAAATCTTCGTTAAAAACGAGTCACAAGGGCTGTTTAAAGCTCTCCGCTCCCGGGGTGGTTTTTACGCCCGCCGATCGGAAAATAAAGATCGTCACTTCGGATAAATTCAATGAAGCCTTAAAGCCGGCTTCTCAACAGACTCCAAGTAGATCGCGATAATTAAATTGTGAGTCTGGTTCAATTCCACAGAAATAAATCTGCAGGGGAGGAGCGTCGGTCACGCACCGCGCGTATTAAGAACTCTAGATCTCATGAATGCACCCTGTGAACGTAAAAAAAATCGCTTCACGATCCATCGGACTACCTTTTCGGTTGCTAACCAAGCTTGAAACTAAGTTTGATCGTATAACAATTACGATTATGCGCCTGTTTTATAGGCACCGTGAAGAAACGTATTCACGTATTCTGAAATATATTTAAAAATGAAACAAAAATTTCGGTAAATGAAAAATTGTATAGTTACATTAATCTAAAAGCACAGTCGGGTTATATAGATATAAAAACAATAAGAGGATTAAAGAACAATTGGAAGTGAAACGTTTTAATTTTATCGTATTTAAAATGTTTTAAATTTACTTTTGAAAAATTGTGAAATCCCTACAAATGATTGCTCTCCAATTCTATTTATAATTTACAAAATTGTTGCGATATAAACATAAGTTTTTAATTAAAAAATAAATCGCACAGATTCACCGATTTCAATATTACAATTGTTATTTACTCTTATTCATTGTAACACAATTTACTGAGTATCAAAGGATAAAAGTTAATCGGATATTGCAATTCGAATAAATCATCGGCAGATTTTTAGAAATCATTATGAATCAATCCATCGTAAAAGCATAAAAGGTTTTATCAACGAGGAATTGAAATTAATCATACACTGATGCACGACATATTATGTTTTTCAATTACAATACAATAATGAAGAAGAAAAAAAATATATAAAAATAAACTTTTCTCTAACAAAATTATAAAAAGAAAATCATAAACAAACACATGATACGAAATGAAATTTTGTTATTCCTCAAAAAAATTATCCTTATGAAAAAAAGAACAAAAACAAAACAGCAAATCCTTCTAAAACTGTGAGCATGACGACGAATTAAAAACAGTTGCGATTCGTAGATACAAAACGAGAACGAATTTTCTACGATACCCCGGCACAAGCTAACATAACCAAACGTAGAAACTTAATAAAGTTTCATGCACGGTGGTAGCAGATGGGTTTCCCTATTTAACCTCTTACAGCTTGCCTATTGATTTTCTCCGGTCCTATTGTTTTGGCACGTCGCGCATTTAACGAAACGTAAGAAAGAAACGAGAGGAGAGCAGAGCATCGGAGAGCACAGCAGCCACGATACTCTTAACCGTACACGAATTTTGTAATAATCCAGTTCCGAAATGTAAAACAAAGAACAAAACCAATGCACAGAGGTAACAGAAAACAGCTACGGAGCTGTCAATTTGTCGCGATGTTGTGAATCATCTCTATTTCAGGAGACACCCGTTGGGTGGTCCTACCCTCTCGTTTTAGAGGTTAGCTCACTCATAATCTACACCGACTCTCGCACGTATGCGGTTATGTATGACCGTGGGACTGGTGTCCAGTTAAACGGTTCATAGAATAATACAGAAAATCGTGTTTTAACATTGAGAAAATGAGAAGGAACGATCAGAAAAGTCTAAACGAGGGCAGCACGCCCATCTGTCGGAAATCATAGAAAAATCAATAGGAACCGGCGGCATCATCGCTGGCCGCCAGTTTCAGGTTATTACTGGACAATCGGTAGCTTCTACTCACCGTGAAAAATATCCATAGATAGAAAAGGAGCCTGTTTCGTTGCACAAAATCAATTTGTCACTTCGGCCACAACCACACGTCCGACAACACTCTTGCGACTCCACCGTTTCAGTTTCGAGCGTTCCTCTCGTTCAAGGTCAGTAACGGCGCACGCCACGAAAAAATTAAGGCCCTTTAAGTGCCCTTCCGAACTGACACCAACAGAAATTATTTTATTTTCCTTTACTTTTTCCGTTAAACAACTCGTTTCGAATTTGAAATGTCTTCATTATTATATTCAAAATATAATAAAATTGAAATATACAAAATTCTAACATATATAATATGGTAATACTTATAACCAAGAATAATTTAATATTTTTTATTCATTATTTTGTAATGATAATTTGAATGGCAATACACACTGATATAAAGGAGATTTACTTTTTACTTATAAAAATTATAATAACTGTATATAATTTATGAATAATGATTTTTAAAAAATACAGTTTTGCATGGAATCAGTAGTTCAATAAATAAATATATGAAAATAATATATTTCACCTGTATTATAAATCTTTCAAAATAATTTCACGTGTTATTTTTAATCTTTATATTTTAATTATTATTTCGAAAATCTTGTTAAGAATTATTCGTAATTACCGATACACGTATTACAAATAGCTATGTCGTACTATTTTAAACTCGCTAATTTTCTCGATTTTACAACTTTTAACCGCCGCATGATCGATAACAATTTCGCGGGGGCCTTCGGCGCGCTACTTACTGCCCTGCCGTCATGCAAATAACTAATCCAAATAAACAGACTTTCCTCTAAAAATAAAAGGATCCAAACGAATGCGCGCGACAAAAAGAAACATAACGAAGGACCTTTACGCCTCCTATTTCCTGAAAACCTCGAAATCTAACAGCTCCAAAGAAAAAGAAAAACAAGTTAAAAAATCCTATACCCCAAAATTATCTTAAGAAATCGCGAAAAAATAGTCAATCTCCACGAAACTGTGTTACTCATTCGTCGTTAAAGTTGTACCTCGAAAAAACTTCGAAATCAAGCGAGCGACGTGGAGAGAATCGAGACCGCACCAAATTTGGTCATGACAGTCTCTCCATTCAGATCTGTGTTTCGTAGTACGTTACATCGTTATGTAACGCGCTTTACGCTGCTTCGTGTGTATCGTGTTCCATGAAATCGAATTCAAAAAATTGGTCGCAAGAGGAACGTAAACGGGCGACGAATCTACGTTACTGTTTTTCCACTCGTCCGTTTCTTGTGGCGCGCGAATTTAACACGCTTAGTAATAGAACGAAGAGGAGTCTACAAATATTACTCCATTTCATAGGGCATGAGCGCATCGATGACATCACGTTTTTTTTGCTACCGCGCATTACTCACATATTTGCATCGTTTGAAAGGTTTTCGTTCTCTTCTGCCGAGTTCTGTGGTGGAAACATAAAATGAAACAGTAATATAAAAAATTAACATCCAACAGTTAAAAATAGCTACGGAATTTCTTGTCTGTTGCATGAATAATTTTTCAGGTACTTAATAATATCTAATTTTACGTGAATGAATGTAATACGAAAATAAAGTACAATGAGATAAAAATATTTTCCAGCTATACGAAATTAATTCCTAAAATACCGCTAGCGACGATTAAGTAGATAATGCTCTTATTGCCATCGGAATCTTTCAGTGTAAAAAGTTCTTACGCTACTCAAAGTAATTTAAGATTAGTTAAAAGCATCGAGTGTTATCGAAGAAGATGATTTCAAGAGCGTATAAGCGTTTCATACCTTCTTATCGATAAATGGTATTAAACCATTGAAAGGTTCTCGCGGCAAACTTACTTTTTTCGTAGCGGACAGCTTCCGAAGCCTTCGAAAGTCTAATAATTCCCGATGTAAGTTCATACACAAAATTCTCCCGACTCGAATCTTTCTCTCGCACGTAACAAACCTTCAAACTTATCGAATACACCGTACGAACGTAAATCTTCGCGTTTCATTTTAAATCCACCATAAAGCTTCTAAATGCACCACTCACCGCACTGTACCACTTCTACCAGCTCGAACTGCCGACCGGCGGTTCGTTACCCGATCGAAACGAACGTCCTTTACGTGCGCGATCTTTAGGATTCCCGTGCACTAGCTTTCGCCGGCGTTTCGAAAACAGTGGTCTCCTTCTTTCAGCAAATTATTGCATTACATAATAACGCGATCGAAGGATACGCGGAAAAAGCGTGACACACATCGGCCTTCCGGTATTTATCTGCGGTCGAAGGAAGTGGCCGTCGATTTCCTCGCGACGACGTGACGACCAACGTCCACCACGTTCGACGCCGGGAGATCGTCACGAATAAAATGGCGCCGACGACGACGATTAACAACAGCCTGTTGCTTCCTCGTTTAATCGCGTAGGCCACCCAACAGGGCACGTAAGCTCGCGTTCCACGCATTCCTCGCGCGTCGGAGGCAGCGGAAAGAAGGCGTCCGATCGTTGCTCGTGGACGTAGGCGCCTTTTTTTATCCCACGTTATCGTGCGTCCAGCAGAAAATCCACCTGTGCAGGTGAGACCAGGTAAACGTGGGCGATGCTCGACATACACGGGCGCTTGTGTGTGTGTGTGTGTGTGTAGGTACCGGGCGAACTGCCATACGTGGGCACGACCTGCATTTCAAACGCCTCGAGGACAACCTGGCTAACGTTTACGCCATTTCAGAGTCCGTTCGGAAACTTTGAACGCTTTAGTTGGCTAGGTTCGACGAACGATCACGGAATTTTCGTTTACCTGGCGCCAGGTAGTTGCGCGTAACACGTTATTATTCGGAACAGGGTATGGAATTATTGACACTAGATTTACCTGAGGGACCCGACAACTTGACGGGTTTCAAACTTCATGAGCAAAATTTGCAAAAATAATTACTATTATTCCTAGCAATTTTTGTCGATTTTTATTGATGGAAGGATACGAATATACCCAAATCTATTCTCTTCTCGGTTCTACAGTTTTAAATTCTGTATAATGTATATCTATTCTTTTTAGTATATGTATATTAGAAATAGATGTACAAGAAATGTCCGTAAGTTTAGGGTTAAGGTATCGGGTCTCGGATTTATGTTCAGCAAAATTAAGAATTGGTACTTATTTATATCCGCTTCGATCTTTAATTTTAGGGTGTTCTTCGAGTCTTTCTGGACTCATGGAATTCGTAAATATTTAAAAGCGGACATAATTATCGTTAAAATCATAACGGAACTTTTAGGAATGTACTTGTTTTACAGCCTTTAGCGCTATGTTGAAAGCCCGTTTTATTTGGTCCTTCTGAACCCATCGTAAGAAACGTTGATGTAACGCCAAACAGAAAAACGACCTAGGGTTAAGCCATGATTTCTAATACAATAAAAATCATAAAGCTATCTATGAAATATAAAATTATCTTGTAAGAAACGAAGCCTTACAATTAGGATGTGGTAAAAGAAGCATATTCGTAGTACATTTAACGGCATGCATCAAGTGAACGAGAATGAGGCCAGCATTTCGCTGCCAAAATCTTAATAACCGTTTCTATTTTGCCGTCATAACAACGTTACAATTTTAATGAACAGCATGTTTCGTCTCATTAATACTAAACTTATGCTCCATCCTACTTTGTGAACCATGTAATTGTGCTCATTGCGTCGATCAAAGTAGCAAAAAACGAATAAGGAATCATTTCGCTTACACCTTTGCACGAATACTATTCTGTTACATGTTTTCGCAGAGTATAACTCTATTATGACACGTCTCAAGTACGTTATCGAGGATTTTAGAAATCGGGGCAAACTAACATTGATTCGAAAGTGGATAGCGTGAGATAAATCTTGCGCTTCCAGCGTCAAACAGAAAAGTTCTGGCTGGACAGCTGCCAGAACCGCGCTCGTAATCCAATTTTCATTCATTCCAGGCTTTTTTACCGTACGAGGAAAAAGCGTTCCCTCCTGCGGGAAACGTCAACCATGGCCTGCCTTATCATCCGTTTCCTTCGGGAACTTCAAGATGGAGCAAGCACCGCTTATGTTGAACCGATAATACCATATTCTCATGCTTAATAGATGTTTTTAAACCATTTTTTTTTTTTTTTATTTATGAATGTTTATTCGGAAAGTGAATTTATAGAAAGAAAATTTCAACAACAATCGATTCTATTTAATATTTTAATATATGAATATTTTACAAGATATTTATACTGTGACGAAACAATAGTAGTACTGATTATGAAAATTATGATTGTTACACTTTTCAATACACTGTTACAACAATTAATTTAGAGGTTTTAAACTATACATATACTTTTTTAGTAATAAAATAAGATTTTTCTTGTCTTATTAATTTCTCTCAAATTAACATCTAATTTTGTAATTATCCCTCGAAAAACTATAACTGTCGTAGACTAGTATAGAATCGGCATTAAATAAATGCAATAGAACATCGATTATCTGAACTAATAGAAGGACAAAACTATTCAAATACTTCATCGCATTTTAGAACAGTCAATTTAATAAAGGAATACCACAAATTGATAATTATTGACCTTGTGATTATCGATAATTACTAATAATCGAGATCTTACTGTAATTTATTTCATTGTTCTCATTCGTCAATGACTCATCAGTCACCTAAAATTATGATCCTGCGTTCGCGCGTCTCATCCTTATACTTAATCCTCCAAATTTGCCCCATGAAATATCGCCACACAATTAAAAACCATCCATTATCCGTCTCCCTGTCGCAAACAACGCAAACACAGGCGTCCGAGCATCCATCTCCGACATCCTATCATGATTAACATCTCCAAGTGGCCCGGTGGATGCACGAATGAATCGGTTGATCGTTTGTCAGACGATCTCCCGCCAACTCATTTTTGGAGGAAACCGAGAGATACCAGGCACCGTTCCTCCGCCCTTGAACGCCAATAAATATAAAGGCGACCCCCGGATGCCTCCTTCCAGCAATTTCTCCCTCCTTCCCCCTTTTAGACAAGTTTATCGCCCCCCCTTTGTCCTGTTCGCGATACGCCCTGTCGTCGAAACTCAGCGCGCCAGAAAGTTCCTCCGTTATATATCTAGGAGAAATTTTATCGGCTACCGAATCAGATTGATATCTCTCGAACTGGATACATGGAAGTCGTAAGAATGAGTCAACTACTCGATCGGTCTGCCACCGGTAGGATAACATCCTGACGTTACCCAGGCCGGAATGTTTTCAGGCATAAAATGGCGCAGTTTCTGCTGCTACGCGTAAGGGTGTGTTCGAAGCGAAGCAGTTTTTTGGCGAAACTGGCGAATAAACTTATTTTTCACGTTTAAGCGGTACTTGAAATTTATAGACGATGTTCGACCATGTAAAATCAACTTCGTTCCACTTGAAGTGTTCGTAGTTAATATTGCACAACGAAATGCAACGTCCAAACAGACACGTTCTAATAATACAAGTACACGTGTCTAACACTCATTTGTGAAATCATCGCATACGTAACGAGTAAACGACGAATATTTATTTTCACAGACACGGATAAAGACGTGGAACCTAAGCAAAGACATGTTTCATCCCCTAAATGAAAAACACACTGAACGCTGTATATTTTGAATATTTTACACATTGTCCGATCTCGTATGCGTTCCATACCTTTTCACACAATTACACTCCAACAAACGCCTTTAAAATTAGTTTTTAGTTAATTAAATTAAATGCATAAAAATTAGTTTTTTTTTTCACTTTTATTTTTTAATTATTTTTATTTTACTGTATTACTTCTTTATAAAGGGTGTTTACCCGTCAAATAAATAAATAAAAATCCTCAGCCTATTGATGGATCTCATCAGGTTTCGTCTGGGAGGAAAAGTAACGAAGAAGAAATGTCCTTGACCGTTCAATACTTTCTAGTCTGTACTACTTTAATCTCCCGAATCAGCACATGCCGTTTCCCATTCCAGAAGCAGACTCCCCGCTATCGAGACAGTGGTGTTCCTCGCAAAGAATAGAAACAGTCTGCGAAGGAGGACGTGGCTAGAGATATAAGGAAGGCCGTCGGGAACCGAGCAACGAAGAAAAGAGATTTTATGGGGGGATCTTCGGGAGCCTGGAACCGGGGATCGTGTTGGCGGTGGCTATAAAAAAACTAGGCGCCCGCGTCCAGGATACGACGGGATAGGATGTGTTTTGCCAAAAGCTGGGAAGCGTCGCGACGGCGCCAGGGGGTCTGGAGCCAATGTCCCGGGCTCTCCCAGTTCCTGTCAATTCCAACTGGCTCCTATCCTACAGATTTATCCCGAAAACTACCGATGAATCGTATCTTTGCTAAATCTTTCATTAACATTCTAAGCTAACCGTTACTATTGTTGTAATTATTATGAAAATATCTCGATGGAACGTATATATATCTATCGATTAACGTGCTCTGAATAATTTTTGTCTATTTAATTTAAATTTTGAAGATCTTTCGTTTAGTTAATCATCTAGCATTATAACTATCAAAATAGTAAAAATGATCGATTCGCAATTTTTCGAAGAAGCTTTTTGAGCTTATTCTGACGCAGTTTCAAAAATTTTCTATGAATTTCTGTAGAAGATACGAAGAAAGATCTATATTTGATACATTAAGTATTTTTTCATGTAATTTTCAATTCGATTTCTTTAATGTTCATTATCAGTAATTCTAGTATTAAACTAATACGAGCTTCAATAAAAAATCGATAAAACTTAACATAATCTTCGTCCTGTAATTTTATAGCTGTAAGACGAATTTTAAATATATAAATTATTTTGACATCACTGTGATGTATTAGAGAAATTGTTTATAGCAAACAGAATAATAAGCATCCACTTCGTCGTTATTTCACCGATACCATTGTAAACATCCATTTTTCATCTTAATGTTCAGCTACGAATGTTGCGCTTCTTTCGGAGGAAAACTAGGTTGTCTTAAGAGAACCATAACTCTTTCTCTTGACACCGAGATTCACGTGACGTTCAACAATACAGGAGGATTAACTGCTCGCAAAGGGCGAGGTCGTGAAGAATTCTGTAAGCAGTCGGGGGAAAACTTGCCAAAACCGTACAAAGGGGTGTTCCTTCGCGTTCTACCATGCGGGTTCATCTCCATTCCGACTCGAAGTGATTTATGAGCGAGATGACGGTAAGTTGTGGACATAAATCCAGGAATAAATTCATTCTTCTGAAAGGTTTCGATCCTTCCCGAGCCAAACTATGGTTACCCCGTCGACCGATATTATTTGAGATATCCAGATGATTCAAATGAATAAATTCATTCTGATCTACATACGTATTATCTTAAAAGGCTTCCTAATACCAAAACAAATTCTATGTAATGTATAACCCTTTATAACATAAGGAGACTTTGAAATTAAGTATACCTGATCTTCCTATTGCCCGTTAAAAGTGTATCGGGTAAAAGAAAATCGTGTAAAAAAAATCACACAAATATTCAATGGTAAAACTATACAAAACTTGTTTTATAGAACGCCAATTATGCAAAACAAAATAATTTTGAACACAGAAATACATTTACTAAAACATTTTATTTAAGTATTACAAAAATCGTGTGAACAAATGATGTAACTATAAAACCACGTGAAAAAGGGATTAAATGTGTTCATGTTTATAGTTTTTAAATCTGATCTCATCTCATACGCAAACAAAATATTTAACAGCAAGTTCCTCAAATTTTTCTAAAACTTAGAGAACCTTCTAACGAAAGGGAAACACTATTAACTTGAAAATGATCCAAAAGACTAAACACAATTAAGTGCTTCTAAAAATAATTGTTCGTACCATTTCAATTTATAGATTTTATATTAAAATCGAAACTTTTTACTCTCTCGAAGTTTCATCTAAAGACCGATAGTGTCCGAGGAAGGGAATTCGTTCGTATTTAGATGTTTCTACCTCATATAGTTTACGATTCTCTCGCAGTCGGAAGAAAGGGAGTACAGATACATTATAAGCCCCTAAGAGAGTACAATAGAACGAGCCCTTGCGAGTGCAGTCGAGGATGATTTGACAAATTCTCGATAGTATACATGGGGGATGCGCACCGAGAGCAAGAGTGAAGCGTGTGCGGCTATCGAAATCACCATAAAAAGTCACCCGTGTCTAACGCGGGAACCGTGAATCGTAAATTCGAAAGGAATTTATGCGTAGAACGATCTTCGCAGGAGTCATCCTTGAACGGTGACCATGATTTATAGCATAACGACCTTGGCTCTTTAATAGCAAAGTTTTATAATAATTTTTTGAATGCCTCGAAATATTAATTCCTTCTTTGATCTTTATTGCTTGGTATTACGAAATTTCTTTATAGACAAATAACGTAGAACCAAGAGTATTCCCTTTTTTCTTCATGTGTGTAATGATAAAATTGAATATTTAATTGAATATAAATAAAAGATTGCATTACGTTGAATAAAATTAGTTCTTTTAATGATGTGACGAGTAGTAGGAAGTATTTAATGTATTTTTTTTTTGCTATTGATGATTCATATGAAATTCTAACACATCTATTAGTAACCGTATCTACAAACCTTCCCTTAAAATGTCTGATTAAGATACAATAAAATTCTTAAAATATCTCTCCTAAATAAATTACATAGATAAAGTCGACAGTATCTGTCTTCTTATAAATTAATTTACATTTTTAAATTTTAATGCAATTTATTATAAAACTATAATTAATTTATTATTTAATTAAATTTGACTAAATAATTTTAATAAACACAAATCCCCCTTTAAGTTTGTAGACTATTAAAATTATTTAGTCAAATTTATTATTTTTTAATTAGAATATAAAATTTAATTTTATATTTTTATTTTTGTAAATTTATCAATATTAGTGAGAAATTTACCTATAAATAAATTTTATATTCTTCAAAAATGTATAATGGGTTAAATTTTTTAATTATAATATAAAATTTTATTTTATTTTATTTTTGTAAATTTATCAATATTAGTGAGAAATTTACCTATAAATAAATTTTATATTCTTCAAAAATGTATAATGGGTTAAATTTTTTAATTATAATATAAAATTTTATTTTATTTTAAATAAAAATATAAAATTAAACAATAAATTCTTCTTCTGCTCTACCATCATCATCAGATGAAACCACACGGTTTTATCATACACGTATATAATAATAGAACAAAAGTGGCGAAAACAAAGAAAGAAATATCATAGTTTCCCGCAACTGTACTACCATTATCCGTAATTCTAAGCATCACCGAATCCAGTATCATGTGCCTAGAGCGTGCGCGCTTTCTATAGAACGATTAGCGCAGAGACTTCCGGCGGACGCTGCTGTCACTTACTTTCCCCTGCGAACGATGGGTTTCCGGAAAAAGCGTCACGCGCGTCTCGCTGACAAATGACACGTCGTGATTCTCAGCTCGTCGAAGCGGATGTGACGACGTATCACCGGCCTTCCCCTGCCCCCTCCCCGCCCTTCTTTCCGCACCGTAACTGTTTCTTCCCTCCGGCAGATTTATTCTCCCTTTTCGTTATATACGAAACGTCGTTTTCGCTCCACTGACTTTTCAGATTCCATGGAATCATCGTTCCCTGGGCCCTGCCGCATAAAAATTGCCGCCGGAACCGGATGCCGGAAGCGCGACGGGGTACCATCCCTCCCGACGAAACTCGGAGAACCATGGAAGCCAAGAAGCCTCCCTCGTGTTTTCTCCTCCAGTTCGTATCCGTGGGAGACGGAGAAAAATCCCGTCGAAGTGTAATTAATTCGAATGGCCCTGGCTTGGTAGGCAGGCACACCGACCTCGTAAATATCCCCGAGTTTCGGATAATTAATTTTCGTTAATTTCATTTCCTCCTGCACGCTCGTAACTCTACGATTTCTGGGGGAGGGGGACACCTCTCGTGATGGGGATTTAAGTGTTTCCACAATTTTCGTAATTTAATATCAACTTGAAATTAAATTTTACGTTTGAGAAGCGATTCTATAGAATTATTAGGGGGTTACTTAATTTTCTTAAGTACCATTAGACTAGTTTTCTAAATAAAGTTATTGTAAGTCGTTTGGCGATCGAATATTCTACCGTATTTGCTCGAACTCGTGTTACTGTAATATTTTCTTTTAAAAAGAATATTTAATGATCTTATTTTATACGTGCATATTGTTTTTTTATAGACTGCAACTGTAATTATAGAAGCATCGTAAACAAACGAACGTATGCGACAAACTGAATGGTTGATTGCGTTTAAGCGCTGAAACTTTTACAGAGTTACAAACTGGATTATAGTAGTTGTTCGTTATTTCCATTGCGATTGTTCGAAAGCACAGAGGACGGGTTACTTGAAACGACGCACGAGATAGAACCCCTGGGGTTAATTAAATCAGTGGGAACTGCCGCATCGTTTCTTTGCGCGCCATTAAAATTATAAACTCGAATTGGCGCACGTGTCTCTGGTAATTTGACTTGTTAAATTAACACCCCCCGTATAACGGGATGTGTCAAACGTTTTAACGCGAAAAATTCCCCTAGTGGCCACCAAAATGAAATATTAGGCGGCTTAATTTGCCCGACAGGAGTAAAAACGTCGCAGAAAAGTGCATCGAAGTTTCACCGGACACATTATTAACAAAATAACTGCATATAATCCTGTAAAAGCTTAAGTATTTAATTAAAAAACAATAAACACTTAAAAATGTGTACGTATAATGTTTCAATAAAAAATCTGCACTTTTCAGTAACTAAATTAGGCAACAATTAAGATCGTTGAAGCATTGACAAATTGCAATTCATTTGATATACACTACCGGCCAAAAGTTTAGAATCGCTTTCAGAATTGCAGCCACATCAAATCTGTGACAATTTATTGTTCGTTTACTAATAATAATATTGCTAACTTTAACAGCAGTTTCCTTTATCGTGGAAGCGCTTTCTGCCATTATTCTAAACTCGTTTTCTTCTAAATTCAAATGGTTCTTAAAGCTTGTGGATGATTCCGAACTTTTGACCGGAAGTGTAAACATAAATCATTACTTAACACTTTGTTTAACGTCAATATAACTTTTTGAATAGCGTTACAAAAGTAAACCAGCTTAAACGATAGCAAATACATGGAAACGATAACAGACGTGGATTTCGAATAAAAGTCCCTGTACCGTTAACAAGTCCCCAGAGGAACGGAAGAAAAGGGAATCCTCCTCCCGTAAACCGTATCGAGGGTGTTAACTACCGTAGACGGGATACTTAACTATCCCCCAGCATTTAAATCGCATCGAACATTTGGCCACACGGTGCATTAGTCCTGGTAGGCTGATCATGGATATACAGAGCAAAGGGATGCACCGCGCTGCCGGCTGTGGACTTAAGTAATGAACGCGTTCACGGGGTGCGAATATTAAATTACAAGTGCCCGCGTGCAGTGAGACATTGTAACATAACATACACGATCGCACGTAATTCATCGTATCATTTGCTTCGTGTTAATCTCCCGCATTTTTTGACAACTATGAATCACTGCCTTTTTCAATTTTCTCGTATCCAGGTAATCCTTTGTTATTATTGTATTTCACCCTCTCACGAAGGATGCAAAATTATTTTGATCTAAACATTTAGATGATGATACCGTTAAAAGAGGATCTCTTCCAGATTTGAATTTAACCTTTGATTTTGTTTAAATAACCATATCCTCTTCAAAGTATAATTTATTGATCTGTGATTGATCATTGTATGCCAAAAATTCTGTGTACACAATTCATCTTTTAAACTTAAATTCAATGAAATTTCATTTAGGTACAGATCAAAATAACCCTGTATACATCTGTCGTAACAGTCCCAAAGCACCCGTGTTTTGAGGGTTAATATGTTACAAATGAATCGAAAATTAATCCATGTTATTGAAATAATTATCTCACTCCGTGATTACTCCCTTTATTCGCTATAAACGAAACGTCAAGAAAAGAAGCAACCTATACCTCGTACACCTTTTAATTTATATGAAATTTTCGAATAACTGACACCTATAACTAAAAATGTATCCGCATCGCAATATCACAGTATCTAAAAATATTTATATTCCCTCGCAAATACCATCGATTCTTGTTTCTTAAAGCTCGTACCTCCGTACAGAAAAGTGATCCATGTGAACAACCATACGTCTTTTCGAAAACATTAAATCGAATACGAGCGTTTGACGATTCAATAGACCGAACGCATACGGAACAGCGGAAATTCAATCACGCCATTGCCCCGCATTTTCACGAGTTTCCGCGTCCAATTTGTACGATATATAGCCGGGAACGGTGATCCGGTTCCCTCGACCGTTCCCGCACCCCATAAATATCCAGAAACCACATAAACTGACCATTCTGAGTGGCGAGCGGCCATCTACGTGCGCCGAAATTCTCGTGAAAGCCCCCCGTCGGGTGAATCGCGGGTCCATGAGAGACAAAAGTTGTACTTACCCTTGCGGCTAGCTGCACAGGATACGCCCCGAGCACAAGGGTTGCCAGGGCTGGCCAGTGTACACAAACCACCCCTGACAGGGCCAAATAAAGAGGACACTCCTCGACAGATTACTGCTTAAGTGGCTCGATACTCTCCTCTTAAGTGGTCGCTACTTTTTTCCTCTCCTCTGCGTTTGTCCTTCTGCGACAAAATGCACGCGTCTCCCCATTCCATTGTTCATCTTCTGTAACGGGGTAAGAAACAATGAGTTACGTTTTTGGTTATGACAGAAATGATAACAGACTTTGGTTTGAGTGTTTTAAGGTTTTCCAGGTTTGGGTGACTCTTTTTCGATTAATCTGTTCAATTAATTGAACTTTGGGTTGAGTTAGGACTGTTAAAAAGGTTCTGTCTATTAAATGAATTACTTTAGATACGAATGAAAGTTTGTTACTCGTTTTGTATTTGGTGCAAACATCGCTAAATGTTCTTCTCAATCTTTTATGTTATATTGTTGTACGTGAGAATCTACATTCACATTTTAACCCTGCAATGGCACACTGTTTTTTCAGCTTACATAATGTCGCAATGGGGTCTATCAGATTCGACGTGATGTTTCACGTTCTGTTTGAGACGTGCAACAATTTTGAAGAAATTCAACGAAATACCGTCAGGTGTGTAACTTAAGTGTATAAAATTGGAATATTCAAGGAAAGTTCAATTTATCACTGCAGGGGTTAAACAACAAACTAAAAATACCACTAAGCGCCTAACTCGAGTGTTACAATCGTGTTTTCACTAGTCTTGTTTCTACCGGTGGAGAGATCAAAAAGTAATTAACAAGAACGAACATTAGTCTGAATGTTATGCAAGGAAATGAGGAAAGTCGAGCAGCCGTCTCGGTGACGAAAGCAAATTAATAATAATTAAAATCGAATTCAGTGCCCGGAGGCACCCCTATAAGTCGAGCAAAAACATCGTTGATCTATGCTCCTCGCGAAAGATTATAAATGTCATCATCCGTGGCGTTCTTTTTTGCTCAATAAATTTCTATTGTTCCTTAACCGGTGAACCTTGACGAGCGGAGTCTACTGTTGGGCTTCCGTTTCTGAGGGAGTACAACTTTTTGTCTTTACCGAAAGGAAAAACTTGCAACCTCACCGACAACTGTGTACAACGTCGTCTGTTAGCTGAAAAACTTGACACTTTTACCGAAATAACCAAATATTTATCCTGCGATAATAGACATTTGGAACTATAATAATACTTTGTGTATAAAATATATTTATTTAATTGAAGAAATCAAATTGAAACTTATCAGAAGCTTCAAAAATTGTATCACAGTAAATTTATAAAATTACGAATTGGTCATTTTGACCGCTTTTGTAATTCTACTGTCAATATAATTTTAACCAATTTTTTATGAATTTTACAAATTTATCATTACACGATTATATAGATTTTATTCGATCCTTCTTTATAACCCCATAAATCGATTCCTTTCAATGCACTGCCAATTAACATCGAGATCCATCAACGCTTACACCACACAAATATTTCGCCTTCCTGCGTATTACTCAACGTATTCGTTAATCGAACAAACGGCGCGTTAATCGCTGCTGCAGGATCGTAGATCCAGCCTAACCGAACGGTATACGAATAAAATTAGGGGTAGATCGTCGCAGGGGGTTGCAGCAGGAACGATAACACGGTCCTAGCGAAACGCAACCCCCCTTCTGTACGAATATGATTTTCAATCGAGCCGCCCCAAAAGCGCGGCCGAGCTTTTAATCAATCGAACCGATAGATGCCAGTTCGGGGCGATTCGATCAACCAAATCGCTCGTAGAATTACATCCCCACCGAACCTAAATCATCCTCGTGTTGCATTGTGGACCGGTTACATAAATCGCACATTTCGAATGTGGGCCCACGATTGCACGTTCTCCTTTTCCATACACGTGTACAGTATCGATCGAAAGTTCGGAAGCACTTCAGGGTTGTGCCCTTTGTCGAATCTTAGACTGATTTTTTTATAAACTAACAGTTGTTACTGTTGGGTTTTTAAAAGAATAACAATAATAATAATAAGGCATTCCCTCTCTATATAATATTAACCCTTTCGCTACGGGAGGATTCTTCGGCGCGCAACTTTCGCTGAACAAACCGCCATGCCAAAAGTGTACACTTACGGAACAATTGCAATTCAATACCGCGGAATCTTACGCGGAGCGTAACTATAATTGGTCGTAGAAAGGAAAGAGTTAAAAAATTATCGTATAATGCAATAATACTCTGTTCGCGAGATTTCACAGGGTGACTATAGTCACCGCTCGTACGTAGCGAGCGTCAGTCGTTGGGTGACTATAGTCACCGTTCGTAGCGAAAGGGTTAAACATTACTTTTATTCTAATAACTATCACATATTATACATTACTCTACATCTATTCTCTAACACGAGCCTGGGAGAACTACCCAGTGCCGAAAGATGTAAGGTAACACCGCGCAGTTCTTTTGTTTTATATTTTCCCATTCCTTCGATCTCATTCTCTGTGTTTCATCTCTATCAGTTACTGTAAGCATTGATGATAGTTTTAGATAATTTGGAGGATTCTTGAACGAAGGAATTTCTAAATCCTTCCAAATATTTCGGATGGGGATCCACGTTTGCACGTTCTCCTTTTTCCATACACGTATACAGTATCGATCGAAAGTTCGAAAACACTTCATGTTTCATGTACCCTTTGTCTAATCTTAGACTGATTTTTTTTATAAACTAACAGTTATTACTGTAAGCATTGACGATAGTTTCAGATAATTTGGAGGATTTTTGAACGGATGAATTTCCAAATCCTTCTAAATCATTTGTTCTCCGTTTGATCGTTGATCGTGCGATGCTTAGAATGCATGGTAGCTCCAAACTTTTGGAGGATAGTGTACCTATTTATATGAATCTATTAGAAGACAACCGCCTTCACCCTTGCAGATGTACACGCGTGACAAAATGTATTTCGATTTGTCACGGCCGGTGTACTCTCTGCGAGTCGCACTATCGATGATTGGACACGCAGAAATGAATTTCTGATTTATTGAAGCGAGCCGGGCACGCGACGCGTTTCCCCCGGTTCGAGGGAAAAATTAAATTTAAATGAAGTCGAAATCTCGTGACGTGGTGATTTTAGTGTAGTGATTTTAGGGTGAAAATTTTCAGTCGTTATCTATAAACTTTAATTTATTATTAAGAATTTATTATTAAGTATCTTTTCTTTCATTTTTCTAGGTACATAGAAATATTCCAAGTACTCCACTTTTTATACTTTTTAAATAAAATTAGGAAGTCCTAAGAATTTTGTAGAGGTGTAGAAATAATTTAATTGATTTGTTCTAACTGCTTTTCAAGTGATATTACTAATTTAAATTAATCAAACATCAATTCTCTGAAATATTTCGAAACAGTAGATAGAATTTATAAATATTATTAATAAATTGATGTACTGGCATGATTTAAAAATTTAACCCTTGCCTATTAATCCTTTCACAGCGCATTATATGTATGACAGATACATCATTTTATCAATTTTATTTTAAGCATACAGATAAAGATTGAAATAATTACATATTTCATTCAAGAATATACTCTATTTTTTCACGAAACATAGATTTGTTTATGTTCGTACGAATGCTTCGGATACATTCGCTTCCCTTAGACATTCTTTGCAGAGTTTACCATGTTAATGGGCACTATACGTTGTTATACAGATGGGAGGGTAACTTTTGCATGCGCGGTAAAGTGAAGGTAATTTTTTTTCCTAACTGTTATTCTAAGACGAACTGTTTTCTCACCTTTCGCCTCTTCCATCAATATCCATTTCGTTATGACAACATTCTCTATCTACCTAAACATAAAGTGATATTTTCAAAAGAAACTCGAAGATTTATTTAGATGGAAGCATTGATATAACTCTGAATCAGTTGTCGATATTACTTTCTATAAAAACCCATTACAAAGTTGTATTGATATTAACCAAAAATGCTTACAAAACCTTTGATTGTTGTTAAAAAAACATGTAAAACAAATATTCATAATCTAACTCAACAAGAACTGTATTAAGATTTCTCAAATTTACAATCAAACCTATTTGCAGTAGCATTGATTCCAAAGGGTGGAATATTAATGAAACCTAAAAATATTATGTGCCATTCCAAAAAAATCGTTAGGTATACATTTGAAGTGCTGTCAGTGTATACTTGCTCAGATATTCAGGATTTGTATACTTAATATAAATTTAATTGTTCAAACTGCAGTATCAGATAGAAACATTAAAATATAAATTACGAGCAAGTTTTAACCCTTTGCACTCGGGAGGTGATTGCTAGCCGTATAACAATATTAACTTCAAAGATTTTCAATTACAAAATATTTACTAAGATTCACTTACATTAAACTTCATTTAGTTTAGTTAAGTCGTATACTAAAATTTACATACATGATTATTTAACCTCTGGGTCTGACTAATAAACAAACTAAAGTTCGAAAATTTGTGAAACTATCATTTGACGACTAACAGTCGCCTCTCGAGCGCAAAGGGTTAATTCTGTAAAAGAAGCTTCAAAGCTGTATGTACTTTTACATACTTCGCCCCCTGCCTCCTCCTCGAATAAGTTTCCTGGATCCGCCCTTACCTACTTGAGGAGAATCAAAACTGTTTACCGAATGATAATTACAAAGCTACCAAGAATTTTAATAATCAACCCTCAAAGATAAAACAAAGGAACGACGATAAGTACGACAATCAAATGACCGAGTCCAAGGAAATTAACAATTCTCCAAAGAACGAAGATTCGTTCACCGCTATTGAATCCACCGCTATTGAAAATGTATAAAAATTAAATTTTCAAGATCGTCGGAAAATTACTGAATGGAAAGTAATTTATTAATTTAATTTTCAAACTTTTAATTTTTATTGTCATTTTGTAAATATTAACGTTATTTGTACGTATACCGCTATCGAATCTATAAAATGTATAAAAATTAAATTTTCAAGATCGTCGGAAATTAGTGAATGGAAAATAATTTACCGATTTAATTTTCAAAATTAAATTTTCAAGATCGTCAGGAAATTACTGAACGGAAAGTACGCCCTTGAGAAAACTTTCCCAGCCAAGAGAAATCGCGGCGATTAAACCTGACGGGTTAGCGGGAAAAGCGAAGTTTACCAAACAGCACGGGGATGGAAAATGATAATAACCATACCGTCGGTCATTTCAGGGAATCCTCTCCATTAATTCGAGAAAGCATCGAAGCGTCCCCGGCAATTTTAATAACTCATGGTCATCGCATAACGCCGCCGCCGCCGTTGCCAGTTTCCATGCCGGCTATAAAGCACTTTACAACTTTGCCAATAAAAAAGTTTCAACAATTCCACCCCTGCACCGGGGGGATCAATATCGGCTGACTCCCGATTGGATCGTATCGCGCCAATCGAGGCTGTTCACCGCAACGAGGGTTGAATTCTGCGGATTCTGCGCCACTAGATAGCCGCTCTTATTGGTCGCGTTTCCAACAAAGGGGCTGGTACATCCTGACAGGGTGAAACGTTCTCAGAAATGGACGACCAAGATAAAATACGCCAAATTTCCAATTTTTACCTCACCCCTTACTGCGTTTTCCTTGAACACGTAACATCAACATACATTTCGACGTTTCCATGATTTTCTTTTTGTCTTCCATTTTCTTTTTTTTTATATATATATATGTATAATTAGAAGTCTGTTCTCCATCAGAAGTGTTGGGGTACCATTGTTTTAAATAAAAGTCTAAATCATTAGTTTTCTCATTACATCTCTTCTCTGTTTTATGTAATCTGTATAATTAGAACAAGTCTATTCTCCATCAGAAGTGTTGGGGTACCATTGTTTTAAATAAAAGTCTAAATCATTAGTTTTCTCCTTACTTCTCTTTTCTTTTTTATGTAATCTGTATAATTAGAACAGCCCTTGGAACAAGTCTATTCTCCATCAAAAGTGTTGGGGTACAGTTGTTTTAAATAAAAGTCTAAATCGATCATTTTCTCCTTACTTCTCTTTTCTTTTTTATGTAATCTGTATAATTAGAACAGCCCTTGGAACAAGTCTGTTCTCCATCAGAAGTGTTGGGGTACCATTGTTTTAAATAAAAGTCTAAATCATTAGTTTTCTCATTACATCTCTTCTCTGTTTTATGTAATCTGTATAATTAGAACAAGTCTATTCTCCATCAGAAGTGTTGGGGTACCATTGTTTTAAATAAAAGTCTAAATCATTAGTTTTCTCCTTACTTCTCTTTTCTTTTTTATGTAATCTGTATAATTAGAACAGCCCTTGGAACAAGTCTATTCTCCATCAAAAGTGTTGGGGTACAGTTGTTTTAAATAAAAGTCTAAATCGATCATTTTCTCCTTACTTCTCTTTTCTTTTTTATGTAATCTGTATAATTAGAACAGCCCTTGGAACAAATCTATTCTCCATCAGAAGTGTTGGGGTACCGTTGTTTTAAATAAAAGTCTAAATCATTAGTTTTCTCCTTACTTCTCTTCTCTTTTTTATGTAATCCAAACTGCCCTTGGAGAAAGTTTATTTTGAATCGGAAGTCTTGGGACAGCGTTACTTCTAATGAAAGCTTAGATCAACAACTTTTAAGTGATACGCCATGGCATGCTAGTGGCTGCGAGAAGATTTTAAGTGCGCTGTGATTTTACGATCACAGATTACGGTTACGAGACAGATAAATTTCTCTTTGCACATCACAAATGCCTAGTGAGAAGAATAGTTATCTTGTTACCAGTTTTCAGTAAGCACGGTACAAAATTACCGTTTTTCCTTTCTTAATCAGTTAAAGATGTATATCGTTTTTATTTACTAAAAAGTATAGTATATTTTCTTATTATATCATGGAAATTTAATAATTAGTTTATGTGTACTACGAAATAAAAAATGTTTTTATTTCTATATTATTCTTTGAAAACAGAAAGTTTTACTGTATCACAGCCATTGTATTTGCTTCATTATATTGCCGATTAAAAATTTGGAAAAGAACCATGCATTCTAAGCACCGGAATAATTAAAAAAAGAATAAACGATCTCAAAAAATGATGGTACCTTAGAAATTCCACTATTCAAAAATCTACAGTAGTACATAAAACTGTTATCAATAAATATACAGTATTAACTACTAATTTACAAAAAAATTAGTCAGAGATTCGACAAAGATATAAATCGGAGGTACTTCCGAACTTTTAAACAGAACTGCATATATTCATGCGTACTGTTTAATTAAAAATTAAACAATATGATTTTCGGCTTGCACTCAATTTTGAATTTAGAAAATTAGGTGTAATATTCTTATTTTACAGGATTTGAGGATACTGATATTAAAAAAGAAAAATTAATAGAATCAGCCAATCAAACCATCAAATATGACATGAATTCGAACATTTTATCTATTAAAAATAATTAATTCGTTGTAATGGTAGATGCACTCACATGTACATAGTATCGTATATCTTAATTCGATGTATTCTGTTATCGGTTTTCAGTATCGCTTGCATATTTTTACACTTCAATCGTCAATCTGAAATGCATTTGTAAACACACATTTATCGGTATAAACTGAAATATGTCTGTAGGATTATGCTTAATTCGGCATTTTTTTTACGATAAATGTTTCGTGTAATTATTAACTTTTACTAAAGCGAAGTGTAAGGAGGAAATGGAATCCATTTGTATTCCTTTAGGAAAAACAATAAAACCCTATTCTACTTTATTGAATTTTCTTAAAATTTAAATACCACAAATATTTTGAATATTTTAAACTAATAAAAAACGATGTTATTAAATGGTAACGTATTTTTTTACTGAATACATCTTTTTCAATTTGGTAATAGATATTATATTGTATTACATCATGTTATATTATATGATATTAGTTTCGCTGTCTACTGATAACTTGATCTTTTCAGCAAGATTATATCTGCCAAGTATTTAAGTATCTATATTTTTGATAAAAAAATAAGTAATATATATATATACAGATAGATATAATATCTTTATATAGATATAAATGTTACATTTGGAGAGAAATGAAGAAAATGCAGTTGTCGCATTGCAGAGGTGCATGAATTTCTTTCATTTTCTGAATTATTCGCAAGATTTAACCACGACCCGTTTTCTCTTCCTCGCCTCGTTTAACACTGATTGTTACAAAGTGCCTGAGGATTTTCGAATGAATAAAAGATAGAACGTTTGGGTTTATAAATCTCAATTTTTGTAGTCCAGAATTCATACCGACGTTTCCGAAATTCAACTCTTGTATCGTAAAATTAAATATTTAAAGAAAAGCTTTTTTATTGTCTGTTTTGAAATGTAGATAGAATTCAATGAAATTCGTGAAATTACTGATCAGGTAGTTTTATGCTGATAAATATGACTTAAATTACATCGCTCTAATTCGTCATCAGTTTTATTTTTAGCCATAATGCTTCTTTGCCTGGTGTCCAAGCTAGTCGATAAACATATCAGTCTTATAAATACTTGACAAGTTACAATATTGAATAATAAAAGAATATTTCGAGAAAGTTGAGTTTTTGAAACATTTATTTAAAGATACAAAAATGTGTTTAACATTATTTGTATATATTAACATCATGTGAATTTTGATAAAATGATTTAAACTGTTATTTAACGGTATAAACAAGAATACTCGTGGGAGAATACTTATAAATAAGAATATTGATACAAATATTGTTCGATGAAGTTTAACGTACAATATATATTTTATAAACTTATATAAAAATTACGTACCTATGTATTTCCAATCCTTTCAAAAATTCGTTAAAAAACACAACAAAGTCATGGCGCACCTTAGATCCCACGCTTTATTCGATTTCGATTAATCGCTTTATCGGTTTCAATAATTTCGATTATTCGAGATTATTCGATTTAGTTTCGAGATAATTTCAGTTCTGTGCATTTTCCTTCCAAGTTCAACGCGTTCATTAAACTTTAGCCTGTATTTTTTCCAATAGCAGTTTTATTATCCGATATATTTCATTATACATTTACAATCTTCGATAAACTTTTACAAATGCATCAATGTTGACAAAACAATACTGAGCTTGCGGATAATTCGAGCTCCTCCTGTCTACGTTTGCCACTCAACACACCGTACACGCTTGCAAAGTACGTATTCACTTAACAAAAGTTTCCTCATTATAGAACTCAGAGGACGTAGTGATTGTTCGACGTCACTTTTGCACATAGTACATATGGAGCATAAAATACACGTGCTATGAATTCGATAGAGCCGTATCAGTGATTTCTTATTTTTTATTTTAAGTATCTGACGCGTTGCAACGCGGACCTTACCTATACGCTCGTTCATTTGTCTAAGGGAATGTAGTACCAGATCGATAAATATCATCTTACGTAAGCGATAAGAATTATCGAATTTATTGGGAAAAATAGTCTCAGCTTTCGATATTCGATATGCCAAATCCCGATACAAAATTTGTATATAAATATTTATAAACAGTTTCTTTAACGCTATCGATAAATCAGTGTGTAAAAAAAAGAAAAAATAATTACCATAAATGAAACTAGTAAAAAGAAAATGTGCGCAGAACGCGAAACATTCTTAATGAATGATGATAAAAAAATATATATCATACACAACCATCTAAGCACGACAAACTTTGTCACGTTCCAAGATCATTGAACGTCTATTACAAAACATTAGATTATCCAGTTCAATTTCACGCATCCTTTTTGCCATTCTATATATTTATCTATGTCTATGGTTCACAATGACGAGAACATCACGCATTGAAGGAAATGTTCAAAACGATTGAATTATACCAAAGCTGAGCATAATTAATGATTTTTTTTTTTTTATCATGTCTTCGGAACATTGATTGCTCCTTATCACGTCATGTTAGGTCTATCGTGGATGAAAAATGTATTTATTGTACAAATGTTCAGCAAAAATGCGTAGTTCACGAATACGATTAACAAGTGATAAAAATATTGAGTCAGTATGCAAAGGTAGAAATTTGTTTTTATACCCTTACTTCTGCGCTGTAGAATTGAAAACAAACATTAGTATAATTTCTTCGCCTGTGCTTCCTTATTGTCTCTGTAAATAAAGAGATAACGAAGATAATTTAATGCAGTGTTCATATACATTGTAAACATCTCTAACATAATAAATGAATGTCATAAAAGAAAGTAAATATTTACCGGTACATGCTATATGCTAACAAAATAACCATCTGAATTGCCACAAAAAGTAAGAACATTGTTGTTGTTAAACAGTTCGTTGTTGGGCAATCCACCGTTCCACTATTTATCTTAGTATTCATTTGACCGATATCTTTTTTCAATGTATTAAGTCCATCTCGCATTTCCGATACAAGTGAGTGATAATCGTATCCCATCGGCTGTACCTAAACAATATTTGTATTTAACAAAATATGTCAAACAGAAACTAACAAAAATCCACCGTTAATAAACACCTGAGCAGTTGGAGCTCGTGCCTGATTACTCATAATCGTATCAGTCTTGGTATATACTTCATTTACGTAAGATTTAATTTCTTTTGCAGCATTTAATATAGCATTTTGATTGCCCAATAAAGTGTCTACTTCTTGTCGGCGTATTGTATCAATCAACTGTACTGGTTGTCCCGGTTGACCTCCCGCTTGTATGCCTATAAAAATATTATATGAAACTTAGAATCTTTATTTATATTTATATTTATTAATTTACAAAAAATGAGATTTTACCACCAACTTGAAGTTGTGATATTAAGCTTAAGGACCTTTCTTGACGTCCTACTATTTCATCTAATTTTCTATTGAGTTCGCGCAGCGCATCAAACATTTGACTTATGCCAGAAAAGATTTGTCCTAATTCTCTTTGATTATCAGTTTCAAAGTACTCTTCAAATTCTTTTGTGTTTTGTTCATTTGGATGTTCTCTATTAAATTAAATTACTTTTAACCCTAACTTCTCATTTAAGTTATTACTCTAAAGTCGTTAATATCCAATACCTGCGGTAATCCTCTTTCTGTTGTTCTAATTTTTTTTGGTAATCCATATACTCTTGGCTAAGTTTTTGCTGTTCCTCTAAAGATACTTTCTGCCCATCTAGTCTGAATTGACCAGGAGGATGTAAAGAATGTGTTAAGAAATGTGAAACGTCATGATCATCAGCCAAACCACCTTAAATATAGATACAGAAAACGGTAATTATTTTGGAATAAATATTATTAGGACGTTTTTCGTACCAGTAGCAGCAGAAACTCCAAAGTAGCCTCCTTTTGGTAAAACAACATTTTCGACTCGGAAACACATTTCATAATCTTGTTCATTGTTTGTCATACCATTATGGAATAACACCTTTAATTAAATAATAAAGCAAGAGGTTGCTTAATAAATATATTAGAAGGAAGAATATATACAAACATTTAAATATACTTACTGTTAAAATATTCTGATAATATTCAATTTTTGCTCTTGTAGCAAATGGTTTATTACGAAAATCTCTTAAGCAACCAGCAGATAATTGTGTTGTACCATCGCTATATAAAATTTTAAATATAAGGTCAATCAATGAAAACACAATTTGATGTTAAAATTACATAATAAAAAATGTAATTCACTTAGCATGATCAAAGATTTGTGTGCCATCATTGATGACTGCCATAACATAAGGGTTGTTATGTTTATTGTCATTATCAAAGGAGTCAAAGAAAATTCCAAGACCTTTCCATTGATCAGAGCTACCAAAAACAGTGCCATTATAAGCACCCTTTGAACTAGTATACCAAAATGCTAAACCATCTGCTCCAATCCTTCCTCTTCCTATTACTCGGAATATTAATTCAACCTCCCACCAATCAAATGAAAGTGGCTCTTTGACCCATATAGCACCTATATATAAAATTTTACATCATAATATAATACAAAGTAACAATGAAAACTAATGCAATATCAATTCTGATTAAATTATAAACACATTTTTTTTTTGTGCTACACAAGTGTTGAACATATGATGTTAGATATTACGTAATAAATACCACATTATAATTTAAAATATTTTTATTTATATTACAAAATATTCTTTATAGTATTCTAACAAGGATCACAAAGAAATTACAAATTAATAAAATTAATTTTTTACATACCTTTCTGGCTTCTTAATGATGGAGCTACTCTAACATTTTCTGCACTAGCAATTGCATCTAAAATAAAAATAACATTTTTTAAATAAGTACACAATACAAGACTATATACAAAATAAAATATGATAAAATGAGGATTTATGTAACTATATTAATTTTTATATGTTGTAATACTGAACATTAAAATCTAATTTACATATAGAGAGCAGTTTTAAATAACTGGTTTCATATAAATTTTTAAGGCAAATTAAATTAGAATCAGGTGTAAATAAAAACAACTACATCTGTGATGACAGATTTATCAAGTTCTGTCAGGTGAATATTATCATTTTCATCTGTCAAAGCATTCATGAGGATAAAATCCATTCAAACTTCATATTTATCAATTAAATAATAGCGCATTTCATTTAAATAATCAAAAAGCCGAAGTTAGAAAATAACATACGGCAGTATTTTATAGCGCGCGTACTTGGTTATGTTTCGATTTTACTTACTTCCTCCATATTCCCAAAAAGGCACGCTTCCATCTTTTTGTGCAAGATACGGTGGTTTAAACGAGTATTTATATTCGAATTTTCGATGAGGTATTTCACCAAAGACCGCATAAATCATATAAAATACATGAAAAATTAAAAGCCACCTCACCTCGGCGGCCATCTTCATTTCGACTGTTGAATTGAAAGCAGATTGACCGCTTCCGACTCTTTAACCAGTTAAAATGATTGGCAGTATCCTTTAAATTCTCTTTTTGATTGGTGTATTACCAATGACGTGTCCATTTTACAGCCACATTTCAAAGATTTTGTCTTCTTTTTTATTAATCTACTACTGCATAAATTATTATATTTAAATAATATTTGGTTTGTAAAAGATCATTTGAGACATTTCATGATTTTCTGTCATAGGCAAATCACAATGCACTGAATTTGCAAGCCTTTGTTTTTATAGACGTCATTATCGTGAACAACATGTGAAATAGATTTAGAAGGCAGTACAAATTTTATGAATATACGTGACTCGTGTAGGATAATTATTTATATGTAAAATATTTTTGAAACAGAAGCATATTTGAAAATTATCAATATATACTACCAAAATACATGTTATAATGTGACTTTATTACTTTTTTTTTATTGCTCTTATTTCTTTCTATTTACTTGATAAGCTAAATAAAGCTGTTATTATTTTGTTGTCATTGAAAAAGAGGAAATTTAAATATCTACTGATGTATTATTAATAAATATAACTATATCTCTATATTCAAATATTTATTCTAAAGAAGTTGATTTTACGTACTTTAACGTGTTTTTACATAGATGAAACTATCACTATATGCAAATACATTTTATCTTCATGTAACTTTGTAACTTTTAATATATTTCTATCTTTCTCCTACATCGGGAATCATTACAGAATGAAAGCTCCTTTTCTCTCAGCTGATTTCAGAACACAGCTGTTATAAATTGCTCAGTGCATATGTATAGTGAACGTTACTCTTCCATTTATTCATCTCCAATGGAAATACGTTCAAGATGGCGTCGCTCATTGACAACTATGAGCAACAATACGCCGTTTTGACAGCTGACATTACCGCAAAAATCAGTAGAATAAGAATACAGAGCGGCAGTAAGTACAAGAAAAATAAAATCATAGTAAAAGTTCTGTTATAAGACACTGATCGTTATTTTTGAAGTAAACGTTAGCTATCTTCTAGCATTATTCAACAACGATAATCGATACACGTGACGTAATTTACAGGTGAGAAAAGAGCGTTTGTTCAAGATGTGGACAGGCAGATTGAAGAGGCACAAGAATTGGTAAAATGAAATACATATCATATCTTCTGTTTTAATTTAATTTTAAATTTAAGTCTGAGATTATTAAGAGTTTTAAAAATTTTTATTTTCTATTTTGGGGTTAGATTTGATTTTTTGTCGAATTTTATTTTGTTACGGATACACAAGAAGTAAAAATAAAAGAATCACAGTATTTTTTTTGACATCTTATAAAATAAATAATAATTTACAATATTTACTTTTGTATGGTTCATTTGTAGCTTGAACAAATGGAATTGGAGGTTCGTGGGATGAGTGGTGTAGCTCGTGACCGTTTACGTGGTCGGGTGGAAAGTCACAGAGCGGAATTAAAACGATTGACACAAGAATTTCAATCAGCCAAAAAACCAAAAGATGAAAGTATTGATCTAAGTAGAGAAGATTCATGGGAGAATAATATTACAGAGGATCAGAAAAAAAGATTGTTAGATACTTCAGAACAAATAGATCGTTCAGGAAGAACTTTACAGAATGGCTATCGAATGGTATTAGAAACAGAAGAAATTGGTTCTCAAGTATTAAAAGAACTGCACGAGCAAAGGGAAACAATTCAGAGGGGAAGATCAAGAGTAAGACAAATTTTAATTTACCTAATAAAAATGTTTACATTACTATTGCAATATTATTACCAATTCTTTTAAATGTATTTTCTTTGTTTCAGTTAAGAGAAACAGATTCAGAATTGGGTCGTGGTTCGCGATTACTCTCAGGAATGATTTTTAGAAGCCTTCAACAAAGACTTGTTTTAGCAGCAGTAGCATTAACACTTATAATTGTTGCTTGTGTCGTTATGTACTATAGCTTTAAATCTAAGAGCTAAAGATACAAGTTGAACAGTCTCTTTGATTGAGATATTCGCTTTGGAGCTATATTTATTAATCAGTGAGTTTCAGGTATTATGATTATTGAATGCGATGTTCGTTAGGGGGTTATTAAATTACTCATTAAAAAAATGTTATTTTATTTTATTTTATTAATCTTAGCATTTATTTTGGAGCATTTGATATTATTATGATTTCGCATTGACTTAATATAGATCTCGTTTTACTATGTATCAACACTTAAATCTGACAGAATGTTGCAAAATAATAAGGGAAGAGTTCTAATATATTATTAGTAATTATAAAAATCTGAGCTGATCAGTGGCGTCAGCGAGTATCGTTCGTAAGCGAAATTTATTAAAAAATTTCAAAGTTTTTAGAATCACTTTCACTATCTTTCAAATTATACATTTTTGTAATCTATTTATTATATAAACCTCAAATTTGCTTTACATTTTGCACACCTGCTTAAAATTGCATTTTATGAAAACAAATAATATACATGTTTTAAAATATCCTACTTTGTACTAAATCGTAATTCAGAGTTCGATTAATTATTGTTATCGATAAAAATATACATCTATAGTGTACCGTTAAGTGAGTCATAAAAGCGGTAATAATCTGTATCAAAATACAAGGGTGGTGGGGGTGGGGGGAGACGAAGAAGACTGTAAATACACGTGACATGTATCAAAGAATGAGTATAATTAAGAGAAAATCTGACGCACTTAATAACTCATTTTGTTGTAACATTATCAATTATATCAATAGACTAAACGGTGTTTCCCTTCCTTTTTTGATTTCGCGTCTTTATGTAATCGAAGAAATGACATAATAAAAGTATCGCAGGGTAACGAGTATTTGATGACAGAAGTGATTTCTCTGTGAATGCAACACAAACGCGTTTTGATCCTTTGCGTTGCTGCTCCCAATTAATCAGTGAAAACAGAATCAAAGTCGATCCTGAATCCGGTCAGTCCAAATGTCGATAGAGATCGTCTATCTGCGGCTTGAAGTACTCTTTCAACTGAGGCCGCTTCATTTTCAGTGCTGGCGTGAGAAGGCCGTTTTGCAGGGAGAACGGATCCGGATGTAAATAAATATCTTTCACCTGGTATTAACAAACGTAACATCGTTGCGTGTAATTTCCAAATTGAAGAAAGAAATAAAACGTTACTTTATCTTCTAATGAAACGTGTATCTTCTATTTTCGTATGTTTCAGTTATTTCATAGAAAGCAATTAATTAGATCGCATGCATTGATGCATTAATTGATATTACACTATAAGTCGTTTCATTCTTTTTCACGTTAATGCAAACATTAATTTACGAATTTTCACTAAAAGCACTGATCTTTTTCATTCAAAGAATATTGTAAATTATCTCTCTCACCTGTTCAAAAGATTTAAGACCGACTTCTTTTCCCCACGAGAGCATATCGTCCATGATCAATTGTTTAACTTGCGGATTAGCACATAATACGCTTAACGTACCGGGTATACCGTTCTCCACCGCCCAACATTTTACAACGTCCACGTCCGGTATTACTATCCCTACGATGCAAGACTTCAAAGATTCCCCGTGAACGAACACTTGATGAACGTATTGGCTGCGTAAATAAATAGCCTCGATTTTCTCTGGAACTATGTACTCTCCCTGCGAAAGTTTGAAAGTGTGTTTCCTTCGATCGATTATCTTCAGCGTGCCATTCTGCAAACAAAATATTCTGTCAGCAGATACTGTTTATCGTTAGAAAGATTTAAAAAGAAAACCTAGCAATAATACAAATTTCAAACGATAAAGTAATTATGTAGACATATTAACGTTTAGCCAACCGAACGGGGAAATCTCCCATTCTTTCTTCTGCCATTGATTCTATTTACTTTTGTTATTAATTAGTTTTTGAACTAGTGTTGAATTTATTAAAAATTGTACTTTGAAAGAGCAGAAAGTGCATTTGATGAGCTGTGAACAACACTAGTTCAAGACTAATTAATAACAAAAGTAAATAGAATCAATGGCAGAGGAAAGAATGAGAGACTTCCCTATTCGGTTGGTTAAATGTTAATATTAAATTCGCATATACTGTAAAAATGTATTTCGTTATATTTTTGATGTCTTACAGGCAACCACATGCCAACATCCCCGGTGTGATGCCAACCAAATTCGTCGATAACTTGAGCAGTTCTTTCTGGATCCTTGAAGTACCCCACGAACACGTTGGTGCCTTTAACACACACTTCACCTTGGTTCTTCTTGGCATAGTATTCCATTTCCGGAACGTCCACCAATTTGATGCAGCAACAGGGGACCGGTGGTCCTACGTGTTCCGGTACATGGTCACCCTATAATAACGAAACGAAAACGTAGACAAATTCAAGCTTTTATCATTAGGTACGAGAAATATTCCTAACATTTTCAACTTTAATATTATTACGCTATCGAGCTGAACATTCATTCAGTCGAATACCTCGTAAATATTCGTAACGTTCATTGCGAATATTGTTAAACCGTTGTGTAACCAGCGTTACGTAAATCGTATTAGACAGTTGAACCTGAATAAGAACAGAGAAAAGAGAAATGTAACGAAATAATTCTTATATTTGAATGTAGCAGTATGCGTAAGAAAGAATGAAATACCGAATATGTAATAAGATATATTAGAGGAAAATATTTAAACGTATAGTATGTATTATATAAAAGTGACTGGTAATTGACTGATTGGACGTTTGATATGTTTCAATTTATTAATCTTATTCGTTGTCGTGTTTGAAATATTAATCTAAACAATGGTATGTTTAATTTATTTAATCGTCAGTGTTGAGAATATAACGTTTGCGCGATACACTAATTTATTCCAATTGATACCTTAACGTTTAACACAAAACGGAAATTGCAAGCTACATATACCTCAACTAATTTGTACTTATAATTTATATGTAAGACACATCTAGTCGTATATCCTCGTAATTGTATTAGGATGTTGGTTCGCGACACGCGATGAAAACACATTTTATGCTTGCGACCGTAAACATTGCAATCGCTTATTCCACACGATTACAGCGAACGTCATGCGATAGTATTGATTGTTTTCCAAATCTACGCATTTCCTCTCCGGGTACGATTCAGAGCGTAATTGGTACTTCGAGATGCTAGAATATCGTGCAGCGTTCAAATTTAAATAAATCAATGTAACAATTGGCAACTGTACGCGGAACGATGCAACATTTTACAGTAGTTAAACACGCGTACGTATATTCGCACAGTCGATTGTATTATTGACGTGGCCGAACCACGTGCTTTGGCGCGTGTTTGCAACATTTTTTCCCCGCCAATCAGTTCGACAGGAATATACCTACGACGGCGTGTAAATAATGGTCAGGTGTCGTCTAGCTACATCGATATCTGCAAATACGCCAAGAATAGTGGCCACGAGCAATGTCACTTGATCGTTAGTCAGTTCCTCGATCGAAAATTGAACGATCTCATCGCGTGTTCGCCATTGTTCTCCTGTTCTCGTGCTTTCCTTTCTGTTTGCGTATTTATTTACCCGGGAATCACCTGGATTAATAATAGTCCGCTTTCACGTGACGCTTCGTGCAACGATTAACATTTTAGAGAGCACAGTTTCGTACGTGTACGTTTAATTGGCCATTTCCTGAAATCTAAAAAGGTATGCTAGATTCTGTGGTTCCGTATTCACGTATAAACGGGATGGTTAAAACGATTTCTAACATTTAAACGATTGTTTAGTTTCGAACATTTACTAAATTTTCGAGCAGAAAGTTTAACGTACCATCGGTTATTTTTTGAATTATTTTTTTAGGCGATGCAACTTGAAATGTTTCAACGGGCGAGAAACGTTTTGAAAGAAATTTCGTTTCAATAATTGTGATTTCCGTTCTGTTTGCAAATCGAACGTATACAAGAAAGTTATGCGTGAGCAACGAACAGGTGTCCCGACAATAGCCATCGGCTAATTTATTTTTTAATACAGCATGGCTTGTTTCTCTAGCTCACCGAAAGCTATAACTGACGATTTAAACTCAGCGGATGCACGAACGATTTATTTACGGAGCGTTTATTGACCGGCTCTTTCAGTTGAGACGCGACTGTGTACACGTCTGTTTTATGCTAAAACAACTGTTAATATATGCCACGCTTATTTCTTTCTTTGCATTCTATTCGGTATATAACATTACACGACTAAGTAGGATACAGTTAAACAACGAGTATAAGTGATTTAACGTTTTCACAAGGAAGTGTTCAATGTTACAGCTCGTCAAGCATATTTTTAAATGGTTTTCTAATTAGTGGAAATTTTTGTATAACTAACGTTCACGGTTATGTTTAATTACTGAATGTTTTCCATCAAAGAATGCCTAGCATCTTTTATTATAATAATTTCAATGTTCTTAGTATCCAATTGTTAATACTTCACATTTTATGAAAAGCATTTTCAAACTCTAAAGATAAAAGCCTATACGAAAGATAAATAAGATAATAAACGTTAAAGTATTGAAGAATAAAAGCTTTAAACAAGTGATCGAAGTAAACAAAAGTGGTTCTCCATTTAACACGTTAAATATCTTTTAAAGTGGCACAGGACATAGCTTTGAATGTTGATACCTTGAAATTATAACTAACAAGTATTACATTTCCTATTCGAAAATCAATGCTGCAAAAAAATTGAGGTACTAAAATTGTCATTATCTTTTAATTATTCCTATTTATGTTATTTGTTGCCTACTTGTTTCGTAGGCTATCTAAACACCAAATACATTATTCTTTTCTAATATTAATTAGAAATAATTATCTCTTAACATTCCTTACAAAAAAAAAAAAGATTGCTTTCTTCCACCGTTAGAATCTTCGAACGATTACGAATAAACTGTGCATGTTTGTGCATTTGTGGGAAATATAGATTTGCGAAAAAGGTGCAAAATGCAATAATATGGAAAGATAACCAGGTTGTCTAAATTATAGCAACACATTACAATGTTTAGAAAATAAAATGAATTTCTATTTAAAACTCCATTCGTTTAGTTCTATTTATAAAAATATGACTTCGCATACAGTCGGTTTCAAAAGTACCCGGTCACCTTGTGTATTCAGCGCATTTTTGTGTACAATTATAGATTTGCGAGTAGAAGATCGTAAAAATTTGCAAATCGTTCTATAACCCAGTGTGATTTATAATATACAACATACTTCTTATGCGCGCAAACGTAACCGGCTCTTTTTGAATCGACGCTCTGTATTCTGACCACCTCATTACGTTTGTTTTTTTCGTTGATAGCACGTAGCATTGCCAATTGGCTCCACGCTCTTGCAACAGTAAAATGAACCAATAGGTATTCGTTAAAAACAAATTTCGTTTTACTTTAGTTCGTCGCGAACCTATAATCTACACGAGTTCACTCGACGCGTAAGCTGGCCGGATACTTTTGATACCAACTGTGAGATACTTGTATCGCGATACGCGATCGAACAATCGACGACACCGAAAATCAGTGTCACGATACTGTACGGTCGGTATTCATCGTACGCGTATCGTGATATATGTAAATATGTTCGTGTGAAAAGGGTCTTAATACCCGGCGGTTTAACCCTTTGACTGCTAAATACTCCAGTTCGAAGTGCTCCACGTAGACGGCGCTCTATTAGTAATTGTGTTGCTCTAAATAGGAGATCGGAAAAATTGACAAACGCGTATATGCGTCCATAATCCACGGGAGTAACTTTTGGCAGAGACGCATATACACGTCCATAATCCATGCGAGTAACTTTTGCCAGAGACGCATATACGCGTCCATAACTCACTAGAGTAACTTTTGCCAGAGACGCATATACGCGTCCATAATCCACGCGAGTAACTTTTGCCAGAGACGCATATACGCGTCCATAATCCACGCGAGTAACTTTTTCCAGAGACGCATATACGCGTCCATAATCAATGCGAGTAACTTTTGCCAGAGGCGCATATACGCGTCCATAGTTCACACGAGTAGCTATCGTCAGACGCATACATATGCACCCATAGCAGTCAAAGGGTTAATTATGAATGAGACTGTTCAACCCGGTCTAACCTGGACAGTAAGAGTGATCGGTGCACAGCACTCGGTCTGGCCGTATCCCTCGACGACCAGGCAGCCAAGAGCGCATCTGGTGAACGTGAGCACGTTTCCAGCCAACGGGGCGGAACCGACGACCATCAGCCTCACCCTTCCCCCCGTCGATTCCTTGATTTTCCCGAAGGCCAGTTTGTCCCACATGCTGTTGTTCCTGATGATCGTTTTCTTGATCTCCGCCTCCTTCGCCCGCATCCCCAGGTTGAACGCCAGCCTCTTCAGGCACGAGCTTTGAAGTTCCGTTTGGACCTGCGAAACACCGATCGGCGTGTGACTGTGCCTGCTATATTTAACGCGGCTGATCGAGTGGACCAGCTAAGAGGCTGCGTTTTCGCGAGGAGCGTTGGCAGCCGACGGGTAAACGTTGACTCGTCCAAAATGATCGATTCGTCGATTGCTGTTTCACGGGGAGACTGCTCAATTAAGGGCGTAGCTGGAGCTAAGTAGCTGCCAAAACGATGATACTCCTCTTGCTTAGAGGAGGCTCGTGTTAGCAGCTTTGAGATCTGAGAAACTTCTTCTTTGAAATGTTAGAGGTTGACGATCGATCTTTCTGACGCGTCTTGTGAATACGTAGAACGATCAGGCTTATTCGGGGAAGAAATTCAATTTTAGGCTTGCTCGACGGTACACCTCGCTTAGCATTGAGCTACCTTATTGTTAATTCTTTCTATATTTTATAAAAGACAAATGAATGCAAGGCTAAGATGGTAAACTAAGATAAGAAATATAAAAAGTACAAGTGTTTGTTTTGTTGATGCTGAATCATCGTCAACGCCTGAGAACTTCTTGATTAAACACAATTAGAATAAGAATAGTGGGGCCCGCGATCTAGCTGTCCTGGACCCTGCAATCTCCAGGGGTGGCATTGTTGTTCGAAACGTATTTTTAGCGAATTTATTTTTGAACATTTAATAAATATGGCTGAGTGGATCGCTTCCCCGAGAAAAATTTGTTTGCATTTGTTTACCGACGAGTTGTGTGATCCCGGTACTTCCAAAGTGTGCTTTCGGATTAAACAGATTGACGGCTTTATGATTCAGAAGATTTAGGGTGTATTATGGCTTACTAAAATTTCACGCGTTCGAATACACTATGTATATGAATTGTACTAGCTTTGCTACACGTCCATAGAATTTCTATACAAGCTGTTTCATTTGTATTTTTAAATGAAACTCGAAACAAACCCGTTTCGCGACATTCGAAATGTATGATCTTCAATGAATTGCAAATGAGTTTAAGAACCGTATGTGAAAAACATGTTTCTAACGGAACACTGAACAGCGAAACTTTTTATAATTGTTAAACAAGTGGGAAACTGGATTTTCAAGTGCTGCATTCATTTACGGCTCTAAATAAAATCATGCAACCAAACTATTTTTGCGGATATATTTATGCGTAGCATATTCAACGGTAAAATAGACTCATATGTTTCTGCCGGGATTACGTTTAAGAACTTGTCAAAGAGGGTAATCCTTGTGTTTGACTTCAGAATTATATCGTCAAACAATAGATAGCGAAGTCTCGTTGTTTGTGTGATTTCACTTAAATCTACGTTAATTTATGGCGCCGTTATTTCAAGTACTAAATTTGATATTAATTCTAGAGTAAATTACTTTATCCTATCGCAATCTTTGCAATTTTCAGCGTTATCCTTCTATCAATATATGATTTTTAATCACCCTGATCATCACTATCGTATTACTAATAATGTAATATGTGTAAAGGTGCTTTGGTTATAATTTTTAAAAAACGATGCTTTCACTCTTGCCGGGTAACGGGTTTCTTTTACAGAAACTAGGCAGGCGCGACTTTCATTCATTCGAAATTTCAGGGTTACGAGGGCAAATAGGATTGCTTCCATCTGTTTCGCTGTGCTATCCTTGTCGCTCACGATCTACATTTGCCAGTGTTGTCACCAAATATTGCGTAACACTGACCCCGATAAACCGGACGTGTGGCCGGTGTCGTTGCACTATCATAGAAACATTGTCATCCTTAGCGCGTAAAAAGAATTTTGCAACGAAATGTTAACAGTACCTCATACTATTTGCTACTTCTTCAACGTATTCAATATCAACGTTGCGTTGACGCAACATTTAAACATGTACTTTTTTAGCCAATTCACGTTTTATTGAATTTGTTACTTAACATTATGGGCATACAAAATTATAAAAATTCTTGGAATTCTCTGTTATATCCTCAATGTTGAAAAACGAAATTCAACAACGTAAATTGATCGAAAATAAATTGCAAATAAAATATTGCAGTGTATAAAATATAATGTTATACAAATTTCGTGCTACCTTTGGAATCAAGTGAAGATTTGTGAAAGATCAAGTTTCTGTTGTTCGCACGATTTACCATTCCCTAATTTCGTACGAACGGCCATCAGAAGCTTACGAAGTATTCTTGAAACGCCAAAGTATACTCAAGAAATGGAGCAATAACATAAATCAAATCAAGTTAACCATTACAAGCAGCAGAACATTTACACTTCTGCCTCCCCTAATTTTATTATCCAATAACTTGCTATAGTAACGAACAAAACTCTTATTAAAACAGAAAATCCCCAATTTTATCTGCCATAAATTCGTTTATAGTAGTTTTCCTGCGTTTTTACTTCTGTTGTCACTTTTGTAATAGCAGCATTATCTGTGTTATCATGTTCAGTGTAATCTTAATAGATCTTGAAGAGAACCTTAAGTTGCTGGAACAATATTAGCTGGAGGTACCGACAAAAACTGAAATCACTCCAAACGATGCCGCTGTTTAACATACTTATTAGAAGGTGTAAAATTTATGCAAAAGTCCTTTAGGCTCCAAACTAAATCCGTTAAAGCATGATTTTTTTCTCAAAAATAACTTGCTCTTTCTATTCGCTAAATTTCTCGCTAAAAACTCGCGAACTATTTTCTATTTTTCAAGGTGAAGTCTTGCTTGATCCCATCATAGATATTCACACCAGTATAACACGCGAGTTGAACGGTATTCCGGTCATTCATTTCCGCAGAGGAATTCCGGAGATTTATCGCCGCATTATTCAGTGTGTACACATTTAGAAATCGAGTATATCGAAAACTAAGCAGGAACAGAACTGTCCCCTGATGAATATTATTTTTGCTTCGACTAGTCCTGAGATCTTGTAAATTCCCTTTGTCTACGTGCGATCGGATACTAGTTTATCGATCAAAGCTTAACAAAGGCGGCTCATTACTTCGACCATGTACGCGGGATATAGAAGATATTCGTGGAACAGACGCGTCTGGACAATCTCGCTAATGCAACTGTCCATCAAAATTGGATGTGTGTAGCTGACGAGAGCCGCGAGTTCGTCAAATTATTTTTGGCCACGCGTCACAAGTGATAATTCGTTGAACGTTTCACGATCCGCGATCCGTTTGCCGATAAATTGCCCGGAATAAATTACTCAGCGCGTATCCTTGCGCTCCGATGCTTCGTCAAGCGTGAAAATATTGCCCCACTCATAGAACGGCTTTCGAGAACGATTTCCACGACTTCCGTGGAACGAGATTCTCTACGACACGCTCGACGTTTCGATGAACGGTACTCGAAAATATCTTTTCGCCTTCCGATTCTCCGGTAACATTGATCGCCAAGAATATCACTTGAGCGCTCGCCACTGACTCCGAAATGGTAAACAGAGAATTTTCTAAATACGTAGAGCAGCCATTTTGTTTGAATAATTATCGTTGCTGCGAATAGATGCTACGTTTAGCTCCTTTAGCGATATTCGATGCAAAGAGATCACTATTGTCTTTATGGAAGCTGACACTGTCTATGTAATAGTCATAATTATGTACCGTTTCGATCATTGGAATGAGATCATTAGGGTAGAATATTCTTGTATTCTAATACAAGCGCAAAAGTAATCGAGGTTAAAGCAAATTAATAAAATTAGATTAGTTTAACGTAGATTTGGAGATGATAAATGTAGATAGATCGAAGTTAATTTCTAGGTTCTCGAAACTCGAAACTTTCGAAACTCTGAATTTTTATTTCCTTCCTTTTATATCTAAAAAGTATTCGTTTCATCGAGAATTAAAACCTTAACAAAATTCACCTTCAGCAAATCACATTATTTTGTTGAATATGATTAAACGAAACTTAAAAGTATGTAGGTATAATTTAAAAAAATGAACAAGTGAAGAAACTTCATGAGATAGTTGTTGAAATCGTACCAATTAAAATAAGGCAAAACTCTAAACGCATTTCAATCGAATTAATCGTTAAATAAATTCACATCGTGACGATTTATACGTACAAATTATTATTCATCGTTTACCTGAATATCGAGAATTTCGAATCACAAAAATCCTCACAAAGAACTCGAAACCTTATAAATTTCGAGGAGTTTCGAGGTTCTGACATTCCAACCGTCGCATCCTCAAATAGGATGCACGGTTAGAGCAAAATTTGGAATTCGTGCTATGGAAAGTCTTGGAAAATTCAAGAACCCGTAACGTTTCCTAATAAATGGCATCGCTCACCTTGTCGTACATTCGATTAAGCAGCCTCGGCACCGCTGGCATTACGGTAGGCCTCAAGGCTTTCATATCCTCGGGCAACCTTTTTATGTCGCCACTATAGAAGCCCACGGACCCGCCCACCATGTACATGCCGTTCTCGCAGCAACGTTCCAACATGTGTGCCAGAGGTAAGAAGCTGATCATCGTGTCCTTGTACGAGGGCCTGTGCTCGCCTAACTGCAGCAGAACCGCGCTCACGCCGGCCATCACGTTCTGATGCGTCAGCATCACCCCTTTCGGGTTCCCGGTGGTACCGGATGTGTAGCACACCGTGCAGAGGTCGGTCACCTTCGGAGGGATTTCCGGATGGTTCTTCTGGGCGCCCAGTCGCTCGACGTCCTCGTACCTTACCAACTCGACGCCGCGGTTCTTCGCTCTCTGTATCGTAGTTTGCTTGATTTCCCTTATTACCACCAATTTCCTAAGACATCTGAATAAATTGATTCGTTCTTAGAAAAAAGTATGGTCTCGTTCGATAAGCGGGTAGACAAATATACGATAGAAGATGTGATCGGTGATTGATCGATCGAATGGAATAATTCAGTTCAATTCACCTGTATCTTAACTTTATTATCGTGCTTTTATTTTTCTTTTTTATCACACAATGTCTTTTATGTGTAAATGGATAGACATCGGTCAGTTCGTTGCTTAGTAAATAAGTTTTAAGGAGAGATCGTTTGTTCTATTAGCGAAAACGTTGCTTTGATCGATAATGAAATAGGTTTCGTTAAATTGGACTTGCAATCTTTAAACTGTAATGGGGTTATCGTAATTATTCAGTTACGTTAGGTTGAATCTATAATAAAAAGTCGCATCGTTTCGTTATGCCAAACGTTTCAGGACATTGCACGGGAATGTTTAAATTTGTCTCAAATACCGCGTAAAATTTGTAAATCGTGTTCACGTCTATGTTGCAGAAAAAGCGTCTATATTCATTCATGGCATACTGCCACCGCAACATACCGAACATCACGTTCTTTAGTGATTAAAATTATGATGCAAAAGCTCATTAAAACACGATGTACTCGTTCGAAAATTCGTCCTACACTTTTAACCCGATTAACAGGTGACATCTTTGAATCAGACATCAAAACGAACCCTTCCACTGATTTTTATTCCACTTTCGATAAGAATCTCTTTCTCTTAAAAATCTTTCATCGATCCCCAAACAACTCAAGGAAACAAAGTCCGATCACATACCTCGGCGCTTTGTCGAGCAGCAAATTGCACTTCTTGTCGTTTTCGCAGACGACCAGGAAAATCTCAGCCTGGTTAATGATGAAGGCACAGGCGTCAGGACCTAGTGTATCGTACAAAGGCACCACCACCAAGGAGTACGTGTAACAGGCCTGTTCGGTGAGGATCCATTCCGGGCAGTTCTGACTGTACAGGCCCACAAGGGTCTGAGATCCCGGTATTAGTCCCATGGACACCAAACCAGAGCCAAAGTTCTTCGCTCTGAGCAGGGTTTCGTTATAATGGAGCCACTGGTACGGTTTGTTTGGTCCATCCCTCCAGCCGAGACACGGACCGTTGTCTGCGTGTTGAGAAACCATTCGAATGGTGAAATTACAGTTTGAAGAATAAACTTTTTGATAAAGGACTTTAAACGGTACGAATGATCGATGTTTTGATCACTCGTTCATTGTAATCACCTACTTATGAAAAACACGTCCGCACGTATTTATGAGAACTATGGTTGATTAGAATACGCAAGGACTGATACCATAATCTAATAATTTTGAGATAGACCTGGTCGAGAGAATGTACACCTTAACGCTGAAACTATCGAAGTGATCGAAATGATTAATTCGTAACATTTTTGCAAAAGTTTTGTATATTTATTATGGTGTACTTTTGAAAATTTTTCATGATTTGTTTTCAGTATATTGTATATTTTTTCGTACAATCGTTAAATTGATTTCTCTGCTGCGTATTTAGCATTAAAGTATACGACCAAGGTTGCACGTTGCGCTGATCCAGGAATTTTAATGGTTGCTACGCGCGCCAACTCGGGTCCCGACAGATACCGCTCAAAAAACCGGCAAATTTAACGAAGAAGATACGAAAGTGTCAAGAGGATGATAGTGTTGCATGAAAAGTTAGAGTTAGTTGGAATGGATGATGCTTTGTATGATAAGTGAGGATGTAATGGTTCGGCGATTAAATGTTTGTTAAGAGAAACATCTCTGAGAAAAGTGATTGATAGTCGTTCCTTTGTATTCCTTGTCACTTTCTTGCACTGTAAACTGATGAAATCTACTTTGTAGATATTACACGTCCGTACTACAGATCAGCAGTGTTTGACGAGTATACTTGTAACGAAAAAATTACACATAATTACAGTTTCCTGTCGAATTAAAGTTTTAGTGAAAACTGGAACATTTTTGCGAAACGGCTTAAGTACATATTTTCAAAACAGAACTATACAGGTTGAATCTTACAAAACCATCGAATTGAATCAAGCGGAAACATTTGCGTGTTCGATCCAACGCCCAATCATTATTAAGGAACATTCTATCCACCATCGTATCTATAGAACGAACTATCGTCTCTAAAAAAAACGACAGGTGCCCCTTGTCAAACGTGGTTTCCGATCGCGAATTAAAAATAGAAGCCAAGTACACAAGAATTTAGTAAACAGCATCATCGTGACGTTCAGTTTGATAGAACTACAAGACCAATTAATGCAAACGAAGCAAAAAAAGAGAAGAAAAGGGTGTTCTGCCTGCTACTTATAAGCCGACTGCATTCGCGGAGCACGTTTATCATTCGAACGTGCCCGCGTAACCACTTGCCAAACGATGCATTACGCTGATCCGCTCTCGTTTATTTAAAACACGAACGCGGTGACACGACACCGATCCTCGTGCGCGTTGGCGTGGCCCGAGCCGGGACCTCGGACTTACTGGACTCCTTGGCGCCTCTCCGGAAACCATCGTACAGGGTCCTCGTGTCCTCGTGCACGAAGCTCGCGAACTTTCCCTCCTTGCTGTCCTTGTAAAACCTCGACACTCTGATCAGGTCAGTACCCTGCAAAACACACACACACGCGTTTGCGCACGTGAGAATTGCCGCCGTTACGTAACGGAATGCCAAGTGCAGATCTAAGTATAGCGAGCACGGCGTGCGACAGGGATAACAATTGTATATAGCGCGGGGGAAACAAAGGGTAGAGATGCAATTATCGCGCCCCGTTCGTCGTCACGGTTTGGCCAGATTCTGGAAGGGAAAGAGCAAACGACGCGTCGCGTCGCTTCACGTCGTGTCTTGTTTGCTCGCCCCGTTTCCCGCTTTTCCTGCCACCGTGTCACGCGACGTTTCACCGTCGCCAAGTTGCTTGTGCAACAAGTCTGACCACCCACACACGCGTGCGCCTCCGGGATCGGACAGACTGGGCCGTGGATTTCATCAGAACGTTCGTTCCGCGACCCGCCGCGAATTATTGCGTTAACGATGCAAATCACGGGGAACGATCACCTATCGCCAGCTATTTGTTCACCTAGGCCACTCCGAGCACGCTTAGTTTAGCGCTCCGTTAAAGACCGACGACGACAGGGCTTCGGAACGTCGCGCTTTCGTTCATGCGACGATTGCCGAGGGTTTCGCGGCCGCTGATTATAATGAAGGACCAAGGAGACAACTCCACCTTGACTGTGTCAGACTGATCGCTGAGGTCGATCGGTGGTCGAAGCGGCGGTGGGGAGAAACAACTGGAAGTCATATCTCCGGACGGTGATGGACGAGAACGGTGCACAGAGGAAGCCCGTTAGCGCGAACGGCCACGGGCCAACGTAGGCTCCCCTTCGGCTGAAGATTTTGCCCGGGACACACGATCACTCGAAACGAGATAGGCCCGGACGGCCACTGGGTCGGCACCTCTTCGTCGTCGGGGTTCGCTTCTCGATCGCTTTGCTTGTCAGAAGCGGTACTGCTGCTGCTGCTCCACCGAGAGGAGCGGCTGCTATCAGTAGCTCGCACATAAGACTAGCTGCTCGTCCATCCTCTCTGCGACGATCTTCGACTATATTTAAATATAGTGGAACGAGCTGGTGGAGCGAGCGTCGTCCTCCACAGCCACCGAACCTGTTGGATGATCGCCAACCGTGAAAAGAATCGATCAACATCGGGCTTTGACGTCGAACGACCTACCTGAAAACGCTCGTTAGAGATTCTTTCGAGCACGAGGGTGGCCGTTTCTTAAACGTATGCTTGGAGTTGGTTATGTTTGCGGTTGATGTTATTCTGGTCGATAACGGTCATTTGAGAGCTTGGAGGCGATGTTGATCCAATATCTTCTTAGAGGATTTCGGAGGGATTAAAACTGATCGACGGCTAACATTTTGTTGTGACTACTATAGCTGATAGTTGACACAACTATGTTTTAAAACACTGTGATGCTATACTTTGTTTGATTCATGATATGCTGTAGATAAAAATGTTACTGCGAGATTCGTTTAATTTAACTTTATGTAAACATAACTAGTAGTAAGTAGTGTCTACAACGAAGATGTCTTCTCGTTAGTCCATTGTCAAGCATGCATAATCAAACATAGCATATATCAATCTCTCGGAGTAGCTGGAGGTCGAGTGGTAGTCTGCTGATGATAAGGACATTCCAGCAGCAACTTTGAACCCCACCTCCCTATTGGCAGCTATTTAAAAGCGGCCCTTCAACCTCACCCACCGACCAAGGATTCGTTACCAGTTCGATGCCGAATTCGATCGACTTCGGTACGAAATCATGCGATTTTTCACTTCTTCATTCACCTAACGTCTCCAAACCCATCATTGGAATCACCAATACCTTCCATCATGAATCCCTCTCAGTGGCTCTTCTTTCTCTTCGTTGGAACCTTCTGTGTGTATGGACTATGGAAAACAGGCTCTCTTTCCTGGCAAACGTCAACAGTGCACGCAAAGGCATCCATCCAATTCGATCTTTCGATTCCAGCCTCGTCTCCGTCGGTTCTTCACCGATTTTCGAACAAAACAGGCAGAAAAGCTGCCGACAAAAGCCACAAAAAGTATCGAGGAGTTGTATCCAAGTACATGCTGGAATTATATCATCGAAGATCGGACATGGACATAGTTCGCGCGTTGCAACCTATTCACGTGTCAGGCCCGACGAACGATGGGGCAAGGATTCTGGTGTTCTCGATACCTGCCGTTGATCCTGACGAAGCTCTAGAGGTAGCAGAATTGCTAGGAGTCGCCGGATCTATCCTCAGAGTGCGTCTGGACCACGCTAATGCATTCGGAAGCTGCAAGTCGAGGCGGGACGATAGCTGGAGGGCCTTTAACGTCACTTCGGCAGTGGTTACGAGAAATGGTGGCATAGTTAGATTTCGAGTGTACGGAAGAATCGTCTATCATGCCTCGGGGGATGGCCCTATCTTGTTACTGAATTACACCAAAGTGAAGAAGAAGCGTTCGCGGCGTTCCGTTCAGGAAGAGGAACTGGACGAGGGTGACGGTCCCCGAAGAAGACGCAAAAACTCCTGCAGGAGACGTTCCCTGTACGTGGACTTTTCGTTGATCGCGTACGACGAATGGGTCGTTGCTCCGCCAGGTTACGAAGCGTATCAGTGCTCGGGAAAGTGTTTCTATCCGTTCGGAGACCATCTGAGTCCCACGAAACACGCGATCGTGCAGACGTTGGTGCACGGAGCTCTTCAGGGTGTCGAGGGCGGAAACAAGCCTGTTGGTAGGGCTTGCTGCGTACCAACAAGGCTGTCTCCCACTAGTCTGCTGTATCTGGATGCCAGTGGGACCTTGACCTATCAGTATGGATACGAGGACATGGTTGTGGCGGAGTGTGGCTGTCGTTGAGATGTTCGTTGAGGAGGATTTTGGAGGGGAGTGATGAGGGTAATCAAACCTAAAAATCTTATTCTGTAAAACTTGTTAGGTGTATGCTTAAGATGCTGTCGATGCATATACTTGTCGTCCACGATTTGCATGCTTAGAGAGTGCACTAGCTAATGTACGTTCAGTTAATTAAAGGGTAGTATCAGACAAAAGCATTAAAATTAAAATAAAAGCAAATTTTTTATTAAAAGAAGGTTAAAAAATGTATGTATGTTACATATTTTATTTCCTCTTAAGCACAGCTTTGAGATTCGCCCCTGGGTGTTCGGGACATGAATTTTCATATAAACAAGATTTAAAAATGAAGAACGATGCGGGTTTTAGTATCTATAATTCAATCCATTTATTTCATCGATTCTTTTAACGTCCTTTTTTACTTAGGAATGTCTTAAATAGATCTCATCTCTTGTTTTGAATGAATAAATTAAAATCTAGAAAATAACTTCGATTTCTATTTATTCGTTCTAGAAATCATAAATCTGTCTTTCATCCCGTTTCATAGATTATAAAATATAAAATTCCTCGTCGTATGATATTCTTTGAACTAGTAATATTTGAATAAAAATATTTCTTGTATAAAACTGTATTTTTACCTTAAATTTTATAATTTGTAAATTCATAAGAAAAATAAGTAACTCGATATGTTCTTAACCCTCTATAATCTACTAACTTCTCGATTCACCGAGATTAACGTCCGACTCAATGATAGTTGCATATTTATGGTTGGTCTAATTAGATTTTGTAAAAATTTAGTGCTTTTTGCACGTCGTGCATCATTCGCATATACATTATAAGGTGTTTTAATAATGATACAGTTATAAACTTATAAAGCACACTGATTTTAAAACACCCTGTATGTTTATCTTCATCACTTTTACTTAATTTTAATGAGCAACGTTCACTTCTGTTGAAAAGTTATATACTTCTAAAATAAAGTAAGACAATTCGACTATAAAGGGTTAACACGCGTCCAGGCGAGTTTCAATAGAATAAAACTCTTCTCACACGCGATTCGTAAATGCACCAAGTATACGGTAGAAAAATACGTATACGCCCTTATCTTACATAGTACATGCGATTTTCTTAACACGTCGCATGAAATGCATATGGAAGATCCAAGAATTAACATCCCTGATAAGTGTCCTCGTAAACTCTGTCAAATCTCACGATAAATTCAACAAACAGTCTTCGATGATTAACTGAACACCTCCGAGCACATTTCGTTGTTCTTCCTGTTCAACAGATACGACCTCCCAGGACTGTACAGCCTCACCCTCCTAGTTTTCCTCAGCTTGTGCCTGCTTCCAGCCACCCTTTCAACTTTGTACACCTGGTACTTCACCACGTTCTCCGGCTGGCTGAGCCTCATGCACAAGGAAACCGGTCCGGAGAAATCCACGTCGGTGGCTAACTCCAATTTTGGTTCCATGGTCATCAAGAACTCCGCCATGCTCTGCACGAAGTCGGATCGTACCTTCGTTCCTCCTTGGACTACAATTCCAGCCTTGAGATCCACCAGGGATTGCGCGTTTCTGGACCATAGGCTCAATTGAATCTGTCCAGCTAGGTCGAAGCTAACCGCACCTTGAACGTCGATCTCTGCCACAAACCCTGAGGCTAGTGGAACGTATTCATTATGGTTGTGGATAGCAGCCAGAGCTTGAAAGGCTGGAGTCCGTTCGGATGCTGTGCCAGACCAAACGTGACCCATAAGTTCACCTTGGCCAGAGAAGAAGACGAACGGTCGGATACCAACGCCCAGGAAGTCGAGCTCCATCCCTGCCGTGGCTGGTTCGTCGTCCGGAACATCCTCCTCTTGACTAGAACTCGAAACGAAGTTTCCTAAACCTCCCGCAAATAATCCAAGAGAGAATAGCGCCTCTTCGTGATTTTCGACTTGGAGAACCACATCAACTATTCCACGCTTCATCAAACCGGATTGGATCTCCTGAACGGTCACCAGCGATCCATTGCTGCTTGCTGAGTTTAAAAAGTTCCTCGTGAAAGCTGTGCTCAGACCTTTCTGCGAGAACACGTTGTAGTTCACGATACGCCTCCCTACCGTACCCCAAATCTCCTTCAGGTCTTTGTTAAATTTAGGATTTTTCTCAGAAAGTTGTTCCAAGCGTTGACTAAGATACTTCCGGACCTCGTAGGCTGGATCAGTACCTGCTAAGTACTCCACCAGGTGTCTAATGTCTTCTTTCGATGGACTGGTCTCCAAGATAATGTCCAAAGCTATAGTTCTAGCACTGCTATCTCTCTTAGGGCCGCCTATTTGGTAGAACACTTGTTTCGCTCTCGTTTTCACTTCAGAGGTGATCGATTCTCTAGGAAGAGCAGCTAGTGCTTTCCAAGCTGCCACGCTAAGTGCTTTGTTTTCATTTGTCGCGAATTGTAAAAGCGTCGGGATCGTAGCCTTGCTTCGTAGATTTCTTAGAGCCCTGATGAATTTCAGTTTGCACTCTTCTCCTGTGCAACTGTTAAGGCCAATCTCTAAACTGACCCGTGCCTTTTCAACAGCGACTGGGGACTCCAGATGACGTGCCATCGCTGCCGCGGTTAAAGCTATCGTTTCTGACACTTTGTCGTTCGGATTCGTTTCTTCTGAACGCTTCAGAATATTTTTGGCTACGTCCGCGTCTGGTGTCGGGGACATAGACAGGGCCCAATGGTACCTTTCAGTTTCGTCACCTATTTCATCTTGTCGAAGGATCTTCGTAGCTGCCTGGTGGCCTGCCAGGGTCGAAGCCGCGCCGAAGATGTCTAGTAACTGTGGCTTTAGCTGACGATATCGTGGACTTTTTAAAAGTTTAAGAAGCTCTTCCGAGGAGGCTGATTTGACTAGAGGTACTAACTTGAGGAAGGCTGAAGCGGACTTCCCTGTGCCTAAAGCGTTGTTCTCCAAGGCACTGCGGTATTCTTCGATCGTTTGTTCAATCTGAAATTAGATGAAATGAAAAAAGTGTAATCAAAATATTTAAATTTTATTTGAGTAATTATTTTATGAAGCAATTCGTGTGCATTTATCATCCAATAAAATAGAACGAGTACAAATAGTTATAACGCAACCACAAAAGATTTCTTTAAAAGCATGTTATAGTGCAATTTCCGTTACTTTATTCGTCCGTCGCTTGTTAGCCATAAATAAACAAAGAACAGGAAACGCTTGATAAATAAAGTCAATGATTTAAACGAGCATTATTTTAAGCCTTCTGCTCTATCTAAATATCAGGCTATTGATTTTGGCGGCAGGACAGACTTTGTACCAAAATGAAATGCTTATGAAATGCTGAAGTAGGTTTCCAAATTAATTCTACTAAATTAAAATAAAGTATTCGTATAGCCAGCTAACGATAGTAAAGTTCCGTTACAGTAAAATCTCATTTGGTATAAGAACATTAACATCATTTTACTCCAATTAGAATATAATTATTTGCACATTGGAAACTCAATTCAAGACCAGTAATGTACGTCAATATTTGAAAATTCATCGAAGTCAGATTCAATACTTTCAAGGATACAAAGTATCGGTGAAAAATTTGGAAGCACCGTGCGTTCTAAGCACCACCAAGATTTCAAACGAAAGAAAGACTTTAGAATGCATGAAAATAATTATACACTGACAATTTTCTGACCATCATAAAAGGGAGCAAACTAGAAAGCAAGTTTCGTCGAACTAACCGTTGGACATCTGTTATCTGGACACGTGAACGGCTCTAATTGCAGTTCAACGCTCGTCTCCCTGCATCCCGGCTGCACAGCAGCGACCGCCTGTTCTAAATTGTTAGCTTGCACAATTTTCGCGCTGAGCGCGCCCGGTAGCATCTCCAGTGTCCTCTTCGACGCGACCGTGGTGCCCATTTCCGGTCTAGCAGTCAACGTCATCCTATGCCACTCTTCGTCGCGCACGACGCTAGGCAAAAGCTGCTGCGTGAGCTCGTAGGTAGAATTACGAATGCTTGCTAGCTTCACGCCGAGCAACGGATTCGGGTGCCGTTTCCTCGATGGCAGAGTACTCTGCTCGCAATACGTCTTCCGTTTCCCGACCGTTTTTGGTCCGAGAGATTGGTAGGTTACGTTGCAGAGGCCGGATGCGTCTCGCTCTTGAACGTCGGCGTCGAACACTCTGTATTGAAGCAGACTGGCTAAACCGCGCTTCAGGTTAGCCGAAGACGCGCTTTCCGCAGCGTCCATGAAAATTGATTGCACCTCGCCATTCCTCCAGACTAACAGCAGCGGATTTTGCGCGAGGGCGCTTACTCTCGAGGAGTGCTCGACGAACCCTTCCGGCTCTGGAGCTCTTCGAGACTTGATCCATAGCTGTGGTTGCTGGAGCTGTGGAACAGATTGAATTGGATTATCGAAGAGTACTTTGGGAAATTATAGGTTGGAGTAAATAATAATAGCAGAAAAGAATGTAACGTAGGCTAAAGTGTATCGATAGCGTTTCTACGGATGTGAATGTGAGAAAGTGAATTCTCTGTTGATGTAGCATTATGCATATAAGGTAAGATACACGATATATAATGTTTGATTAGTAAAGTATGATAATGTGTACTTATGTATATGAGAATTTTCAAGATAGCAATACTTCGTTTAAAGTTATATTTCATTCGATGTCTATCGTAACTTATAGCGTATACTTCAACCTTTCTTCGAAAGGTTATCTTAGCCTTTCATTGGCGCTATACGCTCTCTTTTTCTACTTATCGCTTTTTCTTTGATAACAGTTATTATCAACTGAAATACCGCATTTTGCACGAAATTTTTGACGCTTTAATTGCTTGACGCTTTAAAATTTCTTTGCATTTATATATGTTTGAACAATATAGTAAAGAATTATTGTGACTAGCGTAGACAGGATTCATTATTTTTCGTAAAATAATGAACTGCTATCTATTTCAAAAGCTTTTCGAAATTTGTACTTCACTTTACTAAACCTACAAACATTTGGCTTGAGTAGTGCATTAAAATAGAGACTTCGAAAAGGTATCCCAGAATTATTTCAAACTTTTTGAAAGTTTAGAAAAATGTACCCAGTATGCCTACGAAAGATGCGAAAATCATTGTTACCCACAGAAGGTTGTTAATGTAGCGTCGTTTATACGGTCCGTAAAACGTGTTAACACTAAACAACAGCGATTCCTACCTCGACTCTCAGCAGGAAGCTATTCAAATCGTCCGGTCTCTGCCAAACGGCAGTCACGTCCATCTCGCCGGTCAATCGGAAGCCAACGTCCCCGCTGGATTTCGATGGAGCAGTCTCGCTAAACAGCAAGGTCGTGGTCAACTTATATTTCAGCCCACTTCCCACGTCCCAGCCTCTGGTGGCCCCGACCACGGCTGCAATAATCACGCACACCTTCCAGTACATGATAGAGATAAACTACTGGGAATCACGTAAGCCGTCTATCCTTGGATATCCCGTTCCCGAGGGAAACCGCTCGAGGGATCGATCGAGAAGCTGCACGACACACGGTCGATCGTGGAATGTTACCCGGCGGGAGTCATGCGTCGACTGACAAACATTGTTACTCTGGAATGGCTCGTCAAAACCGATGAGACACAGGATAGCCGCTGCTTTTGTGTGCGCGCCTCGTCGATCCCGCACGCACGTAGTGCGAAGAGCTTGTATGGGTGGTGTTTTGCTTGTGATAAGCATTATATGTGTAGGATGTTCGATTATGGGACGATTATGGAGTTAAGAAATAATCTTTTTCGTTCGGCGATACCCGCGGTGAGAGAGAGGTTGAAGGGGAGGCGGCAGAGATTTCTGTTTGTTTGCGATCGTTGGTGTACGAGTGAGGAACGATGAAAAGAAGTTTGTTTTGGCACTAGTAATTGTTTATGAGGGTAATGTTTTTAAGGTAATAAACTTTTGGTTCGTTTCACCATTTTTTTAGGTACAGTGGCAACCTTTTGTGTTGTTCTTAATGCTGGGCACAGTTCTTAATTTCAAACCACATTTTCCCATTTAATTACATTCACCGAACCAACCATTGCCCTTAGAAATGAACTAACAAGATTACTTTCAAATTAATTCATAATTGCTCGTTTCGCTGTGCCTTTGTTTCCTGTATTGAAAATTTGATATGAGAAATTATGGAAAGAGTGATAAAATTTATGGTTATAATAATCACCTACATATTTGTAAAAAGAAACACCTATAAAGTCGGCATTTTTGTTTAAATATCTGTAAGTATCAATCATAGCAGTACACGTGGACCTTTAAATACATATGTTCATACGACTGTCCATACAAAGTGACCGAAAAAGTGCAATGAAACATAAATAATGCCTTTAAAATAAGAAGGTTTTTAGATTGTTATATTCTACCAACAAAGATAGAATATTTTGTATTAAAGTAGAGTTAATAATTCACGTTTTTATACGCTTCAAAATGTTCATGTTTATTGAAGTATATAGTAATAGACTTAAAAAATCCTTCAATTTACCAAAGAACATCATTTTACTATTAAAATTTTATTTACCAAATTATGTTTGGTACTACGTTACATTTTTTTTACTTGCTCATACTCAACATACACTTCAGTTTATTTTCCTTTACTATACACGCTATTTTATTAACACTTTCAATATATCTGTTTTATTAACTACGTTTCACACATATATATCTCATTCCAAAAATCCGTATTTTTGAGTCACTCGGTGTGTAAACGCGCACATACTTAACATATACATAGAATCGTCACAGTCTGGATCGCTTTTCTAAAAGCGAAGGAGCACGCACTGCGGCGTATACTAAATGCATGCGTGTCGGTATCTTTTTGCGTGTACGTACGCACGTATTCACGTATATGTACACATACAAAGGAGACACACAGTCACATAGTCCAACGATAGACACCGTTAATTCACCAAGTCCCTGCTACACGACAAAGACACGGAAATGGTACCACTATTCTCGTGATTAAGCAAAGGACAAACTACCGAAAGCAGGTACATATTCCTGTGGATTAAGATGTCACTTTTCCCGATTCCCAATGAAAGGAAAATTAAATGAAAGTAAGCGTAATTGAAAATATAAAAATTTTTTAAGATAATAATTTTTGGAATCAATACAATTAGCTTTTGTATCGTTATTTCCTTTCTATTATTATACGATTATTATTGGATATTCGTTTATAAATTTTATATTGCTTTTTTTATTATTACATAATTATCATTTTAGACCTCAATCTTAAAAGTAGTACAAATCAATAAATTGAGAGGTAATTTGTCTTCAGTTTTTCAATTTTTATAAGATAGACAGTTATTAAAGTTAAATGACAATTTTTAAATCAGTATTGCCAGTCTTTTATCTAACATTGCTAGTTTATAAAGTAATAATAACTTTAACAATTTCTGAATTTCTGGTTTTGGTAGAAACGTCGACGTCAAACGAAATGCGTTCATTCAGAACAGCACAGGGTATTCGTTGTACACCTACATTTTTTTTTTAATTACGAAAAATAAATTTGAAGCAAGAAAATTATATATATTTTTTATTTTTATAAACCTTTTTTGTCGAAATTTCTTATAAGTGTAAAATAAAAGATATCGATTTACCTGGTGCCATTTGACAATAGGAACCTGGAAAAAAGAAATTTGTGTTAGAAAACGAATCCAATGTATTTTAAATAATTAAAAAATAAACTTTTCGCTATAAAGCGTACATGCATCAGTTGCTTTGTTACTAAGTACAGTGATCGTTTCATCCTAATCAAAAAGTAACTATTGAATGCCGTGAAGGCTAAGAGTCATGATTGCTAAACGCGTATAATGTTAAATACCAAAAAGGAATCGATGATAAATATCTCGAACAAAGAAGCAGCAAATCCTCAGTTAGTCACTGTGTATCACTAAATCGGATTTTATCTAAAAGCAGAATCATGAATTAATTTGTATCCTATAAATAGAAAAGGATAAATATTTTGCTACTTTATATTCTACAGTTTAATATAACTTCCTCTGAAAATATAATCCCTTTCCAACAATCTCGTTAAATATTAAATCTCCACATGTATTATCAATATTTTGAACACAATAGTTAATTTGTTCAAGGATTCTTTGGTATTTTAAGTACATCAATATTTATTTGCTGTACTATAACTTATATTTATAAAAACCAAATTCAATCAAATTAACATTCATGAAGAATACTGTAATTATACTGTTCTAAAAATGACCTGATTAATAGATTAAGATCTTATCAGCATCATGTTCTATTAAATCAATCAACAACTATTATTTCACCCAATCTCAGATACTTGCATCAAAAATTTACCTCTTCCTTACTCTCCATTACCGACCGAAACAACCAAATCATTTTTTCTCCCCAAATAAATCACCAAAGGGTGAAACAGATCAGTGTAATCGCGAGGCGATTTGAAAGTAGCGGGGATGACGTTGCGCGGGAAAGCGTAGGAGGTTCAGACACGAAACCAGGCAAGCCAACATTAAATTGGTAACTTACCGAAGAGCGCCAAAAGGTAGACGAGGGAGACAGTGAGCGTTGTGACCGGCGTTTCCGGGCAGGCCATCCTTTACTCGTTCCTCACGGACGACTTTCCTCGTGTGCACTACCTTGGTCTCCTCGTGTTCTACGCTGCCTTTCCTCTTCTCCTTCTGCGAGCGAATACGAACAATTAGACGGGGCAAGCCTGCGTTATCGAACCCCGCGACCATTTCTGACGTTCCCCTCCCCTCCTCGCAAAATCGACCTCCCTCCACACGTTACGATACCATGAGCACGATCTGCACCAGCCCCCTCCAACTGAGTGCCTTCAATGCAGGAAAGGGAAGAAACCAAGTTTATTGGGATGTTTGCTGGTTTGGTTTTATGGCAAGATATGTTCGAAAGCGAACATGGTCACTGATTCACCGTGTCTTCATGATCTGCATTCAATTTTAATGTAAAGTGCTCAATACTCTTGCTGTGTTCGAGATGTTACAAGGACCAAATATGTTTTTGGATCAGTGGAAACTTTTTGTTCGGGCTTCATTAGAATTGAATTTTTTAATTTTTCTATTCCTTTTATGTATGTTAGGATGTGTGAATGGAATTTGCACCATATTGTATGGTAATAGAATTAGTAATAATAATCAAATTTTCATACAAGAACTAAAGAATCACATAAGAGTTGTTAAAAATCAGTTTATTAACAGTTTTGAATGTTTTCGAAGGAAATTGAAAGAAAGTTGAAATTATTGTGTAAATAAATACGTAGAATTGTTCTACGTAGTGTATTTTATAAAACTGGAGAATTAATAGTGTTTTTAAAAGTTGGTGGTGAAATATAATTTTGAAATGAATTCCGTGATAAAAATTATTGCAAATGTAGTATTAAAGATGTAAAATACAAAAATATATAATAAATTGATGTGAAATTCACGTAATACATAAATTCTAACATGATTTATTTTTATTCATAATATACATATTGTTAAATATATCGATTATTTTAGAGAGACTGAATAGATGCAATAAGATATTTCACAAAGGAATTCATAAGATAAGCCACATTCAGTTTCCCGTGAGGTAGTTCAGAAACTAGTTACCCGTAAAGTTCAAGCAAGGTCAAAGCACTAGTATTTGAAATTGACACATTCTGAATTACTATGGGAAACACTTAAAAATCATTGAAATTTTATGAAGTTTATTTAAAATATTTGTTTTTTGGATAGAAGTATTAAAATAGAATTTTCTATTTAAATATGTAAGTAAACAGTATAACTTTTATCTACGTACTAAAAACATTAATTTATGAAAACTAATTATGTTAATAATTTAAAAATAAATAAAAAATAATATTTAGTATAATTTCTTTTTACGATTCTCTTGCAAATCGTTTTATTAGTTTTAAAGATATAATACAACATTCGTTACATAATTTAATATTTTTACACAAAATATTTTATAATATATACATGATAATAAATGCACATTTACATAAATTCTAATAAAATTGCGCATCACTAATTTTTATATTAAATTGATAGCAGTTAATAGTAATTACTTCATAATAAATAAATGTAACCAGTAAGTACTTCTCATCTTGTATACGAAATTACAATAGATAAAATTATCAGTATAAGTAAATTCAAAATATACAAAACGTTGAGAATACATTATAAGTATCAGTAAAAAAGACACTGCAACTGTTTGTAAATAAGTTAAAAATCTAACACTAAGGAATGTTGCTAATTATTTTTTAATTTCCTTATTTGTTGTAAAAGGAAACTTTTCATCCATAGAAACAGTTCTAAAGAAAATAAAAATAAATTATCATAATCTATAATACATTCTACATTCAAAACTATTTTTATGGAATAAAATTATTAATACTTTTTAATATCTTAAACATGATACTTCATCCAACCTATTAAAAATCAAAGAGAAGAATAATGTTTCAGCAAGTTGAATTAATAAGTTTACTTTTTTACATTTCTTTTAAATACATAGAGACGTGTACGTATATTATTCAATATAAAAATACTAAAACATACTTTTCGAAATTAAAAACCAAACGTCATCCTACCTGTTGAAACTTTCAATAGCATAACGTCCAGAAGTTTTCTTAGTCTTCTGCAATTAAAATATTTGTTTAACAATACACAATTTCACTTGTTTGTGTAATAAACTAAGAAGTCTAACTAAATACATCAAAAGATTTATCAATGTTGAACGAGAAGATGTAGCGATCATTATTCAAACTAAAGTGTGTTAAAGAAAATTCATAAAGCGTTGTAAATTCTCCAATAAAATGACCCTGGATACATTCTTATCAGTTTATTCGACCTTTGCACCAAAGATGACTTCACTGCGTTTTTCACTAGCCGAACTCCATTATTTATTGTCCTATTGTCCTCAAACAATTACATTCTTGCGAAAAACCTTGTTATTTTTTATTATTATTTTAGAACTGCAAACCTTCAGAATGAGTCACTTAAAAGTAACACTTCTTGGCGAATTATTCATAGACAAAACAGTTATCATGACCATGTACCAGGTCAGATTTACAAGTTAACATAGTTGTATATGTTACAAAATTATAAAAATGATATGTATCTAAATTATTAAAAACAGTATGTCTAAATCGTTTCAGTAATAATAAGCTATAAAAATCAAAACTGGTTTAAGCTGTAACGGTATAAACGCGGTAATTGATAATGATATTTGTTTTCCATACGTGACCAGCTGTAGATAAGTAAAGCTTGAATTATTTTTTCTGCTGAACATTAAAAATTGGATTCTTTGTAATTAATTTCAACCTTTTGCGAAAAACAGACAAAGTAGAGGAGGACTAAATTTCATTTTTAGATACCAAAAGTTCAGTCTCTTTTTTTACCAACTTCTACGTGTAGAATCCAAAAGTATCACTTATAAAACGAGCAACTTATGGTATCAAAAATCACAAGTTCTTAAAAATCGTCTGCATAAAAATTCGCATAACCGATATGCTTAAATTCATTTTGAACAATTTTACATACAACATACATATTTCTATATCTATTTAATGAATGAATTTGAAAATTTTGAATACTGACTTGCGTAGCTCGCCGCATTCGTTCAATATTTTAGATAAAAAAGTAAACTTTCGTACCGACTGTGTCCAGCGAATACATGTTGCCAGTATGACATGAAAATAAGCTTTCTCAAATACTAGCAATATATGTAAAAGAAAGTAATAAATTGTTGGTTCCCAAAAACGAAGTGCAGCCTGATAGGGAATATGTTATGGAACTTCATATTCAACGATTTGAAAAGGAATGGTGCAAATAATCAAAAGATTTAGTGCGCCCTCTATCATTTAGAAACAAGACTTTAAGAACTATTTATATTCTAGCCATCATCAATATCAATAAAATTAATAGAAGGAGAAAAAACTTTTGTTACATTAAACGAAATAAACTTATCATTTTATACTATTATAGTTGTTGGTATTACTCTTTGTCTTTTTGAGAGCATGAAAGTACCTGTAGTACAGTTTAAACAATTAAAAGATCGAATGCGAATTTTACAGAGTGCAGAATAAACTGCAGGTTCAAATTGTATTCCAGATTTTGTAATATCCTGTCTAGTTTTTGTTTAGACTATCACGAATGTTGTAATTTTATTCTGTGTTAAATTCATATCATGGAGAACGATACTAAAATGGTATGACGATAAGCTTTGCAAATTCCGAAATTCCATGACCAAAAAATACATTACATATAAAATCTTTCCTATACCACATCTATAATCAAACACCTTTCCTATATTTCAGCTTTACTGAAATTACAATATAATCTATCATCTGTAAAATTAAAACGTTGCGTTCAATGAATACTTATTAATGTTGCCACTATGTGGCGAACATGTTTAGAAATTCTATGTTAGATTGGAAATCTTACAGTACGCCATTTTAAAGTGCAGTGTCATCAGCGCGCTTTGTAACGCAAATTACCCGCGTGTAGGAATTAAATATATTTATCAAAACAAGAAAAATTGTTTTAAAAAGCTAAGTATGTCAGGAGGAGCTCTTTTTGGAAATAATGCTTCACGTAGTACTCCTAAAAATTTGGTCGAATTCAAAGCTGGTAAAATGACTATGAAAGGAAAGATGCTTTTTCCAGATATTCGAAAAGGCCAACTTTACGTTTATCAGTCTGAGGATTCCTTGATGCATTTCTGTTGGAAAGATCGTGTATCCGGATATGTTGAAGATGTAAGGATACATTGTATCATTTGTAAAATTTGTGAAAATTTCAAAGTGATACAAAATTCATGATTTATAAACTTTATGTTTCTTTTAAGTTTGAAACAATTTCTATAACTGTTTCATAAATGTACTTTCTTTTTTTCTATAGGACTTAATTATTTTCCCTGATGATTGTGAATTTAAACATGTTCCTCAGTGCAAAACTGGAAGAGTATATGTTTTACGTTTTAAATCATCGAATAAAAAATTCTTTGTTTGGCTACAGGTGAGATAAGTTTAACTGTAACTGTTACTCAAAATTATATTCATTTTTATTCTATATAATTTATAAGTACTACTATTTTAAAAAGATTTGAGTTATAAACCTTAATGGCAATATTAATGTATTATTTGTTAAAGTTTTTGTTTTTAAAATTTGTTTATAGGACCTTAAAAAAGATAAAGATGAAGAATATTGTAGAAAAATTAATGAAGTTCTTAATAATCCGCCAACTCCAGGATCACAAAGAAGTGGCTGTAGAAATCCAGAAGGAGATATTCAAAATTTATTAAATAATATGTCTCAACAGCAGCTGATGCAATTATTTGGTGGTGTAGGACAACTTGGTTTAGGTAATCTATTAGGAACAATGAACAGACCTCAAGGTGCCCAGAGTACTAGAGCTTCTACAGCTACAGCTTCAACTCGTGTTACTACAAATGCTTCAAGACCTGCTACTCAAATAACATCTTCAGCAGCATCTGTTAATGACTCTACTAAATCTAATGGTAAGCATATTTATTATGCAAGTAATATATAGTGATTTACATAAATGTTTTTATAGGTGACAATAAATCATCAACACAAACACCAGGTACATCGACACCTGGATCGACGACAACAACGAGTACAAACAATAAAATTCAACTTAGTGATCTTCAAAACTTCCTATCAGAGATTCCAACATCTACAGGAACAGAATCTGTTGTTCAGGTAATATCTTTTTTCCTTTTATAATTTTGTTTAATATATATTATATTCCTTAATTTTCCAGCTTGTCAGTAATGTTATTGTTATAAAATCATCTCATTAAATATGTGTTAATATAAATAATTTACTATAACTTTTTATATCAAAAAAATCATTTAGCAATGTTTCATATATATTCAAAACTAATAATTCAGTTAAAAGAGCATATCAAAATAAAAATAAGTAAATACTTTTGTGAGAAATTAGCCAATAAATGTTTGTCCTGTAAATAATAATAACCATTCATTTTAATGTAAACACTTATACATAATATATACTTTTATGAGCAAAATATAGACATGTTTATTTTATGTGCATAAAAACTCGAAATCTTATTCTGATTTTCAAAATAATATTTAAGGATATACAGAATATTAAAATGGCATTAAATAAAAATGAAAAGTCATATTATAGAAATGATATATATTTTTTTAACAGAAATATTTATTAAGTAAAACGTTATTTATTAATTTTCATTTCATTTTTCTATTAAAAAGTACATGAACACCTTCTGTGTATTTAAATTATTCAATAATAATAGTAAAAGCAAGTTAAATAAATAAAATCAAATTTTTTTCCATTTTACCATTCATTTTAAGATTGAATTTGTTTTTTACAATACATCTATCTATTAGTTACTTGACAAAATTTTATTATATTTCATATTTTTTAAGTTAGAAAGCTCATACACATATGTAAACAGTGTATTGGTATTATATATCACTTAATTTACAGGACATGATTTAATATTTTAATGTTATCTAATTATACCTGATTCAATGATAGCAATTGTCAAGTATAAATTATACTATAACATGTTATGTGCTACTTTATTAATTATATCTTTTGTTCAGCAATTATCAGTATCAGAAATAGAATGATAACAAAAGTGGAATAATGTTTTGTTATTTAATAAATTGAAAGTATTTTTATAAGCAGCTTTCCAAATTATATTTTTTGTATCATTTTCTATGTAGAAACATTGATTTAATATATAAACATTACTTTCACAATTAATATATTATATAGCCAGGTATTAATATATGTGTAATGTAAATAATTATGTGTATGTTAATTTCTGTTTTTTATTCACAATAATTAACATCTGTGCTGAATAATATTAAATGTATAAATTTATTATTTAATATTCATTTTTTTTAACTAATAAATTTTCTCAAATTTTTAATTTTGACTGTCGATTTTTCTAGGAACTTATTCAATTATTGGTATTGTATCAAAATTAATAACATGTTTTACAATTTTTATGTTTATGTAATAATTGTTTGTACTGCTTGCTACCACTACTAATAATAATATTATGTAAATACTTTATGAGAAAGTAATTTCGTTTGCAGTCATCAAAATAAAAAAATAAGTATAATGTATATAATATATTAGTTTATACAGCTTTTATCTATTATAATGTTCTTTGTTTATTGCTAACGTTCTTTGTTGTGTTTTACTTTGATATGTTATAAGATAAACAGAAGAACAGTCATTATGAGATAATCACAATCAAAAAGATAATATATATCAATTGTTGAGTTCAAGTCTTAACTGAGTAATGTTGTATAAATTTTTGTGATTTCATAAAATCAGTGATATCATCAGTAACTAAAACGTAAAGTAACAAAAATCATAAAAATTTAAAAGGCAGAGGCATGGTTGTTTCATTACATAATATTTTTCACATGAATTTTTCCTGGTTGTCGGAGACTCTCGCTTTACTGAGCAGTTGGGGAAGTTTCTCTGGGATTATTTGTTGCTTTCGGCCACCTACAGCACAGCTTATTGTCCGGCAGAGGGGCGTAGCAAGTGAGCTGACGAATGCCATCCCCGCGGCGATTTCTACAACGGAAAACTTGGAGCGTGCAATGAGCCCGCATTTGCCATCAGGAGATCACCTGTGCGCCACGCTAGTGTCTCCCCAGTTCTCCCAGGCGCTATCAATGTTCTGGTCTGCTTTGCAGTCAGGCCAGGCGGGACCTATCATCCGTCAATTTGGGTTGGGCCCGGATGCTATCAACGCTGCGACCAGTGGGAACATTGAAGGATTCGTCACTGCTCTCGAGTCTGAAGCTAAGAGTGGACAAGAACAGACGCCGCAAGGACAAGAGGACAAAAATACTAAACAACCTCCGTCAGCATCTAGTCCTGATAAGAAAGATGATGATGATGAAGGAATGGCTTTAGATTAAGAATAAAACTTAACAAGTTTGAATTCCGTCTATATTTTCATTTAGAAGGTATACAATATGTATTATATTATAATCATTTATGTATAATAAATAATTCTCTAAAGAATAATATACTTTATCATATTATATAAATATTTACATATCTCCTTTTAGTTGTAAATACATGAAACTTTTTAAGCATTAAATTCACTGAAATTTGTATAATAATAGATAATGAATAAATTGAAACTTCAAAAACCACGATAAATTTTTCAATTTTAATTTTCACACGACTTTTCAACTTCAGTGCTAAATAAAAATATTTATATAATACACTATAAGTTTTAACGTTACTATATAACCATGTAAATTTAAAATTAATGAAAAAATATTTCTTAAATTTTGTAATTAGTTAAATTTATAACCTTCGAAACAATTATATTGTAGGTATATTATCTTGTAAATATCTTGAAAACAGATAAAGTAATATGAAATTAAAATATACGCATATTTTTATATATAATTTACATTTTCTGTTATGTTTAACCGCGGGAATATAATTGACCAATAGGAAAATACTATTTACGACGCACAAACACGTTATTGGCTGACATCGATAATCGATATAGGAAATTGAACATAGCATTGTATTACGTTTTACGTGAAATTATGAAAACTTGGAGGGAAATAATTATTACTATGTAAATACAACATTTTTTACTTAACGCTCTTAATATTCAATACAATTATTTTATATAACAAATCTATTTTTTCTGTTACAAAAATTGACATAAGATATAAAAACTGTTGCCAGACGTTTGTATGGTTAATTTGTAGAGTATCTCATTGGTCTGTCGATTATGACATCAGCCAGGATCGGCTCAAAACAAGAAATCATACATTTAAAAATAATTTTTTTATAATCGATTTAGAAGTATATTTATTTGATAAATACTGTATAAATATATTCAGCTATATTAAAGATGTAATATTTAAATGATGTGGATTTTAATGTAAACTGTTACAATAAAATAATGTTAATATGAAGTACATCATTAAATCTTAAAATATCATTAAACTTCTTTAAAATGTAACTTCCGTAAGGTTAAAATCTCTTCTTATGAAATAAAAGAACATACGTAATGAATTTTCAATTAGTGAAATTATATATGTAGTTCTATGATATATCATATAAAATTAAGAAATTTTTATATTATGTTCTTATTTATGTATACAATTGTAATATATATACTGCATACAGTTCTAGTATATACAGCAAATAGATAGATTTAAATGTTATCATATATACGTCACTGTTTGTAAACAAACACATGGGTCAGTGATACCTCATTCTGTTTACTTGTTACAATCCTGACCGAGCATTCGCAATAACTGGTGAATCGACAAGTAGTGGGGTCCTTCTCGCGGATGTTGATTGTTGCTTTAGTGAATGTCGCCAAATATTACCCGGTAGATTTGTAAAAAAACATTGCATTTTTTATGTATAAAATATAAAAATGCATTGAACTACTTTACAACAAAGACTATTATGTGTTAGAATCAGTGTCATTACAAAATAATTGCGGCTGTTTCAGTAAAATACTATTGTTTTGTGTTAGCACTACTAACATAAGAGAGATAGGAATAGTGTAAAGTGTATGTGAGTGCATTCTCAACATACTCACACATTCAGTATATTCGGTATGTTCGTGTACAATGGCAACCTTGACACTTGGTGATCGTTTTTGGCGGCTTCGTCTTGTTCCTACTGAAATCGTGTTTGGTAGAATCGCGTCGCGAGTGAAAGCAACGGTGGCCATTCTGCAAAATCTTTCTAAGAGTTTGACAGTATTTAATAATTAAAATATTTCGTGCTTTGAATTGTTATACTTTATAATTCTATATATCTTCGTGACTTCAGGTTTGTTCGCAGTAAATTTCGTGTTAATTATTGTTTTTAAAAGAAGCATCACACAAACAAACAAACCACATCAAATATTTTGCGCATATAATGGAAATTGAGAAAATAAACAGTTAAGGTTAGACAGCAATGAAATTATTATCACTCAATAACAGTCAAATAATGGAATGAATTATGGTATATTTAAGTAAAGTATTTATTTCATAGGAATTTTATTCATATATGTATTAATTTCTTCCAGTAATGTTTTTATACCATTAGTTTGACGACCTAATTTTTTCATTTGATAACTAGCAATGAAAACAAAGTATAGTATATAACTGTATCGGCACGCCGTGTATATATGGTTACGAATAGTGTATACGTGTGCCATATGTTTAAACATATGTGAAGATTAAATAATCTTTTTCAAGTAAATTTAAGAAAATTTGTACCTTTTAAGCTTTACTTTTATAAAAAGAATAAAACTGTTCTATTAAATTACAAAGAGATTTTTTTTAAAAAACAATGGTATCTTTTTGACTTGATACGATGCACCCTTTAGATAACGGTGAAATGATTCCAATTAAAATTTAAAACTATTGTATTTATAAAAATTTATTTCTAGAGCAGTTACTTATTTGTTTCTTCTGTATGTATTAATTTAAAATACAATTCATATATTCTATACATAAAATACGCGTACAATCTGAAAAATAAATAATCAATTATGGATCGAATAAATTGGATTTTGTAACTATATTAAAATCTTTATTTCAGTTATTTTTATAGTTTGATATAAGACCTTTCCAATTATATGATTTTAGTAAGTTACTATGCGCAGAATTTAATAAACAATTTTAAATTAAAAATAAGGTTTTTACTTGATCATGATAAAAATTAATTACAATATATCAATATGAACATCCAAGCAATTTATCATCCTAAAAATACGCATTTATCGTAAACAATATCGGAAGTAAATTTTGTATGTAGGTAATTATTATCATGGATTTCATCACGGAAGATGTGTGTTTACAGTGTTATATATGAAACAACTGTTACGTAGTTAATGTACAAGTATTATCGTGAAATTCATGTATACACAAAGGACAATGTTTATGTGAATCTAATAACAGTGTGTTTACCTATTTCGTACATCAGAAATCAAGTACCAGTTCAATAAAATAGGTGAGTTCTTTAATCGTGCATATATTTAAATATGTGCATACATCGTAATAGTATTTCTACAACTTCAAATTTTCATTTAAAAAATTTAAGATCAAATAGATTTATAAGTCGTTATTTTATATAATATATATTAAAGCTTTTCTTAAGAATATTTAAAATTTGAACAGTTCAAAAACAGAACAGGCAAGTCAGTAGGAAGATTTTAGGAAAAAAACAGAATAAAAGGAACAGACGCGCGTGCGTACAAAAAGCCGTATGAAACAAAAAATGAAAGAAGGGGAGAGAAGAAAAACACTTGAAACAAAACAGATGCACCGGGTACTTACAAAGCTTTAAATTTAACTTTGTATAATTAATGTTTCACGTGCACTATTTTTAGTTTATCATACACATTAATTTTTTATATTAATATATACATATTTTATGAAAATAGCTTTGAACAATATTATTACAAATAAAAATTATAAAGTATAAATGCATATTTAAATTACATTCATGGTATTAGTCTTGACTTTAATTAGAACTGTATAAAATTGTTTAAATATTAAATTATTGAATTTGATAATCCACCGATTATGTATAATTATAAAATAAAATTAACAATGCAAAATGTATTGTGTAAGTGTATTAAATTATGATGAGTAATGCAATTATTTATAACTTATGTCAAATATATCTTGGTAATTTTTTATTTTTGAGTAATGTATAAGTTTTATTACATTTTAAACTATTTGATGTTCATAAAAATCATGAATGTGTACTGAAATAAAAAATACAAGTGCAAAAGCTTTGTAGTATAAGTGCTAATTTGATTAATTACATAATCAAAGTATAAGAGGTTACATACATAAAACTGATTAACATTGAATGATAAAAAGACATAGTGTACTTATTTATTAAGCGAATCGAAAGTAATGTAACATAATATTGCTTATATGTATGATAATTAAGTAGTGTAATGTTTTGGTATCATTATAGTAAGCATTTTATATTATTTTACACTTACAATTATATAGGACATAAAAATATATTATTATTATAACATAATCTTAACAAAATTTATTGAATAACTTATGTAGTAATGTAACAGTTTTTAAAACAACATTTTACACTTATTCTACAGGTTTTAGTATAATGAATCTTGAAAGAATAAATGCAATTAAAAATGTTCCCGCTACAAAACAGGCAACAAAAATATACCAAGTTTCTTCATCAAATACATCAGTAAAGGCTGGAACTTGATTGTAAAGTGTGTCAATAAGTTTCATATTATAATTTTTGCTATTTATAGTATGGCTTTCCATTTTTAAAATAAATGGTTTTTTATGCTGTAGAAGTCGGATACCTTTTTTTTAAGTAGATTAAGAAGAAGAAAAATGATCAATGATTTAGTTATATTAAACAGAAAAGACCAACTCTTTGTAGATTTTTACATATAAAGTTGGAAATAGATTTAAATCATATTAAGAATGAAAGTAGTGGGAAATGTTTTTGTTATTTTTTTTCCTTTCAGATTTAAATGTAGAAAAATCAAAAGATAATTAATGATAATTATAAAAGTTTTTTTTTATGAACTAGAAGTATAGATTTTTCAAAGATATGTTGTTACAAATAAAGAGAAAGATAAGAAAGAATTAGGCTATTTTAAATAAATGATAAAATTACTTCTGATATGTGTTCTCTAAAAACTCTATTTTTTAACCTATACTTGCATTTATGTTCTTCAACTTCTTTAAAGTTATTTTAGAAATTGTTAATATATCAACAGATTATGAAAGTTCTAATGAATTTACAAAACTAATCCTCTACGTTTGTTTCCTGGTTTGATTTTAAATCCTCTCTTCTTTTTCTTCTCTACAATTGTGGATTCACTTGCAGTATCAGTTTCAGATGGAGCCAGAGGTGTGATATGTTTGTTGTAAAGTTCCAAAATATTTAGAGATGTAAAATTTGTACCTTTGCATATTACTTTATCACCTGATACTAAAAAATAAAGATGCAAAAATATTAAATTTATTTTAAACAGATTTTTAAACAATTTTAATAATGTTTATTTAGTATTAATACAGTGAAGTCAACAAATTTTTTAGTTATTAAAAAAAGGAATAATATAAATCATTATTTAATTGCATACTTTTAAAGACAAAAATTCTATAATACTTACATAAATTAAATGTAATTATAGATTCAGACAAATCAGAGACAATTTCTGGTTTTATATTACAACGTGGATTTGTTGCAATAATTTTTGGAGTTGTAATGTGAAATAAAAAATCTCTGAAATATTTACAATTAGGTTTATGTTAACATATTTACCAATCATAGCTTTTTCTATTAATTTTAACACTTTCTATTCTTTTACTTGTTTGTAATATTTTCAGAAAGAATGGCACAGATGGAACAGCAATTACCACTTCAAATGCCAGACTTAAGTAGTCTTCGCATAACTACAGCTGTCTCTATGCTTGGTAAAGCATATGGATGTGGACAATGCAGTGGTAAGTTTTTGTTTTTGTAATCATGCAAGTCATAAAAAGCACTAGTACAAAATTATGAATTTTTCCCAACAAAAATAAATATACATATTCTGATATTCAGCATTAAGTTTTCAAACATACGATTTTATATTACACAAATTTTTATTTTATATTGACTATAACGCTTTTAATCTTTCTTAAAGAAATAAAAATATTTTAATATAAAATAATCAACGTATCAATTGGAACAGTATTGACAATAACATAAAAGTATCAATTAAGCAAAAAATTAGTTTCTTTAACTCCTTAATAAATATTGCTATAAAGAAATCTAAGTATATTTAACTTTCAAAGAGTGCATATTGGGATATCTCAACCAAGGTATTACAAACTGCTTCTTTTGAGTTTATTAAACATAGTTAATTTATGAGATCAAAAATTATGAAATACAAATAATGTATATTTTGATGAATTATATCTAATGAAATATTAAATTGTAAAAAAATGGTTAGCATTAATCAGTAGTCAAAATGCTGTCAAGAAAATATCATATAGAAGTAAAATAATAGAAAAAGTTATGTAAAAATTAAAATTGATATTATTTAAAATTGAAATGTAAAATAAGTAGTCTATAATAAGGTCTATTAAACCTTAAGATGTGCTGGTAGCTCCTAATGATCATCTTATGAAACTTCAATCTTAAATGGGTTAAAGTAAGGAATAACTAATTTTACTAAATTGTGTAATACGTAATTGCTAAAATAGCTATAAAGCGAGGGATTATACAAAACAGAAAGTTAAATAAATATTGAACAGTTATCAACATTAAAATTACAAAGATATAAATATTTGTGTACCATTGTATTTGAAAAAGTAGCTTATCAATAATATGAGAGTATATTGCCAAATAGCTTAATAGTACTCCTAACAATTTCGATAAAAAGAGTTTGTAACACCTTAATTTATTAAACACCCTGTATAATCGGGTATAAAATTAACTATACCTTTTTTAGTTCCATTTAATAAGAAATTACGTTATATATTTATCACAATTTTCAGTTTAAATACTGTAGAGTTAGTTTAACTTTAATATTACACTTTTATCGCGTTATTATAACGATATTGATGATTGAAGTTTTTCTAAAAATACTGGAGTATACGTCGTCTGCTAGTTAATAGAAATTTCATATTGCACATGCGCACAATATTGACGTCATTCGATACTAACCAACCTCTTACAATAAATAGAACAAATGTTGCTTGAAGTACTTACAATTTTAAAAATATTTATTATAATTTTTGAACTACTCTTGCTAAGTTATTTCAAATGAAAAAGATGACATTTTATCTTACAAAAACGATACTTCGTTTAAAGTATAGTAATAAAACAATTGTAAAAATTTATAAGTAAAAGGAATTTATGGCTAATAACCATGCACTATTTATAGTAAATTTAAGTTAAAAAATATTATAATTAAATTTTACTGAAATGTATTTGTAGTGAATAAAATTTCGTCATACTAACCTTGTTTCCAAAGCATTACTATGAAAAGGATCAAATTTTATAGTGATTGATTTTACTGGCTTTAAAGTTATAGTTCTTAAGTGCTTTATAATTGCACTTATTACTCCGGCTGAATGTGAACGCGTTCCATTGAAAGGAATCGACATTTCGAAAATCAAACACGCAATCTCTGTATAATCTGAATCACCAATAGTTCCAATTCTAGGGAAAATAAATTTTATTACAGTGTTACCAATATACAAAAATCATTTATTCTTAAATTATAACGCATAAAGAAAAATATATTAAAGTAAATCAGTACATAAAAAATGTTTACGTTAATTTTGAATTTTCAAATATCAAATATCAAATTAATGTATTTTTGATGTGTTATTGGTGTGCTATAAATTTGTCATAAATTGTACATATATTTTTATATTTGGTAACATAGTTTTATGTTAATCTAGAATGAAACAATCTAAAACAATGTTTAAAAAGGTACTAGCGTTACGAACTGTAAATTACTATTTTATTAATTATACGCTGATTGGTCAAGATAAGATCAATTGGAATCAAGTTGGTGGCAGCCATTGCAGGAGGCAGTCTCGTTCACAGTGTGTATTGTGGAGAAGTGTGTTGTGTGGCCAGTGGGTTTTGTGTTAAATTTTTTACTTATTTATTAGTGGTTATCTGGTCTTTTTCATCGTCAGCTGCAAAAATGTATCCTGTAGGGCAGCGTGAGTATTTTAGCATACTAATTTTTCTTCACAGTATTTGAAAAGATTCTAAAATAAATCCCTGTGTATTTATCTAGACAAGAACAGGATTTCATTGCTTGAGTAGTTCTGATCCTTTGTTTCCATTTGATTACTTCAAAATAATCAAAATTCTTTCAGTTCATGTATATGTTATTAGAATTTTCTCGTAGTAATAAGTTCAAGTTTAAAAAATTCAAGAAAATTTTAAAAATGACCTCGAATGAACCTCGTTCAACAGGCACAATGTGTCGTCATTCTGATCCGTCAATGTAGTACGGATAACGTTTAAGTACATATATGTACGTGTCTAACATTAATGTTTTTTATTTATACATATTTAGACATTACTTTTACGACCATGATATTAATTAAAAATTAATGTCTTTCAACTTTTTTTTAAATTGGATACATAATAAGTAAACAGTAAAAATATGATGTAGCTAACTTTCTATGTTATTGCTATATTATTAGTAGTTTAAATTTCATTAACTTATGTATAAAACATTTAATTTAACTGTACTTCACTTGTTTATTGTCATAAGTTGTAACGAAAAAGAAACCAGAGAACATTACATTAAATATTTAATGAAGTTATAAAATAAAACTTTTTTACAATATTTTTTATTGTTTTATATATTTCATTTCATTTTTATCTCAGTACCTGTAATACATTTATTTTATATTATCTACGCATGTGAAAGTTTCATTAAGTTGATTAATTTATGAATCGTATAACATTCCAGATGAACATTATATTAGATATTTGTTAATTTAATAAAATTATATATTTTATCATACTATGATAGTAACGAACGTCCAAATCAAATGTTTTATACTTTAAAAACAAGTATTTTAAAGTAATGATAGTTTTGTATGTTAAGCAGGTAATAATATCATAATAATATTTTTAATAACCAGAGATGCATTGTCTTTTTTTCTGTTGTTGTTATTTTTTATGCTGTTTTAATTATTAATGCCAGTAGTTTTGAAAAATGTATAATGATGTTAGATGTCCAAATAAAATGGAATGTAAATAAAAAAACATAAAATACTTATCATGATTCATGGAATAAAAATAGAAATAATATGAATGAAATACCATAAAATATTAACCAAATAATAATCCAAAAATATTAACAGTGTAGAACAAGGGTTAGCAAATTTTTGTCTGAAAGGCCAGACATAACATACTTTTTGGCTTTATGGGCAACAAGGTAAAATTGAGTTGATTACACATGTATATAGGCAGATAATACTACTTGTAATATACATTTATTACAAATAAATGTGTATCTTTAACTTAATAATTCAAAAAGAATTGCTATTAAGTGCAGAATTTGTGAACATTATTATATTAATTAAATTGTATTGATTTGTAGAAAATGTAATTTTATTCTATAAGTTTTAAGTTGTTGAAATAATTGATATAAATGTATAATATTTATAAATATAAATTACATAATAAAGATTAAAAGTATAAATATAAAATGTAAATAAAATAAATTAAGAAAATACTATGAACTATCTATTATATTTTTGATCTTCTTAATTATAATCTACATATCATTTAACTGCAACAAAATTTTTAGCTGTTGGAATAGATTGACACGTATCAAATTTATTAGTTATTTTGAAGGATGTATATTGCATTTGTACATTTTTGTTTACATAAGATATATGATTATTATAATTAAGGTTAAATGTATACAAAATTAATCTTTATGAAATTATTTTATTTTCAGCTCCCCCACCTGGACCCACAACAAGCTCTTCTGTTGGAGCAGCTGGAGCAACTGGGAGCAGTGTTGTAGCTCCTAGTTCTTTAGGGCTTGTTTCTACCCAGCAAACACACACTCCTCCTCAACCTCCGGAACTGCCAAGTAAGTTCCTTCACATTATTAAATATTTTTTAATGGAAATTTTAAATATATTTATATTTATATAGTAGTAGTAAAAACTACTGGCACTCTGATTTGATCGATTACAATTTTAGAAAGTTTATTAATAATAATTATATAAATGTTATATTAAATTAAATAAAAAAGGATTATTGGCAATTAAAATTGGGGTTCAACAGTACATGAAATATTTTCTGTTATGTTTTTTTATAAATTATAATGCTGAAATAAGTGTAGGTTTTGATTTCATACATATAGTGAAACCTTTGTGAAGATAATGAATTAAACAAATGTTTGTACAGAATTTTTTTAATGTATAAAGTAAGGATAAGTTTTGTATATTACATTTAATCAAATTCAGGAAGATAAAATACCAAATTTCCTAAGAAAAAGGTTATTATAAGTGTAAAATAATATTTACTATATAATAAATGCATACAGTTTGTATGTACAATATACAATAAATAATATTTATTGTTAAACTTTAAAAGATTTGTCATGCTTTTTCTATCTTATTTTAACTTAATAAAAAATAGATGTTTTAATATTATCATATTCAAAGGTTTTATAATTGGATACATTTTAAAGGATAAGGTAATTTTTAAATAGAAGGTAATTAAAAAATGTATATTCATAGTGTTTTCATGTCCTCGGAGACCAAATATAGGACGTGAAGGCAGGCCAATTGTCTTAAGAGCCAATCACTTCCAAATTACAATGCCACGTGGTTATGTGCATCACTACGATATTAATATCCAACCTGATAAATGTCCTCGTAAAGTTAATAGAGAAATAATAGAAACAATGGTTCATGCATATAGCAAAATATTTGGGACTCTTAAGCCTGTATTTGATGGCAGAAATAATTTATATACAAGGGACCCCTTGCCTATTGGTACTGATAAAATAGAATTAGAGGTCAGTACAAGAAATATTAAATATGTGTATTTTTTCAATTAATGTTTATTTTCTATTGATATATTTTTTAGGTAACACTGCCTGGTGAGGGTAAAGATAGAGTTTTTAGAGTGGTAATCAAGTGGCTGGCTCAAGTTTCACTATTTGCTTTAGAAGAAGCTTTAGAAGGACGTACAAGACAAATTCCATATGATGCTATACTTGCTTTAGATGTTGTAATGAGGCATTTACCATCTATGACATATACTCCAGTAGGTAGATCATTTTTCAGTACACCAGATGGATATTATCATCCATTAGGTGGTGGCAGAGAAGTTTGGTTTGGTTTCCATCAATCAGTTAGGCCATCACAATGGAAAATGATGTTAAACATTGATGGTAAGTATACAATAAATTAAAATATAAGATAAAAAACTAATATTATATTTATTCATTGTTTAAATATGATTTATATTATAGTCTCTGCAACTGCATTTTACAAAGCACAACCTGTCATAGAATTCATGTGTGAAGTATTAGATATTCGAGACATAAATGAACAAAAAAGGCCCTTGACAGATTCTCAACGAGTTAAATTTACCAAAGAAATTAAAGGACTTAAAATTGAAATCACACACTGTGGAACAATGAGACGAAAATATAGAGTGTGTAATGTTACACGTAAACCTGCCCAAATGCAGTCGTAAGTATACATGAAAATAATGATAGAATGATTTTAAATATATGTAATATTCACAAAATTTGTAGATTTCCATTACAATTAGAAAACGGACAAACAGTTGAATGCACAGTTGCAAAATATTTCCTAGACAAGTATAAAATGAAATTGCGTCATCCATATCTTCCATGTCTTCAAGTTGGACAAGAACATAAACATACGTATTTACCACTTGAGGTTTGTTGATTTTGGTGTTTTTATATAATTAATTTTAAAAGATTTATAAAATGTGTAATTTACTAAACATCTGACCATTATATGTCAAGGCATGTAAATTTCTTATAACAAATAGAATTGTATATGGAATTAATTATTAATTTTCAGAAAATTCTATGTATTACATATTTACTTGTTGAATGTCGTTGTGGGAAATTTGCATAAAATATTAATAAATGTTTTATAATATGAGGTAATCTACATAATAAATGTATGTAACATATGTATTATTAGGTCTGCAATATTGTTGCTGGACAACGTTGCATCAAGAAATTGACTGATATGCAAACTTCTACTATGATCAAAGCTACAGCTCGCTCTGCACCAGATCGTGAACGAGAAATAAACAACTTAGTTAGAAGGGCTGATTTTAATAATGACTCGTATGTTCAAGAATTTGGTCTAACAATATCTAACAATATGATGGAAGTCAGGGGTCGTGTTCTTCCTGCACCTAAACTACAGTACGGAGGGCGCGTAAGTTCCCTCAGTGGACAGGTGAGAAACTTCCAACTTAATCAGTCAGGTCTAGCCAAATCATACATTTGCAGAGGCTTTTGTATTATTTTTGGTAGGGATATATTTTTGCATAATATATTGGTCTTTTAACTCTTCATGTATAAAGTAAAAATTAATAAAATGAAAAGTTGTCAAATGAATGCATGGGTTCTAGACCTGGTTAATTTCGATATATGGACTGTTACTGTAATGAAGAAATTAGTTGTTTTTATAAAATCAACAAAATTTAAATGGTGTAAGCAATTACTGTTTAAAGTATTACAGTTGAACCTTAATAACTCGAATCTCACGGGAAGAGCTACAATTTTCAAGTTATAGCGATTTTGATTTATCGAAGATTTCGAGTGAAGGAGGTTTAATAAATGAAAATTCGATATATAGAGGCTTTGTATGAAGATTAATGATTTTCCAATTGTAACGGCTTAAAAACAGAAAAATTCAATTTTCGGAAGTAAATGTAATTATAAGACAATGTTAATTTATTGATTATTATTATTAAAAAAGATTATATTTTTACTTTGTGATGAGGTATGAATATGTTGATTGACAGCATTTTTAAGTATGATTAAGGTAGAGAGTACGTTTTCTTGATATTATTTATTATCTTATTGTCTTATGTTATTTAAGGCAATTTTAACAATTAAAATAAAGAAAACGATTAATTTTTGGTAAATAGCATCATCTTTTGATACATAGCTATAAATTTTGAATTGTAGATGCAGCAGCGACAGAATTTTGATGTATAAGGGTAAACTTTGATTTGTAGAGATCTGGCTGTTCTAAATTCAAGTTACATAGATGAAGTAATATATCTGAATACGTGCTAAATAGTTCAAGCTAAAGTAAGTTTTATTTCGCCTTGATGAGGATTTTGTAACAGAGTAGAAGGGAGCAAACAAGATTGTAGTTTTACGGAGATTTTCGAGATATAAAGGTTTGAGCTATCGAGATTCGAATGTATTTTACTATATAAGAGAAAATTTACTTTTTCATCAATATAATTTACATTACATTCTCAGTTCAATATCACTAGTTATTATCCGATGCTATCAGTTTTGTTCCATGCAATAATCTACTTTATTAAGTGGATTTTTATTTATTTTGATTTATCGCCATAGTTCTTATAAGTTCTTTATATTATTTTAATAGTTGTAGTAATATATAAAATTTATGTGATTTTTTTTATTAAAAAAATATGGAGAAATAGATTGCATGGATTGCATAAAAATACTGGTGCATCTTCCTTGTTTATTTATATTAAATTAAGATATTCATCATGACATTCAATGACATATTTCGTCCCTTTTTTTTTTTTTGCTAAAGACGAAGCAACAGGCTGTACCTAATGCTGGTGTTTGGGATATGCGTGGAAAACAATTCTTCACAGGTGTGGAAATCAGAGTTTGGGCAATTGCTTGTTTTGCACCACAAAGAACTGTGCGCGATGACGCAATACGTAATTTTATAGCACAGTTACAAAGAATAAGTAATGATGCTGGGATGCCAATAATTGGGCAACCATGTTTTTGTAAATACGCTACTGGGCCAGATCAAGTAGAACCCATGTTTAGATATTTAAAAGCAACATTTTCATCATTACAACTTGTTTGTGTTATATTACCTGGAAAAACACCTGTATATGGTAATTGTATACATGACATATTTTACAAAATATAGTAAACCCCTGCATAACATGGTACTTGTATAATGGCCGAATAAAATATGATTTGCATGATTCATATTACATTTATTCATACATGTAACGCGAAACATATTCTAGCATGTTATACAGAGGTCTGCTGTATAAAGTATATAATATGTTTTAAGCAGTGGTAATATATTCTATTTGTCTGCAGCTGAAGTTAAAAGGGTAGGAGATACATTATTGGGTATGGCAACACAGTGTGTTCAAGCAAAAAATGTTAATAAAACGTCACCACAAACATTGTCAAATTTATGTCTGAAAATCAATGTAAAGTTAGGTGGTATTAATAGTATTCTAGTGCCCACTATCAGACCGAAAGTATTTGATGAACCTGTTATATTCTTTGGAGCTGATGTAACACATCCACCTGCTGGAGATAACAAAAAACCTAGTATAGCAGCAGTAGTTGCTAGTATGGATGCTCATCCGTCTCGATATGCAGCTACTGTGAGAGTTCAACAACACAGACAAGAAATTATTCAAGAGCTTAGTTCAATGGTGAGGTAAGAAACTTATTATAAGATTTAAATAAAACAGATACATTTATTTACCAGGTGATTCATATAATAATATTTTATATAATCCTTGAAATAAGTAAACATTTATAATAGTCTTAGAAATATATTACTTTTAAATAATCATAATGATATGTTTTTTTAAGGGAACTTCTTCTTATGTTCTACAAAAGCACTGGAGGATATAAACCACTCAGGATAATTCTTTATCGTGATGGTGTCTCGGAAGGCCAGTTTTTACATGTTTTGCAACATGAATTAACTGCTATTCGTGAAGCCTGCATTAAACTTGAAGCTGAATACAGACCGGGAATAACATTCGTTGTAGTACAGAAAAGACATCACACTCGCTTATTTTGTTCAGAAAAAAGAGATCAAAGTGGTAAAAGTGGAAATATACCAGCGGGTACAACAGTTGATGTTTGCATAACGCATCCAACCGAATTTGATTTTTATTTATGTAGTCATCAGGGCATTCAGGTAAACTTAAGAACTCTTAATTAAATATTTTTTGCAATATTATTTGACAGAAATATTACGTTTATTTATATTGTAGGGTACATCACGACCATCACATTATCATGTCCTGTGGGATGATAATCACTTTGAAAGTGATGAATTACAATCTCTTACTTATCAACTATGTCACACATATGTTAGGTGTACAAGATCTGTTAGTATACCTGCACCAGCATATTATGCTCATCTTGTAGCATTCCGAGCCAGATATCATTTAGTAGAAAAGGAGCATGATAGGTAAGTAAAACTTTATGTTCTTATAATAAAATTTGTTTTAACTATGAAATATAAATTTATAGTACAATAATAAGGAACATTATGCACTTAAAGACATCAATTTTTATGAAATTTGTCACACAGTTAGAGAAATTAGAAATAATATTCATTAATATATAATATTCATATTAATTATAAATTAATATAAATATAAATATTCATTATTATTTGAATTAAGTTAACTGACTATTTCACATAAAAATTAACGCCTATCACCGGTTATTTTCATAATTGAATATTAAATGCAGATCTAAATAAATTTCAATACCAAGTTATCATCATTAGTATAGATGATAGAATAAACGTAGTGAATAAAAGAACTACGTCGCAGTTGCCCGAACTCAATATTTATGAATAATAATCATTCGTTTAATGACAAAAACTATCATATATCGTTATAATTTAACTAGGTAAAAATAAAGTTTTAAGTGTACACACGTGAGTATGCGTGTAAACTGATAAACTCTAGTCTTATATAGCAGCACCTTTGTTTAGGGTGTTCTTTTTTGTTTTTCTGTTCATTGACTTAATTTACTTATGGTTATAAAATCTTATCGCATTTGCTTGATTGATAGAGATCCTTTTACTTTTCACTTTTTAACTCTAATTTTTTCCAGGTATACTACCTTCTTACACTTAACTTATAGTTTATTTATATGTACTCTTCAATTATTATTTATAATGTTGTTAATATATGTATTTCAGTGGAGAAGGATCTCATCAATCTAGCTGCAGTGAAGACAGAACACCAGGTGCAATGGCAAGAGCTGTCACAGTTCATGCAAACACAAAGCGGGTTATGTACTTTGCATAATTCTTCTTCAATTTTTTCTTACACACATGAAACTGATACCACAGAATGATAATCATCATATCTTGCACGTGGACATTTATAGACTACTTAAATGCTAGACAATCTTCTTGAGTGGTCAATTTTTTTGCTTACTTTTATAATCAAATAAGTCTGTTCAATACCTACAGTAAGTCGACAAATTTTATATTAAGCTTTCTTTTTCTTTCTTTCTTTTCTTTTTTTGTTTTTAATGTTCTATTTAATGCGTTGTCGGCTAGGTTTTGAATGGATTTTTTAACGTTCTAGCAAGTAGGTATTAAGAGAGGTGCTTTTAGTTAATCATGTTTTAGATTGACGCAGCTTGAAAACGACTGGTGGGTCGTTTTATGATAAAGACCACACGAATGAACAATTTAAGGAATCAGCTGCCGTATATATTACGCTTATTTTTTTAGAGGTTGGATTATCTCTAGCATTTGTAGGATACAAAAAGATAACATTACAACAAATTTACGATTGTATAAATCGCTTTTGCAAGACTGTTATCTTGTTTATGTGTAGTTATCATTTGAATCAATAATTTTTTGTAAAAAGGAAATCAATTTTAGACTTACAAGTCGTACGACGATAAAACATTGGCATGTATAGTCCATCTTCATGCTTAAGCACATTTGTTATTATGCTCATATGACTATGATTCTTTATAAATATCATACTTATCATACCTATCATATTTATCATAAGCATTAAAAAATTTGGCCACATCAAGTAATGAATTGTCAATAGGGAGATGTAAATGAATAAAAGATTTGTAAATGTTAATTGTCAAGGTCTCCGAGTCAATGGCCAAAGTAAGTTAAGAATCTGTAATAAAATCCAAAGTTGTGGCAAGTTGACAAAACACAATGTTATGTAATATCTTTAGTGTTGTAAAGAATATCGTGCCACATTCGCTGAATAATATCTTTTGTATGACATGAACTTCAAAGAGTCTAAATCTAATGTCATTTTGGAGATTGTTTAAGATACTTAAAATATTGACCTGAACAAAAGTAAATCAAGAATTTTTCATGTAACTGGGAATGATTTGAAATGAGTCATACGTAATTAAGAACTGTTTTTTATAATAGTAAGTAAAATAATGCATGGTTTAATATCACTCAGCTGTTATTATGTAAAAATGTAGTATACTACATTTGAACAATTTAATATTAACAGAAAAAATCCAGGGATATTATGTTTTACTCGATTTGTTTTAGTTTCACTGACATTAATTTTTTCATGTGGAACGAAAATTATGCAGCTTGAACTGTGGTAGTATTTTATTCATATCAATTATGCATTGACATAAACATTTTGATGAAGGTAAATTAAAATACTTACCTTCTATCTGGTGTTTAAAATATGAAACACTATTGTTTCAGGAAAATCAATTACGTTTAAGTTGAATCTATATGGCATTAGATCCGGGCTGATGAAGCCCTATCGATACAAAAAATAATAAGGATAGAGTAGGAATAATTCAGCAAATGCAAAATAAATCAGAAATATAACGTGAAATTATTAGGATAATATATGTCTTATTTGTTGTAATACAAATTGTAAGGTCCTCAAATTTTTGTTTTGAGAAATTTTTCATTTGTGATTCATATGCAAATGGAATCTATTTCAATGGAACAATAATCTTAATTAACACAATAATTGTATTAAGAGCCTTGCAAGCAACTACAGTGTAGAGGCAATAGATAGGGTAATGAAGTGTATAAATATGTATTGATGCCGTGCCCTTCAAATCGTTTGTGTATCGTTAGAATCATTAATATACTAACAAAATGTTTAATGATCACTATTTCGAATGTAACGAGCTTAATTTTTCCTTTTTAATTATAGTTTAATTTTATCAAAAGAAAAAAAAAAACAGTATTAATAACAAATATCATATCATTACATAATTGAAATAAAAGCAGTAAGTTACGAAACTTGCTAAAAGTTTTTAACGAATATTGAATCAAGTTCTACAAATTTTGTTTAATCCAGGAACACAAATAACCGGTACACAAAAATTTCAGTTCGATGTTCTGTGTTTTATAATAAATTTTAAAACACAATAAAGAAAGAGAATGTTCTCAAAATATTAATATCAAGGTTACAATCTAGAAAATAAGTGTATGCTGGTGCATGAAATTTGTAGAACTTTGTATATTAATGATTCTAATTTTAGATTTATAAGTAATATAATGTTCACATTATCTCGGAAAGTATGAAAAGGACCTTAATCTATTAATAATATTTATTCTAGTTATAAATTTAAGTATATAATGTAGGGGTATCACTTATAGTTATAACGTTTAATATCTAGTTTCTGACTTTGTGACAGATTAGGTAATTTGTTAAACGTATAGTTTTAAGCATGTGTAAAGGTCGGTGAATAATTTTCGAGCATTCACAACGATAGTTCAGAAGTTGAATGAGTTCCGAATAATCGAAGGCAGTAGATAAACAAATGCAAATATAAAAATCGGGTATGCAAAACGAAAAGAAGGAAGATTGCAAATTCCGATCAACGAGAAGATAAAAAATTTATTATTTGTAAGGGTGTGAGAGAAAAGAAACGAAAATGAAGGAATGTGAAAAGTTTAAATATAAATGAATTACGAATCAACGTGAGTCGTAATGAGGCCATACGGATATATTAGACTTAGGCTAATTAAAGGGCTGCAAAAGATTGCAGTGTAAATATAATCGGTGCGCAAGTAAATACTAAAATTACAAATATCGAGAGAGTAAAAGATCGAAAATAAAATAAGAACGTAATTTTCAATCTGTTAATCGTATATTTTGTGTCTTAAGTTAAGCAAATCTTTGTGATGAGATCTTTTCTTAAAGGTTTGCGAATAGTATTCGATATTTTCCTGCGCCCGATCGAGAACTAGCCCCTGTTTGTAAATATACCTCAGTAATTTATCCATGAGTCATTTTTCCCCATTTAGTGACTAATGCTCGGTGGGCAATAGAAACTGATGCTTACGAAAGTTTTTATAATTTTTATTTTAAACATGGTGGATTAAGCTTGTTAGCTGTACATTGTTTTATGATTTTTTTTTTTTTTTTTTTTTTAAATCCAATACAACAAATTGCATTGGGAAGGGGAAAAAAGGTCGGTTGAATATTCAGAATCGATAATACGCATAAACTTAGCGCGTCGTAAACTTGTACCTAATACGTTAAAAAGAAATACGAAGCAATTAAAGAAAAAAAAGAAACAAACTTCAAAGAAACGGGTTTATGAAATGAAGTTTACTTAGTATGTAATAAAAATAATCGGGTCTATTCACAAAGCAGAAAAGTTTACTTCCTACCACGAGTCCCAGACATTTTAAAATAAGGCAAATAATTTATATTTGTATACCTATATTATATATATTATATATATGTATATATAAGTGCGTATATATATATACATCTACGTATACATATATATGCATATGTGAAGATTAACTGTATTGCATTTGTTAACAAATGCAGTGTGCGAAGAATACATATGAATTATACAACAATTCCAGGAGTAAGATGACGATAAATATCCTTGTATTTGAAAGAGCTTTACAGGTTACATCGTAATCAATTATATTTGCAAGTGATCGATTTTCATAATTAATTAATAAGCTGTCTCTCATCTTTAAAAAAGATGTCTATTATTCCCGAAAGGTCGTAATCGTCAGTGTTTTTATGTGGCGTTTATCGATAGACTTAATAAAGATTAAGTGAATCGATTTTGATAAATTACGAATTATTGTAGATTAAATGATTTAATCATTTGATCGTTCTATGATTAAATCATTTACAGTATTAATTATAATTCATTATCGATCCCACTGCAACACCATTTTTGCACAAAATTACAAAGATAAATTGCGATATACTTTGTTCTAGCGTTTATAACTTGCAAAGCGCCACCAAAGACCTTGACGTTGCAATATTATGGTTTTCAACAAACTCGATTTAAGTTTACGATAGAAGAGAAAAATGTATTAATGAGATTAGCATGATGTTTCGATGTTAAACGGATATTGGTGGACTTCTAGGAAATGCAAATAATTGAACATAAAATACGGTTTCCGAGAAATAGGAATTAATACATGCAGGATTGTTAATGAACATGCGGAACACATTTTTGGTACATCGATTCTATACACCAGAGCAATAAAAGAAGACTTTCATGCACAGGAATGTGGGAAGAGGCTTATCTTTTAAGTTGTCGACAATTTTTTGGCAAAATAGAGCACAGAAATGCACGTACGAGATACATTTTATTACACGTTTGACTTAATACGAGTAGAATATCCATAGTATGTTTCCTCTTTAAAACGTTCAATAATATATCTCGTATTATTGCTAGTAACTTTAATGTAACGGGGTACGCGTAAAAATGCATACATCTTTATAGAGAATAAAAACTTTTAATGTTTTTTAATAGACAAAGTGTTATTTAACAAAATCTTATCTCATGTAAGCAACAGCTAATTCTACGACATTTGAATTTCGCAGGTGAATCTAAATCTGTGGGGTTTTTGAATACAAAGGATGAATGTATTGTACACAAGTTTGTAAATGACATGCACACACACCAATAAGTCTGCACCTACCATAATTGTCTATAAAAAATGTGAACACGCATTGCGGTTGTGTTAATTATGCACATATGAATATTTACATACATCTTAGTATTCTAAAAGTTCTTCATACTTTAAATTTTGTTAATTTTTTTTATAGATTGATATATGAACATAATTTCAAAATATCTCTTTTTCCGAGATTATTAAGAACTTTTTTGTCGATTTATACTTGTTTTCATTGACAAGGACCACGTCTGTCGTTTCCATATGTTTAAATCCCTCTATAGTGATCGATAAATTATATATTAAGTAAAATACGCACAAACACAAGTATACATAAATATAAACATAACCACACAGAGCCATATGCAAAATGAAATAGATACAAAACTATAGCAATAAACAAATTAAAAGGTAGAAAATAAATTCAAAGTTGATTAGTGAATATGCTCTGTTACGGTTATTTGTTAATCTTAAGTGCATGAATGTTCGCGAGGAAAGTACATTTTTCAAACTCCGAAGGGATATTGAAAAGTTTGAGCTTGGAGAGCCGAATTTAAGGAATCCATGACAGCGTTGGTTCCTTCGATTCTCCGAGCTTAATTTGTTGCGAATGAGCGTTCGTTTCTGGAACGATAGCACATCTGTGTTTGATTTATAATAAATTAATGTTTCATAACTTGTATTTTTTCTCAATAAAAGAGATTGCAATGGATTGGTGAGATCTTGTCGATTAAAATAGATCCAGACGTGAACCAATCGAGTTAGTTTTAACAGTAAACAATTTTCAGATATTTTTCATTCTCCGATTAATGTGTGGATACTTGTGTGCATTCAATACATTCGTTCGCAGACGGGACAATTGCTGGTTCACATTTTTGTTAGATGCGGTCGCAGTTGTTTTCTTACAGACGTTTTTGAGTTCTATTTTGCCAAAAAATTATGTACAACTTGAGAAGTAAGCCTCATCTGAGATTTTTGTACATAGATAAACTTTTTCATTATCCTTATATGTATGTGAAATTGGCTCTTTAAGAATGTGTCAAATATTTATTAACATCTCCTATAGTGATGAATAAAAGTATCAGCAGGGTAATATTTATGTACTGTGAAGCAATTGTGCAATGACTATAAGTGATAGAATATGTATGAGCATCTTGAATCAAAACAAAAGTATTGATGACCTTATGATTTTATATTTAATATCGTTAATATTATGTATTCCTTTAAAAATTTAACGACAAAGGAATATACTTGTATTTGTACTTGACGAAAACACTAGCCAATGCATATTATAATTTTTCATTATTACATAGTCAAAACACAATATATTTATTTCGTAGGTTCGAAAACCACGTTTTGAAAAATCTAAAATATTCTTTTTCATAGTTTCATGTACTTTTAAATATTCAAAATATTTTTTACGCTAATACTTCTGTTTATCACTGGATAAGTGTACGTGAAAAGATGTATTCGCATGAGAAAAGAGAGGAAAAGTATTCGGTAGTCTCGTGGAGTACTCGAAGGAGTTCCACAAAATTTTTTTATTTGTTTTACCTACGAAGTTTCGACCACTAGCCGTTACCTTCTGTTTGCAAGCACGAAAATAAAATTTCCTCGTGAAAGCGTCAAGAATTTTATTGTAGCGTAAGTTTACTTCACTTAAGCATTAAAACGTACACGTGAGAAACGCTTAAGGGAATAGATGTCAAAAGAAGTGTCAGCTTTAAGAACGTTAGAACCTCGAGCGAAATCAGTGATGGCGTTCCCAATGAATTTTTATTAATCCAAGCTTCATATGGTATAGTGTTGTAGTCCTTAGGGTTGTCTAGATAATTCCGTTTCGAAATGCGAACGTGTCGTACCTACCAATGAAACACCGCACGAATAAGCATATTAATTAAGGAGATGTTGAATAAACAATGATCATTAATGATGATAATAATTAGCCAACTGTAAAAGTAACGCTTTATAGGCTAAGCTACAAAACTTGTGTAATTTCTTGTCGAGCGTGCTCCGATTTCTTGTCTACACGCGCTTCTTGGTCAGTGATCTCAGAGGATGTTTGCGCACCTTCTTATTACGTTGCTCTATGTTAAAGCACGGGCTCTCTTAATCTCTTCGTGTCAGCGAGCTCGAGCATTTTAATTATTGTAAGGAAAGGTTTATGCAAATTTGTGATTTCAATGATGTAAATCGCAAATCGGATACGTTTGCCGTTTGTAGGAAGTCCCGCGGACGACTTTCATTCTAACGTCACTGAAGCATCAATAATTCACCAGTTTATAATTACAATAGCGTTTCACATTCACATTTATTATCATTATTACTATAATTATTATTTCTTTTTAATTATTATTATTATTAACATTATCATCATTATTATTATTATTATTATTATTATTAATATTATTATTACGAATTGTGTTCACGTGAAAGCGATATGAATTTTTATTTTGATCGTGAAAGCATCTTACAAAATTTTATAAAACGTCTTTTAATCGTTTCGCTACTTTGGACGATTACAATTACATTCGCTTGATTTGATTTGCATTCCCGTTTTGAAATAATAGACATGAAATATGAAAAAAAGAAAAACAGAACATTGTTTAATACAGATTAGTATGTTAAATTAGATAATGTAATGTACAAAGAAACGTTGCTGAAAATTGTTCGGTTTTTTTTTATAGATGTACAATGTAATCGTTTTGCGGTAGAAATGATCGTAACGAAAGGGTTAATCAGAATTGATTCAGCCGTTTCAATTAGAAACACTTAATACATGAACTTACTGTTACACATTTAGGTAAAATTTTCTTATGTTTATTGGCAATTGAAATGTTTGTAATATGATCGTGCATCACAATTGACAATTGACAAACATTTGCACGTGGACAAAATATTGGAAGAACACAAGACTTTGTATTCTAACGTAGAAGAACTGGTTCAGCTGAACTTGTATTATTCGATTGGAAGTAAGATCAAATGTTTCGTCTGATTAATTGATTATAATGGAAATTAGATTTATCTTTTCGTGTTAGCACAGTCCAGTGATGTAACTTCCGGTGAACGTTTGACGCATAATTCTTTATGAAATTCTGATTTCCTGAGTTTGCGAAAAAAAGAAACAGTGTACATATTACGGGTGTAGTAGATGTAAAAACTTGTGCAAAAATACGTCAAAATTGTAAAGAAATACATTGTAAAGTTTTTAAGAAAACGATGTTAAAATGCGTCTAAATTATGATCAGTTTTATCAAGGGACTTTTTTGATGAACAAACAATGTACATAGAAAGAAAGTCAAGCAACGACATGACACTATTTATTTTCAAATAGTTCACAAATTTGACAGAAAAGGGAACAATCTAAGTTTAATAAATTTGTAAATTTGTGTAAAACCGTACTGCTTTGTATTACACGCAAATTATTTTAGTTCCAAGATTTTTTCTTTATATTAAAATGTACAGGTACGAAAGACATTCGAATACTATTGTACCTGCTGGGTTTAAAGAAAAAATACAAATCCAAAAATGATGTCTTAGTATTGATGTTTGTACGATTGTCAATAGTATCTGGTCAGAACGTTTATTTTAAAAAAATTGTGCTTCTACTACTAGGAGATTTATTTGTACAGTACAGTTTTTATGACAATAATTGTTTCGGTTCAATATCATTTTAAATATATGTTATACAAATTTATTGGGATATTTATTTTCATTTTAAGCAATACAGAATTTTGTAGATTAATCGATAGGATACATTTAACATTAAATTATGATTTGATTTAAATTTGTTCCTTAAACATTAAGGTTCAAATTATTTTACTTATTTTTAAAATTTTATTGGTAAAATAATTTTTGAACGATCATATTTTCAGTGAGTAGAACCCTAAATGATCGAGATGCAAAATGTTGATTTGCACATTTTTAAGGAACAGTTTTAAAAAGTGAAATAACGAAGAAAAGAAACATTATTAGAACAATGTCGTCCGTCCTACAAACTGCCTTGTTCAATTAAATTCGAAATCCCATCGAATAAAAAAAAAAAAAAATTGTATAAATCTTCCTTATATCTACAAGTGCCTGGCGCTTTATCTGCGCCTGTTTGACGTGGCAAATAATAAGTTTCAATTTATTAATGTGAGTAAAGATTTTCCAAATTTTAAAAGAGCGTGAAAGAACGCGGGAGAGAAAGAGAAAGAGAGAGAGAGAGAGAGAGAGAGAGAGAATAAAACATAATAAAAATAGTGTGAGGGAGAAAAAGGGAGAACGAAAGTTACAGCGAGAGTGAGAGAAATGTATATGTAATATCGAATGTATTATGAAAACGAAACAAAAATCTTAAAACCGAGGTGACCATTTTCTCGGTTTCGTAGTTGGACATCCAGCCTTCACGTACAATAAAATTTACACTTTGCACAATACAACTATTATGTATTCAAATTTCTATATAATATGTATGTAACGTGTTGTGAGTTGCATATTATTATATAATGTAAATGACGCATCTCGTTAGCCCTCTACAATCCCAAATAAGATTTCATACAGAAACCGTAGCGAGAATCCTGTGGTCGCCAATATTGTTATAATACATCGTTATGCGATTATCGTTAAACGTACACATAGACAAATGATTTACTTTCGAATAAACGCTCGTGTTACAAATTGTACTGTTGTAATTAGAGACAGGGCAATGTTCTTAAAATGTTTAACTAGATTTTAAAAGCATACGACGGTGATTGTAAAGTTAAAACACCGATGCGATTATATTCAAATGCTTCTTTTTGCGGTTCTAGATCTTTAAAATTATAAATAAGCGGAGTATTAATAGGGAGAAGTGTTCAGAAATGATTTTGTACAAGAATTTCAAAATGTTGGCTCGTGAATCCTCAGGTATATTAAATAATTCCTGAATTGCATAATAATTATTATTAAAAACTAGTTCTCCGTGTGTAAATTTTTCGGGGATTTCTTTTTTTTTTTAAGTAAGGAAGTTCAAAGAACAGAAATTCTTGGTCATTTCGGACACTTTTCCTATGTTACAGATTTTAAAGGCCGTAACTCAAAAAGAAAGCATTTGCTCCTCTTACGTTCGTATCTATACTTTTTATACAATGTGTGTACATAGTTTCACCATTCTCTGTCTTTATGGTCGCTAGACAATTTTAACAACATTTTTCAGTTATGTTTTGTCAGAAGTATAGATCGTATAAAACGTAGCAAAGCTATGCAGAATTGTAGAGGGTTCGGATACGTATAATATGAAATAGCTGTATTATGACATGGGTTCTAACATTAATAAACAATTTGAACTTAATTCTCTGCGCTTGAACCTCCTTCTTGTCTCTTTTTTCATTTTTTTCTCGGACATCAAGCAAATTTATTTCACTCCTGAATTAGTTTTAATCTTACGTTTCTTAAAAAGAAAAAAAAGAGACTTTCATTCGAAGTTCTCATAAACGAAAGAACCTAAATATCTTGGTGACGATTCGTGGTTACGGAGGAAAGGAAACACAGAGATTTTAAATAAGATCATAAATCTCATGAAAAGGTTACGGATCGTACTCTGCGATAGGGGATGGTCACCTTAAAAGTAATGCGCTTGAGTAACGAAAGGCTCACCGTGAAAAGATGTCGAAACGCGACTGATAATAATAAAGCGCTTATGTTTAGGAGAATAAATATTTATTAAGAGGTGTGTTGCTAGTTTACCATCGGCTGCACACTGAAAGTATATACATATACTTAAATTTATCTGTTAAAAAGTCTTATCAAAATGCCGGGAAAAATGTTATTTATTAATCTTTTAGATACAATTATGTCTATAACTATTATACACGCACGTACATACATAAATACATGCATATAGTATAGAATATATATATATATTTATAAATGTTTAAGAAATAATTTTCAATATCGATCACATGAACGTTGTGTACCGTGAACAATTAAATTTCTTTCCTCATACATGCTTAGTTTTTGTATAGGTCTATTAACTTTCTTCATTCAATGCTACGAATTAAATATTCTGTTCCATTTAGGATAATTTTCACTCCTTCACCGTACCTATATTGTCTCGCTGTTTCGATGAATTTGTTTTACTTATACATAAGAAATACAATTTTACCTCATTTCATCACTTTACATCTACATTATCTATGATGTACATACATGCTATATGATAAGAACAAAAAGTCTTTTATGATTTTAGAATTTGATATGTAGAAAAACGCAAGAAAAATTAATGATTATGTTTTTGTGTTATTCCTTTTTCATTATTGACTAGTAACTATGAATACTTGTAAAAAATAAAGTTTGTCAGTCATGAATAGTTTATGTGATTAATAAAACACGAAAAAGAAGGTTAATAATAAAATTCTTCCAGTAAACTGATTTAATTTATATTTAAACAACTGTTTAGTAGGGTTTTCGTTTTGGTTGTTATGTTTTCTGAATTCGCGTAATTTCTTCATCGGTACAATAAAACAGTAAAAAATAACGATTCGTGAACGTTCCTTTTCGTCAATTCAGATAATAAATTATAAGTTTTATATAAATAATTATTACGTGTTTCACCTATGTTATTACAAAATTAAAAAAATTGCGACTGTCGTAAAAAACTTCTTATTAATAACAGCATATATGTAATTAATAATCTTACAATAACAATTCACTGATATAGGCCAGAAATGTTCTTTAATACTATGTTCAACGTGAAGTTAAGTATTTTTTACATTTAACATTAGAAATCTAAATTATCGTGTTGTTGATTTTTAATTTATTAAAAAGCTATTAAAAATTCGAATTCTTTGATCTACACAAATTTTTATTATCTGAGCACTTTAACAAGTTGCTAAATGTTACAGTGTTTCTAATGAACGATAATGTAATGATTAAAATTTGATATGGTTTTAATGAGCTACATTTGACTTATATGTATGTTATAAATACTTCCGCCAAAGTTATAAATGTTTATTTTCATTGTGTCAGTCGGATGATTTAAAATGTAAATATAATACTTATGATTCCCAATTTTAGCACTATGTGGCGTCTTTTTCTCGCTTTATAATACAATTCATTATAGTATATATGTATTCAGTGTTAGAAGTAACAAAATATGATAACAGCTTTCCAAAAATTGATATGGATTTGGTTTGATACAGAGTATTGCTACATGTAAAGATGATTATAACATAAAGTTATATTTATCTTTACATGTAAATTAAAGTTACTTTTCATGCACATTTAAGAAATGTGCTTATTTTCGTGTGGGTAGGATGTGCGGTTCTATCTAAGGGAAGTAAATTTGATATTTATCAAATTGAAATCCTAAAATATTATTAAAATTAATCATCAAATTTTACAAAAAATTAAGCATACAATACTTCTGCCGATATTAATGCCTGTGATGTCACACTGATTGTGAGAACGGGAGATTTCGAGAACACCTCCTTCCACTACGTACACTAATGCACGGCTCAGCGTTTCAGCTTACTTCGGAAAATCGAGAGAGAAAACAAATGAGTCTTTCTCTTTCGCTCTTGAAAGCGCTGAAATCCAATTAATGTAGAAAGCAAGCCTGCGACACGAGCCGTGCGAAATCTTGACTGTCTATTATTCTTATTTTTCGACATAGATAGCATATGCATAATTCTATTTGCATTTTTTTAAGTAGTCAAACGGTAGATACAACTTCGAATTATAGAAATTACAGCTATAACAGTTCTCAAATTAATTTACGAATGTTATATCATACCAATCTATTCCCTTTTTTTTTTAATTAATGCTTTACTTTTTTACACGTTGCAGGTCAATAAATGTATGCGTACATACACATACGGTTAAGCATTAGCAACTTATAGTGGCATACAATAATTATACAATTTATCTTTTTGTAGTATGTAAAATCATTTTTAAATTTCCCGCATATCTAAACCATTTTAAAAACGTTAATGATGCCATCTCTCCAAAAAGTGTCCAAACTGGTAGCAAACAGTTATCGACAAGTAAGTAAAAGTGATAACTGACTTTGATGAGGACTGCCATCTATCAAAGAAACCCGTAAACAACACGTACATTTTTACCAACAATAAAAAGAGACAGAGAAAGAAAAACATAGCTGCTCCATCTGTACGGTAAATCATCGAACTACTTCGTTAAAAGTTTCAATCATTCTTCAATAGATGGAGCCACAAACTAAAGTTACTTAATTTGTGCGCGAAAATTTAAAATCACTTTCTTCGTTTATCTCTTTACTTAATTTCTATTTCTCCAAAGTCTTACTTTCAACAATAGTTCTCAATTTCAACAACCAGCATAAAGAAATTTAGTCAAAAATTATGTAACTGTTCGTCATGTAGAGAATATGAAATTATGTTGTTTTGTTAACCTATAAATCGTTTGATTAAAATATGGATGCACGATAATGATTAAAAATTCCATTTTTATTATACGGAACAGATAATATTGAAAATAAAAATAAATATTGTTACAGAACTCGTCTGGACCTGGAAATGAACAACGGGACAACTCCCAGCATTGGAAATCTCCAGAAGAAATTACACACATATTATGAAATCAGATTATTTATTGCAAAATTAATTTTTATACAATGTATTTTACAAAAATCATAATAAATTAGATTAATTTAACAGTATTACAATGCTTTACCATTTATTCCCTCTCCCATCTTATCTAAGATAATAATAAATAATGTACGGTAAAATTTAAAAATAATGTTCGAAAAAAGTACTAAGAAATGCGAAAAAATAAAAAAAGTAACGAAGTCTGTTGAAAAATTATGAGAATTCGAAAGCGTGGGAAATCCGTGCCACCTCCTTGAATGTCATGTTCTCCTGATACAAAATCTCGATTTTCGGAGCAAAGTCCGGTTGCGATTCAAAAATTCCGCGCTCGAGAAATTCCAAGAAATGACGTTACGTTCCGAGAAATCGAGAAATTCTTAGAAATGACGTTACGGTCCGAGAAATCGAAAGCCCGGGAAACATGTGCCACCTCCTTGCATGTCATGTTCACCTGATACAAAATTTCAAATTCATTTCAAATTTTGCTCCGAAAATCTCGATTTTGTATCAGGAGAACATAATGACTGAGGAGGTGGCACGGAATATTTTTCTCGGAACGTGACGTCATTTCTCGGAATTTCGCGATTTCTCGGAACGTGACGTCATTTCTCGGAGCCTCCCGATTTCTCGGAACGTGACGTCATTTCTCGGAATTTCGCGATTTCTCGGAACGTGACGTCATTTCTCGGAATTTCGCGATTTCTCGGAACGTGACGTCATTTCTCGGAATTTCTCGAGCTCGGAATTTTCGAATCGCAAGAAAACTTTTCTCCGGATATCAAGATTTTGTATCAGGAGAACATGATGATCGAGGAGGTGGCACGGAATATTTTTCTCGGAACGTGACGTCATTTCTTGGAATTTCGCGATTTCTCGGAACGTGACGTCATTTCTTAGAATTTCGCGATTTCTCGGAACGTGACGTCATTTCTTGGAATTTTGCGATTTCTCGGAACGTGACGTCATTTCTTGGAATTTCTGCAGCGCGGAATTTTTGAATCGCGACCGAGCTTTACTTCGAAAATCGGGATTTTGTAACAGGAGAACATAACGACCGAGGAGGTGGCACGGAATATTTTTCTGGGAATTTTGCGTTTTCTCGGAAATTTTGAACAGATTTCGTTACATTTTTTATTTTTTCGCGTTCTTTACTACTTTTTCCGAATCTTATTTTTAATTTTTGCAGGTTATTGTTTCATATTATTTTAGATGAGATAGGAGAGGAAATAAATGAAAGAACATTGTAATATTGTTAAATTAATATAATTTATTACGACTTTTGTAAAATACATTGTATAAAATATTTTTACAATAAATAATCTGATTTTGTAATATGTGTGTAATTTCTTCTGGAGATTTCCGATGCTGGGAGTTGTCCCTTTGTTCATTTCCAGGTCTAGACGAGTTCTATAACAATATTTATTTTTATATTCAATATTAAGCGTTCAAATGTGTAATAAAATTTATAAATTGAAAACCAATAGTTGCAACTATTACTACGAGTTTCAGAATGTCACGACGCAAACTTTTAAAATACTAAATTACTCCCGAAAAGTATTTTTTGGAATTTCAGAATTATGTTATTAGAAAATTATCTGTGAAGGTAAGCAACGCATATAAAAGTGTGCATATTTCAATCTAACAGTTTATCGGATAATACGATAATACAACTTGATGTTCTCCATATGTTGAATAACCGGACTGTACATCCGCGCTATACTTACTTTATCCTTATTTTAAAATTATTAAATGTCCAACAGATTGCAGACTAGGAGTTTTATCCAAAATTAATTGAATCATAAATTTCTTACGCAGTTCTTAGCTTGGTATGGTAATCCACAGATTACTCAATGGAAAACCAACACCAATTTCCAGGTCTCACCACGAGGAGGTGACTGCGCTTCGAGACCCACCCACCCTGCCCCCCAACCCAGCACCCCCTTCCCCTGTACTTTTACCCCAGCACCCAAGACCCGAATAACGAAAAAAACCCCTCACCCTTATGCTATTACTCTAATCCCCGGAACACGCACCCACAAAACCTCTCACCCTTATAATATTACCCCTGATCCCCGAAACCCAACACGAACAAAACCGCTTACCCTCAAACGAGATTCTAACACCTCTACACCCATAGAACCCCACGCGCGCCTGCTGACCGAATTTCCTAAACCCACCACTCCCACGGCCCATACCTGTTGCCCTAACAAAAAAAGCCCGAGTCCAGCCTGGTTATAACCTTTCAACGAAACAAGCTCCGCGTCAACGGAGGGCCCTGAGTGTATATACGCGCTAGAAACAGACTGGCCCCCGGACTGAATGTACCAAAATGTACAGAATTGAACAACTGGACCAAACTCCGCATAAACGGAGGGTTTGCGCCCACCCCCCACCCTACCGTATCCCCCCACCACCCTACGGCCCCTTAACCAACCCTCGGAATCCGCTAGCAAATAAAAAAGCTAATAAAAAAGCACCCCAATTCAAAGTGGCTATAACGCTAAAACGCACTCAAGCTCCGCGTGAACGGAGGACCCTGAAATGCTGGAAGGATCACACCTGCGCACGACGGCCCCCGGCGGAAGGGTCGCATCACGGCCACAATTGATTATCTAATACAAAGTACTATAAAGTACTATAAGACTACTCTACTAAACCAAACTCCGTGTGAACGGATGGTTTAAACCCACTCCGGGTGAACGGAGGGTTTGAACCCACACCCCGTTGTCCGCGCCACCGAAGACCCGAATACCCACAAAGCCCCCACCCTTATACTATTACCCCCTAATCCTCGGAACCTAACACGCACAAAACTGATTACCCTTAAACGTGATTCTAACCTCTACACATTTCGACTCTAAACCCATAAACCCCTTAAACACGATGCATCCTCGTCTCATACCCCTACCAAAAACGCCCCGAGTTCGACTCCCACAACCTAGACCGATTGGTTGGCGTTCCGTATTCCTACACCGATTATCTCTATACCTTTGCCCTGCTAATACCCCTTGACTCTACACCCATAGAACCCCACGCGCGCCTGCTCACCGAATTCCCTAAACCCACCACTCCCACAACCCTCGCGCGCGTTAACCTAACCAAAAAAGTCCGAGTCCAGTCTGGTTATAACCTTTCAACGAAACAAGCTCCGCGGTAACGGAGGGCCCTGAGTGTATATACGCGCTAGAAACAGACTGGCCCCCGGACTGAATGTACCAAAATGTACAGAATTGAACAACTGAACCAAACTCCGCATAAACGGAAGGTTTGCTCCCACCCCCCTCCCCCATATACCGTATACCCCCAACCCTACGACCGCGAAACCCACCCCCGGAATACGCTAGCAAATAAAAAAGCACCCGAATGCAACGTGGCTGTGACCTTTCAACAAACAAGCTCCGCGTGAACGGAGGGCCCTGAGAGTATATACGCGCCACGGCCACGCTGACTGCTGGGCAAAAGGTACCAAATATAAAGGTACTTACAGACTACTACTTTACTAAACCAAACTCCGCGTGAACGGAAGGTTTGAATCCTACCCTTAAACCGCGTACCGCGAACGTTACGACCGCGTATCCCGACGTTAAGATCGCGTATCCCAACGTTGCGACCGCGTATCCCCAACGTCACGACCGCGAAACCCACCCCCGGTACCCCTAACACATAAAAAAGGACTCGAATGCAACGTGGCTGTGACCTTTCAACAAACAAGCTCCGCGTGAACGGAGGGCCCTGAGAGTATATACGCGCCACGGCCACGCTGACAACTGAACAAAAGGTACCAAATTTTAAGGTACTAGCAAACTACTACTTTACTAAACCAAACTCCGCCTAAACGGAGGGTTTGAATCTAGATACTCCCTACCTTTTAACCCCCTATGCTAAACTCTCTAATTTGTAAACCCCTAAACCGTTCCCTCGTAGATCCTACTTTCCCTAAGTCCTAAATTGGTAGAACTTATTCACTGACTATATTCGAAACTCTCTGAAAAGCGAAAGAAAACCGTAGGCAAAAGCTACAAATTATTCTAATGCGCGGTACTAATTTCCGAGATCTTCTAGCAGGCCTCTTTGAGACTTCTTCATCGGGGGAAACATCTATGGAAAACACAAACGAATACGAAATAGAAAATACAATACGTAAAATATATGAAATATTAAAACTAATTTATAGATTGTAGCATTTAAATATTTTTTACTTTGTTCGGATTCTATTTTTTTAACATAGTCCGTCAAATTATAAATTTCCCTAAACTACACGTTCACTTAGAAATGTTTGAATATTCCCTACGTTCGTTAAAAAAAAGCTTCCGAAAAACTAAACAATTCTAAGAAGACTAACAGGTCTTGCGAAGTACTCAAAGGAGTACTTATACTATTTAATGATTTAAAAAATTTTTTAATTAAAACGTTGAAATTAAAAAAATTGATTATTACTTGTAAATTAAGAATTTTAATGTTGGAATTGAAATTAATATATTTTGTTCCAATTATATTATAATTCTTTGGATGTTAACAGAGATGGTTTAAGCATTTATCAAAACCATTACTTTTTCCAAAATAAAGTGACAATTTTCAAAAAAGAAAATCGGGAACATACCCGAGGGCCTCTAATGATGCAAGATATTAATTTAATAACTTTGAAATATTAGATAAAGTAAAATATTCATATCAGAAAACTTGAGAGATTGTATTAATTTGCAACTCCAATTTAATAAGCTTTAAGTTTTTATTAAAAGTTGAATATTCATAATTATGATTTAAATATTCGATGAAGCACTTTATTCTCGAAAATGCAAGTAGAAACGATAAAAAAAGACTTACTGCTTGCATTAAACAATAAATATCCCAAATATCAAGTAGTACACAGGAATGTTTTAATTAATTGAAAATTGAATATTCAAAACTTGTTGTACAGAATAATATTATATTTCATTTGGGAACGAAATCTGTGTTAGTACTTCTCGATTTTGGACAGTAGTGTACAATAGACAAATAACACAGCGAGCATAGTGACAAAGTAAAATAAAGTATGGCTGTCCATCGTAGAACAGAATGCCTATTCTAATATGGATAACCATTACGTTGCAGCCCTCTTCGTAACATGTTGGGCCTCTTCGAAGATACAGCTTTAGATTTCTTTCTTCTTCGGCAAGCAGATGAGAATGAATTCGACAAAACATTTGCAGCAACTCGATATTAAACCATAGATGTTTATGCATTAATGGGAAATTCAACTAAATGTAGAAGCACGAAATACACTCAATGTGCAAGATATAAATTTTTATTTAAGCTCGATTCCTTTAATTGTACTAATAAAAATATTAATTTGCATAAACATCCACAATTTCTTTATGAATGTTCGACTATTCCCTACGTGCGTTAAAAAAAAAGCTTCCGGACTAAACAACTTCGAAAGAACAACAGATCAAATAAAGAATCCAAAGAAGCACTAATTAATGAATTTTAAATTTATAGATATTATTCCTAAATTCAAGACTATAATATCTGAATGAAAATTTTCGAACTAAATTAAATCTCCTGAATTGCTTACTTGTAAATTTGTATAAAAGATATGTATTTAAATTGAAGATTCAAACATTTACTTAATTTTGAGCTGACAAAAAACAATATTTTGAATTTAAAGTGGAGTTTGTATCATGAATAATTTGCTACCCTATTACATGTAGCAGCCGCCGCTCAAGCATCCGAAGTTTGACACTGAGGAATAACGAATATGCACGAAGAAAATATTGCAATTCGACGCCGAACGACGAAATTGAAATGCCGAGTTTAAAAAAATGATATATATAAGAATGGATGCTAAAACGGCCAGTACTACACATAATAATTGAACACAAAACCTTCTGTCTTCATGTGTGCTAAAAATCCCAGCGAAAAATGTAATTAATGACAAAGCTAACGGTCTAACACTTTTTTCAGAGAAGAGTATAATAAAACACAAGGATGGGTTTTGTTTGCTTTATTTACTTTATTTATTTCACATATTTTATTTATTTTATTACGTTGAAGGAATGGGAAGGGAAAAGGTACGTATTCAGAGCTGGGTAATTTGGAAATTTATTTTAATACAAAGTAAACTGTTTCCTATTCACTACATGAAATATATTTCCAAGCTCTGAATGAACATGTTAAAAAAACCCTCGAGTGATAGGATTATCGAAGCGATGAATCTAAGGATTGAAAACAATGAACAAAAAATGTTCAACTGTTATCGCTTCGATGCCACCTGTCAGCTCGTCGCGAAATGCTTTCTTGCTTCGATTACGTAAGCAAGCTCGACGTGCTTCCCAACTTTTTACGTATAACAGATCGAAACTTTATTATGAAATAATATGAAATTCTAATGCAAATAATAATATCGAATAAAATGAAATGCACATGAAAAATTATTAAACCATACGAATCAAAAATGTACGTATACAATAAATTTATGCAAACGCGAGACACAAGAAAGCCCTGACAAATAATATATTAATGTACACGAGTAATAAAATACTCGTGGTCACTATGCTCGCAATAATAAGCAAAAATACAACCAATTCCCGTGTCGTTTCGGACCATTCGTCCTGCGACATGATTGGGAACAGGAGGAACAATGAAATATGTAACTCACCGTATGGCGATTAGCATCACGCGTCTTCTATGGTCCCCATAGCCTGCACCGGGTAGATCATCAGTAGTATCAGCAGTATCCAGGATGCAGTCCTATATCCAGGAACCACCACTCGTTAATAAAAAAAAAATAAGATAAAAGTCTAACACTCCCGGTCGCGAAATACTGTAGGCGAATTGAATTTGTATCGAATCGGTGATATAAAAACAAATAAAAATAAAAATCTAACACTCCCGATCGTTAATAGTAGCGAACGGGTTAAATTACGCGAAATCACGAAGCTATAACCCGTAAAAACGCGTTTATGGTTGGCGATTATGTGAGACGCGTTTCGTTCGACCTGTCAAACGACCGTGCGCGATGGCGTCCCACGCCGGAAAGGGTCACCTCGGTACCGTCACGTACCAGTAGCCGGCCGCGGCTGCGCAGACCGACTCAGCGCAAATTTGAAATAAGTAAAAGTACGGTATCGTCTCTAATATAAAATAATGATTAATAAAAATTAATTGAACAATAACGCGTATGGAATATTATATTCATTTCCTATAAATTATCTATATTTGTCCTATCTAGAAGAGTGTGTTCATAAATAATCCTGCGATATTTAGTTTTATAATTCTATTTTCTAATTAAAAAATAACTAAACAATGAAAGCTAATTGGTAATGCAATAAATTATTGCATAAAGAATTAAAATTCAAAAAATTATGATGAATAAAGAGAAATAAGGAAATTATATATAAAAGGAAATGATAGCTTTCTGCACTTTTTTTTTCATTGACTAAACCACAGTTAATATCGAAAAATCAAAGAGTACAAATAAATAATAAAAGCTATTAATTTTAGGATCTAAGAGTGATGCACGTTTATTCGGTAAAATAATGTACAAATAAATAGGTGTGTGTTAGGATAAATACAATGCACTTCATCGATCTTACTTATTGTCTCCGCATGGGAACTCATACGTACATATACGTCGCTACAGGTAAAATGAGCCCCGGTGAAAACCCAACCACATTGGTTGGGCTTCAGCGTTTCAAGAGCGAGAAAGAAAGTCTTTCATTTGTTTTCTCTCTAGAACTATTGTTGAAGGTAAGACTTTGGAGAAATAAAAATTAAGTAAAAAGATAAATGAAGAAAATGATTTTAAATTTTCGCGCATAAATTAAGTAACTTTAGTTTGCGGCTCCATCTATTGAAGAATGATTGAAACTTTTAACGAAGTAGTTCGATTGTTTACCGTATAGATGGTACAGCTATGTTGTTTTTTTCTCTGTCTCTTTTTATTGTTGGTAAAAATGTACGTGTTGTTTGCGGGTTTCTTTGATAGATGGTAATCCTCATCAAAGTCAGTTATCACTTTTACTTACTTGTCGATAACTGTTTGTTACCAGTTTGGACACTTTTTGGAGAGATGGCATCATCAACGTTTTTAAAATGGTTTAGATATGCGGGAAATTTAAAAATGATTTTATACATTACAAAAAGATAAATTGTATAATTATTGTATGCCACTATAAGTTGCTAATGCTTAACCGTATGTGTATGTACGCATACATTTATTGACCTGCAACGTGTAAAAAAGTAAAGCATTAATTAAAAAAAAAAAGGAATAGATTGGTATGATATAACATTCGTAAATTAATTTGAGAACTTTTATAGATTACTGCACTATATTTAAGAATGTAATAATATATCATTATTCGTAAAATGACACATTAACGTATCATTTATGAAAATAAAATGCTTTTCAAAGTTTATATAGATTTTAATGGATTAATTTAACTTATGTTTTCAACAATTGCAATACATATAAAAGTTATATTATAATTTTTATGATTTCAAAGGGTTGATAAATATCACAGAATGTTTCCCAAAAATTGAGAATAAATTTAATGAATGATATAATAAATTTTATGAATTACAAAAATTACGAATAATAGAATTTGGTGTACCATCAAATGTCTGCATTTAAAATTCAAAGTTTTAGAAATATTAACTGTTTGTCAAATATATTGTTTCCGATTGTCGTGTAAAGAATTTAAAAGGGAATTAATATTTCCAGAGTTATGATTATTGTTAATGACCCTGAAAACTATTCTTGTCAGTTCTTGGAGACTCGCGTTATTGTTTTTCAATAATGAATATTTTTATTTTATATTTATTTTCTTATATTATTTTAATTTGCATACCAAAATAGATTTTCAATCTTTTCACCTTGGAATTTATTTTAACCCCGTCGAATGCAAATTATAGATAACTTTTTTGATAGATAGAACTTACAAGCACAATGTGCTATTTTCAATTATAACTTGACTCGTACCTTTTTTTCTTGTATATTTGTTTTTTCCAAAAATGCCTTCTACAGAGATAGTTAAAGATAATAAAGCTAAATAATAATATTCTTTTACTTTTAATTATAAGAAGAATCATATGCATGTGTAATAAATATTACAGTGTTTACTATCTTATAAAAAAATTATAAATTGAATATCGCTCATTGAATACTTTCAGTATGACATGTAATCAAAACCACGTGTTGTGACAGTGATGTACTCAATTTAAAAGTTTAATGATAACAATAATATTTGCCGTTTATTAAATTTAACTGGGTCATAATTGCAAAGGTTATATAGTTTTATATGTTATATGGTAATATTAGGAAATAGCAATCTTTCAATATATTGGGAGAACATTGGAATATAACCTCTTATTTGTTAGTCAAGTTGTTTACTTACAATTTATACATTTTTATTATATTACAAATCATTTTATGTATACATCGATTAAATATGCATTAATTAAAGCTTTTTATTATTATATCTGTATGAATTTATTATTAAATTTACATGTTTAACTTATAGTTTTGCATTATAATAGTCTGTTAATATTAGTAAAATTTGTTTTTCAAAACTCGTTGACTAAGATTTTATTTATGATTTGTGATTATCATTTTACCTTTACATTTTTATAGATGCTTAAATATCGTGAACCAATATCTGCATTTGCAATGTATGCTGTAAAACGTAAGAATGCAGAATTATCATCTAATTCAAAAAAGTTAAAGAAAAAGCATGTTTCTTCTGAGACAAAAACAGTTTTAAAAAATGATACAAAACTTAAAATACAAGAAAAAACAAAACAAACACCTGCGCATAAAAATATTCATGAAACAAGTAAAATTTTTACAAATAAAATTCAAGATGAAGACAAAAGGAATACTGTAATGTCTAAAAAGATTAATCCTTCAGTTACTTCTAAAAGATGTAAATTAATTCAAAAGCCAATAAACAAAAGAAAGGATAAGAAAGCAGTTTTAAATGGAATTGAATTGAAATCAAAAAAAAAATTGAAAGGTTCTCTTGTAACAGTAAATACAGGAGTTGCAAAAATGAAACAAGTTAAATCAAAGCAACAAAAACATATTAAAAGTAAGAGATTATTAAAAAAAATTGATGAAGAAATTAATCACACTAGATGTGGAGTAACTGAAGAAACTCATGAGAATCCTTTAAAAACAAGTTGGTCAATGTTTGAATGGTTAATACATCCTATGAAAGTAGAAGACTTTTTCGAGTAAATTTAGTTACATTTTATTAAATCATATGTCATTGTAGTTTTGAATTCTGATATGGAATATGTGACTTCTTTTTCTAGAAAGAATTGGGAAAAAACACCTGTTTATATCAAAAGAAATTTCCCTAACTATTATAAGTTGCTTATGTCTACTCCATTATTGGATAAAATATTAAGGGAATCTTACATTTTATTTACAAAAAATATCGATATTACTTCTTATGAAAATGGTGTTAGAGAAACACATAATCCATCTGGTCGTGCAGTTTCAAGCGTGGTTTGGGATTATTATATGAATGGATGCTCTGTTAGAATGTTGAATCCACAAACATATATACCAAAATTACATTCATTAAATGGTAATTATTTTTCTGGAAAGAATTTTTCATGAAACAAGAATCTTTTATACACAAACAAGAAATAATTCCTAGTTACATTTTTAAATACATTTTATATATAGTTTCGTATTTATAAAAATGATAGAATTTATTTATATATTATTTTCAGCTACACTTCAAGAATTTTTTGGCTGCTTTGTAGGTGCAAACTCCTATCTAACACCTCCCAACAGCCAAGGTTTTGCTCCCCATTATGATGATATTGAAGCATTTATATTACAAATTGAAGGTAAAAAGAGATGGCGATTATACAAACCACGAAACAAAAATGAATATTTGCCAAGGTATTCTTCAGAAAATTTCTCACCATCTGAGATTGGTGAACCTATATTAGATACAGTTGTAAATGCAGGGGATTTATTATATTTTCCACGTGGAACAATTCACCAAGGTGAAACTATTGATGATACACATAGTCTTCATATTACGTTGAGCGTTTATCAAAAAAATAGTTGGGGTGATTTCTTGGAGAAGTTACTTCCGCACGCATTATTAACTGCTATAGATACAGATAGTGAATTTCGAAAAGGATTGCCTACTGATTATTTAAGGCACTGTGGATATGTACATTCTGATATTCAGAACAATGCTAGAAACGAATTTAAGGAAAAAATAAAAGACTTATTTAGCAAATTAGTAACATATATTGATATAGATAAAGCTGCAGACTTAATGGCAAAAAGTCATATCCATGACTTTTTACCACCTGTTCTTTCCAAAAGTGAACAAGAATGTTCTGTTGTCCAAGATGGTGAAAGGATGGTTGCAAATGGAATTGTTAAAAACAGGGTAGAGATAGAACCTGATACAAGAATTCGATTATTAAGATCTCATTGTATAAGGTATGATTTAGTAGAAGTTAAAATGTGTAATAACAAAATTTGTAAATTTATTGTTCAATAGTATAAAATTAAAGATTAATTATGAAGTTATATAATCTCAAAATTGGTACTGAATAAAATTTATTTTTAGGTTGATCGAAGAGAACGAGGTATTTAGGATATATTATTCCACTGAAAATTCAAAAGAATATCATGAGTACGAACCACAATTTTTAGAAGTTTGTAAAGAATTTGTACCTGCTATTCGAAACATAATATCGCAATATCCTGAATTTATACGCGTGGAAGATTTACCGATTGATGGTGAAGAAAATAAGGTAAGTACGGATATATTGTAGAACACAGTTATTTTGTAGGATAATATAATGCGGTTACTAATTTTATTTAACAGATTCAGGTAGTCAAGGATCTTTGGGAAAAATGTCTAGTTGTAACAGACAATCCATTATGTGTATTGGAATAATTACATATCTTAAGCAATTTGTAAAAAAAAATGGAGAAAAAAATAAATACTGAAACACAAAGCTTTCTAAAAGTATTATTATTATAATTGGTATATTACTATTTGTTGACGATATTTGTAATGAATTTATTTATGGACCAAGTTATTCGTATAAGTCGTTGTGTTAGCATGTTTAATTACACGCTTAAAATTAATTAAAAAAACGGTTTTATTTCAGAAAATCTGTTCAAATATATTGCATGTTCGTTTTTATGTATATATTTATGTTAAGTCGTTTTAACAGATTTATCGTATCTTAAATAATACGAAACGTATAAAATGAATATTGTTATTTCACAGATAGATTTACTTGTATTAAAAAATTACAGCTTTTGTGCATTTTAGTAGAAGACAATCGTTATAAATAAGTTAAATTAAAATAAAAAATCTCGTTTCATACGTTTTAGACATAAATTTGTGTTATACAGATTTTTGCAATACATTTCATCGATCACGGTTTTGCATTGTTCAAACCTTTTATTTTCTTATATCCAGTTTACTCCTTTTTGCTTGAGCAATGTGATCTCTTTGCCTTCCAAGTACGTATTCGATATATCCCAGATATCCATCGTGATCCAAATCATCTTCTATCAACACTCTGTCCACCAGTTCTTCCATAACAATAAAAAATAATCATTATTATTTATGATTTTGCATGTTTATTCCATATATTATATTCAATTCTTTTGACAATAACCAGTTACTCAGATGTATTACTTTGAATGACATAAAAATGGTACACACTTTAAATGGTAAACATTTTATTCGAAATCATATTATAAATAATTGATTTATAATATGTTATTAATTTATATATGAACAAATAATATAGATAATTGATTTACGTACCTACGATCCAAGGTAGATCATTTTCATAATCCAAATTTTTCATATTTTCACTGGAATTTTCATGTTCAGTGTCAGCGACTTTGTTTTCGTGTAATGTATGCTGAATAGCGTAAAGAATTTCTAATCCATCCAATTTAGCATTATTGTCGATATCATGAATTCTAAGATCAGCAATGATAATTTTGAATTAATAAAATTTCAAGACATCACTTAAGATTAGTCTAGCATTAATAACACACTATATTATTAGCCTTATGAACATACTTGAAATAATAGAATTCGATCTCCTGTTCAGTCATATTAGAGAAGTCTAATTGCTCTGCCATTGATCCTATATCTTCTTTTAAGTGGCTGAAATTCGATGCTTATGTTTCAAATGTTCTATAGCATCAATTAATTAGAAAAAAAAAACACAAAAATAAATTCAACTAATGATACGGAATATATGAAAAAAAAAGTATGATAAAAATAATGTTTTTACGATTTACATATATAGTATAATTTGTAATAATTAGAACACAGTTCACTAATTGTAAGATTTTAAACTGTTAATTGATTAATTGTTCACAAGACCTTAAATTGTTGATAAATAACTGTTTAATACATTTTTGACTTATATGATAACAAATTTTTTTGATAGCGTATGATGTTTTATAAAACACGCGAGCTCCTAATTTTTGTGACTATCATAAGATAAATAATAAGATATAATAACGAACACATACTTAATAAATAAAAGTACGATACTCAAGTAACGAGTTAAGTGTTAACTAACGTAGCATCCTGTAGTAGTTCTTCGTCTTGTGTTATCTTAACATCTTTCTGTGGGGAGTAATGATGGTGAGATACATCACTTCGCGGATGATGTGGTCCACGAAAACCATAAGAAAATCCAACGCATAAGCCGATTAGAATTGTAGTTATCATCTGTTCGTCTGAAACAATGTTGACGAAGCTCATTTGTTATCGCCGCGTATAGCTTATGGAACAATATTACCTACAAAGTAAAAATAATTATTTTAGTATCATGATTAACACTACATTTACGGACATTTCTTGTACATTTATTTCTAATATACATGTACTAAAAAATAGGTATACGTCTCACAGAATTTTAAACTGCAGAGCTGAGAGAAAAATAGATTAGAGTATATTCGTATCACTTCATCGATAAAAATCAACGAAAATTGCTAAAAATAACAGTAATTGTTTTTGCAAATTTTGCTCATAAAGTTTGAAACCCATCAAATTGATTGGTCCTGTAAATCTAGTGTTAATTATTATGCACAATATAACTTTGTTAATAAAAATGTTAGAGTATAAATTATTTGAATGCGATGAAAATGGATTCTGACAATACTTAATAGATTTGCAATGTTTTAGACGCAGAAGTCTAGGAAAGAAAAAAATATGAAAATTGACGATTGACACTGCGTGATATTTCTTACAATGGCCAGCAACAATAGGACCTGCTGAGACACGCTGATCGTCTACGTCGCCGTAGCATTGCCCACTGCCACTTGTAGGGGTTGAACACCCCTTGGCTAGCGACAGATGGGCGGTAGAGGGGGTCCCAGTAATTATTATGCGATTACCCACAAGCCCATTGATTTAGATTGGACCCCGGGGGGCGCAGCACGCGATGCTCTGGGCCCGTCTTCAAATTTGCTACACATCACTCGTCACAAACTTTCCGATCGTTTAAAGGTCTAAGAAATGTTGTAGGTACACCGAAAGTTGCATGAAGTTGTATATAAAATTGAATCCCATAGTGTATGTAAACCAATTGACCGGATGTACCAACGGTAAGAGTAAATATGTATTATAAATTATTAACAATGTATATATTACTGTTCTTTGTCAGAAAATGCAACTCTAATCTCGTTGCTATACATTTCTTATGTTTTCTCTTGTTTTAAAAACAAATTTAAAAGAAATGAGGAAAAATAATATTTTAAATATTGAATTAGTACGAATTGAAGAATTATTGGTATAACAATGGAACTAACACTTCTAAATAGCGTACCACGAATTTTTAATTTTCACGGAAAGTGTATGTGTGGATAAAATTCATCGGGGCTTGATACATGCAAAAAGTTACTCGACGATGGAAAACAGAGGGTAACTCTTTTCGAAAAGTATCCCGGTCATTTCCGAAAGCGCGAGTACAGTAGGAAGAGCAAACAAAAGTGTCGTTTTTAGTCGTGTTTGTTCTGAAATCGAACACTCGAGGCTGTGTGGAGAGAACAAACGAAGATAGGTGTTAAAAGACACGCGAGACTGACAGGAATCCAGGGTACTTAGGAATCAATTTTATATAGGCTTACGGCGGTCGAGTGAAAATGCATATGTTGAGGGGGCCTCAAGGGGCTTTCGATGCAAGTGGACCCCCCGGGTACGCACCCCAGTTGGAACAGAACACCCTCGATTCCCTTTACTCGCTTTGGTGTCGAAATCTATAAATAATTTATATCATTTGGCCCATTCACCGAAAGAGCCCATATGTACCTGTGTCGCCTTACAGGGGACCTGTGACCGTTCCAGATTTTTTTTTCGCGGAGCATCGCTCGGATCGAGGATCTCGAACAACAGCATGCGTATAATAGTCCGTGCAACGTGTCATTATACACGATAGAGTAATATCTAGTCTGTGGATCTAGAGGAAAGTTTTTAATTTATGCAAACGCAACTAAAAAACTTTATTTTATCCTTTAAATATTTATAATACGTGTATTTTACTCGAGATATTTAGTACATTCTGCAATTTCTCATGAATACATAGAAATCTGCAATCCAGTATAATATATACAGACATAAAACAATTTTTTTTAATTTTTGACACAACAGTAAAAACAAATTTTACACTCAAAATTTTTGTTCCCTCAACTATTAAATCTATTCGAGTATTACCATTGATGATTAATTGTAACTATACTTGTCCTTTTGTGAAATGAAATAGGCACTGATCGGATGCAAGTTTAAATAACCCGCTTCCTCCCTCTGAAGGTTCAACATCCGTGACTATCGAAACGCAATCTCGAATCGGGGAAGGTACAATCTACCTTCTGACTCGGATTAGGTTACTCTAACCTAACCTTCAACCGAGACGAAGCCGAATAGAACTTCCTGTTCAACCGAAACTGCGATCACCTGACGCGGGTCGATCGAATTGATAAGTAGAATGCGATGTTTACCTGTAGTTGACGAGGGTGAAAGATCAGTTACCGATCTACGAGTACAAGTCGAACTTCCGTTCGATAGTTGTCGGTCGATCTTTTTACCAATCGGGCCTTTCAACGGGGTTTCTTCTTCCGTGAAGCGCGAGACATTTATCGACGTTCTTCATGGAGTTTGCGTATTCGAAGAGTTGCTCGACACCGTTCTCCCTTAGAGCGGGGGTTACTTTGTTTTCAAATTTTACGGTGAAAATTCCCTCGAACGCGAAGATTTATCTACTAAAGGACGGAAAAACAAGATCGTTAAATTTTGCACATTTTAAAATACGAACGCGCATACGCGCTGTTGAACTTCGCTCGAATACTTGGGCGTACTTACTTAAAACTATTATATTTACAGAAATACGTAAATTCGCAGGGTGAATCCTAAATCTTGATCACCACAGATAATTTGCGAACTATTTTTTATAGAGAAAAATGTAGCAAGTAAAAATTGTATATCAAGAACGCACAATGCTGCAACAGCTTAAAATACTATGCAAATTTTATTCGAAACAGTTTTTCTATAAGAAATTTACGTTATTTGGGTTGATCAAGTTGTGGGACTCACCTTGTAGGTATAAATCTTTGTTCTATTATATATATTCTTTATAAATATTGCACTACATAATTTTTATTTAAAAATTTGTCAAGCAATTAGATAAATAGTTTAAGTAAAGTTGAAGGTATAAGAAACTTGTATAAAAACAAAATACAGGAAGGTGTTTTAGAATAGAAAAATATAATTCCATAATCTTTATTTCAATTTTTGATATATTAGATTTTTGAATTTTTGTTGATCTCCTGCTTGTAAGAGATTTTATTTATTTAATTTCGGAAGAATTTACAGTAGCTTGGTTATAAATTGAGTAATTAATTTTACTAATTATTTAGTTAATTAGCTTTAGCTAGTAATAAATTGTATACAGTTTACCTTCTTAATTAGAAAATTTTATTTCATATAATTGCTTTTCCTTTACATATAATTAAAATTGTTATTTTCGTTATTTAGCTAAGAAAAATTAACTTTAAATTGGTATTGTTAATGTAGATAAAAATAACATAAACTGTTTGAAGAATATTTTCAAAAGACTCAATATATTTCGCGACGCGTTAGATGCACTTCGCTATATAAATCACATTATATTCTGGTTTTCTATAACGGTTCATTTTTTCCTGAAATTGTGATGCGTCCAAAATCCATCGAGATAAAAAATTGGCCGAAAATGAAGATATAGGTTTTTCTTATTCGTTTTTTTTTCACTATCCAATGATTCCATTAAATTTTCGATAATGGAATGGCAAAAGTGTTGATACGTCGTTGTCAAATTATTTATTCATCTTCGGAGAATTGTTAGAAATGTTTCTTTCATCGAACTAAAGACAAAAGTGTGATCGAGAATCTTTACTTTTTACTTGATAACGCTAAACATCTACATTTCTATTTATAAATAAAACGTACAAGTAAATGATTCATCATCGAAATTATTGATCGTCGCTAAATATTATTTGACCGTTCGCAGAAGTATACAAAATCAAACGCTTTGAAAATCCGAAAGTATTCTCTTTCCTTTTGGAAACAACATTAGGAAATTACGAATTTCCAATAATAAATCCCATGAATAGGAATTATTAAGCGAGTTTCACGCGCCGAATGAATAATCTTTATCACTTTTATTAATATGCAGGTATACGTGAAAGTTACACGATGTACGTTTTGATTTATAGAATCTTGTGTCGAAACGTTACACTCCGAGAATCAAATTTAAGTGTAGCGATATAATTCCGAAGGAAATCGCAGTATGAAAAGCAGTTATTGAAAAATTAAAATTTCAAAGGACCCGGACAGAGGAGAAACATGTGATCAAGGAAATTTCCAAGAACAAAGGGAGAGTTAAGGATAGAAGAAATAAAAACGGGCTGCAATTTAGGACTGCGCATACATACATACATACGTACGTACGTACATACGTGTGCAGTTGATCGAGAGTTCAGAAAATAAAGCGTGTGCGTGTGTTTGCGCCGGCGCTCACGAAACAGAGGCAGGGAAGACGAGCGAGAGAATGCAAAAAACGAAGAAGACGAACGAACGATGGAGGAGGGAATCGCTGGAACACAAAGGGGCGACGAAAACGCGAAAACAGGACTGGTCTGTTCGGAGAAAGGAAAGAAAAGCGAGTGAAAGGTGAACGGATAGAGATGGGAAACGGAGAGAGAACAAGGGAGAAACGGGAGGAGGTGGTGGGAAGGATAAAGTGCGCGAGGATACAGAGGAAACCGGGAGAATTGGACGGTACGCGTGCAAGGATCAAAGTGAAAAAGAGTAATAGGAAAAAGGGGATGAAACAGAGAGAACTGAGATACGAAAAGTGCGAAAAAAAGAGTGAATAGAAGGGATGAGACGTTTGCGAATCAGGAAAATAGAACGAAGTACCTATGTATAGAATAGATGGTATACATATTCGTGGAGAAACAAAGTAGGAGGGAGAGAGAGAGAGAGAGAGAGAGAGAGAGAGAGAGAGAGAGAATGAGAGAGGAACTGCGAGAAGAACGAGGGGGAGAGGCTGAGTTTGCGTGTGTGTGGGTGATGGAGGATCAGAGAAGGAAGGAGACAAGATAGGAACCGAGGGAGCAAGAGAGAGACAGAGAGAGATACAGAGAGAGAGAGAAACAGGGTACACGGATGGGTCTCCGGTTGCCATGGTGACCACCGTCGCCTAAAGCTATGCTTTTATTGATTCCAAGCCGCAAACAATGTACAGGAGTGGATGTTTCGCTCTGTTCTCTCTCTATCCGTCTGGATAGTGAGGTATTAACGTGCCTCGAAATACCGATACCCATGGGCACGTGCCCCAGAAAAGCAGGGTCACGCGAGGAGCCCTTCGATTAATTCGCAGAGAACACCTTTGAGTAGAATTTATGTGTGCCTTAAGCCCCCTTTAAACACCCCGAGCCTGCTCGATTCGCGATCCGTGGCTCGATTACGGGGTACCTTTGGAACCGGTCCAATCGCATGGAACCGACTAATTTCTGTTATTTCGATCCGTCGAGGACAAGAGTATTTTTGCCTATCGATATCGCTCGCGGAAGATTTATAAATCATGTCGAGGTGTTTTTCCAACGATGATTCGAGGTTACCCAGGAATTATTTTTCTTTGGGGAGAAAACGTTGAAATAAAAATCCAACGCGTATTGTGAGATTCCATCCGTTTCGGGATTCGACTCGTGACTTTGATGACGTTTAATTGATTACAGATAATGGTAATGGTATACTGGATGTGTTATTAATTGAGTATTACCTAGACTATTTTATCGCTGTTTTTGTTATACTTTTTACAATGTCATGGTTATACTTTGTGGAATGTTAAAGAGGGTTTCGTATTATTTTCGTATGGCAAATTAACGCTTCGAATTTAATATCTCATTTAATTCAGAAGTCTGAACTGAACGATAATTAATGAATGATCTTATGCACACGTGCATACGTGTGTTACCAATACTTCGTTGTTGATATCTTATGAGAAGAATCAGCGCAGAAAACAATACTTTAGAAATGGAAACCGGCAATCTGTCGTAGGGCTGTTTGCTGGTGGCACCGCCGAAAAACCAAACCTTTTCTTTTTATCCGCAACCACCTATTCGAAATCGAATCAATAACAATGAGTGGAACTACTGATGCGAAAGTCAGATCACGATTGAATTTTCTACCCGATTACAATGAACAGGACCTCCTATCGTGATATCTGGATGAACGGTGTACCGCCTAGGGAATGCGTTCCGTTTCTACAGCAAAAACGAGCTTTCGCTTCCTCGACTTGCGAAACAGCTCGCATTCTGTTCAATTTTAAGCGAAAGTTTAATTATCGATTCCTCGAGACAGATTTACAAAAACTGATATTACTTAAGATTAGTTACATATTCGAAAATAAATGTATCATCCATCAGGGTGGCGTTGACTTATGGCAGATTATGGTTGTTTATCGCAGTTTGTACGAGGGCATGTTTACCTCACGTTATTAAATTCTTTACGCTCCTAATACGTCTTATTAACCCTTCTAACGGCAGAGAATAAAAATAAAATGTGAAAAGCACGTTATTAAAGGAAAGAAATTATGTTTAGTAACGAACTGCATAAAGAAAGACTAGAATAACGAAAAAAGTATAAACAGAGTTTATTTTGAATTAATTAATTAGTTAAAGCGAAGGTATCGTTAATATTTTACTGTTAAGTTTTTTTTTATCTAATTTATGTATTTAAGGTTGCATTAAGCTAGCTTAGCAGTGTCAAGTAATTTATATGCATAGGTAAACGAGAATGATTAATTCCATTTTTAGAATATATTACAATTTTAGTATAAAAACATTCGATCGATACTTAACTTTTGTATTGAAAATAATATTCCTTAATAATTTTTGTAGAGCTGATCGGTTTATCAAATGAACAGTTCAAATAAATGCTTATAGGTATCGTTTTCTGTTAAAAATTTTTTAATTGGTGAACAAAGCACAGGTTTATACTTACGGTCCAACAACGAAACATAAGAAAAGGTTGAAACTTTTTTGATGCATGATTTTTAGGTGCTTCGTTTTTAAGATTCACGTGCAGTAGAAACATCCGGTAGAAACTTACGGATTAAGTTTTCATGTTTCTCCATAACTTCCCAGATTACTTCCGCGGATGATTTGGGAGCCGCTTGGAACGTGCTTGCTACTTTGAACGTAATATCATTTAAAGCTTAATTAAATGTCAGGACAAAGTTAATTAAAGATTTAAAAAGTCGTTCAGAAGGTATCTACCCCATTGACTACATAAATACTAAGTTGTTCTTCAACTTCTAACGAGTTCTCATTGTTTTTCCTTCTTTTTTTTTTTGCTTTATCAAGCAACAACAGTTTATTTAATTTCTTGCGCGTTGTAATTCAAACTGCTAGTCGCTTTCAACTTTGTTCGAAGGATAACATTTTATTCGTGAAACAGCGGCGCAACTGCGTTTAAAAAGATAAAACGCTATATTCCCGCTGTATCGTATAGTCAACACTGATTACGAGGCCGGCAATTAATTACAACCGATATTTTTAATCCATCAACAAGCTTAATTGATCGTTCAATTAATTACCACATCGACTACGATTATAAATAACATCTCTTTCCGTTATTCCCTTGTCAATAAAATATTTTCTTTCGAACACGTGTATGCTAACTAATATTTCAGAACTCCAATCAGTCAAAGACCTTCTCAGAAGGCATTTTCAGTTGCACCCTATTTTTCCCGCAATCGTGTTAACGTATCGAGAAAAAAAGAAATAAAGTTCCTTTTTCCTTAAAATTATCGTGCACGCATCCGACCGGTCCCCCGTCTCGTTCGCAGTCGAATACTCGTTTTAATTCACGCTGGTTCGCGGAAAATGCCGGGAAAGGGGTGGAAAAAGGAGGAAAAAAAAAAGAGAGCGGGAGAAGTAAGCTGTTCAGCCGTGTATTTTCGATAATTATCCGACAGTCGATTTGCGTGCGGATGCAGCGCAGGGTGATACGCGGAACGATGGGGCTGTCCGCGAGGGGGTTGACGAGGACGGGGGCGGCGTTGGGGGGCGGGAGGATTTCGAGAGTCGCGTTCAACCATCCGGAAGCTATGAATATATTATTTGACGGGCAGTTTCGGTAGTCTCCGATCGGATGGAGCATCGATCATGGCTGGCGCATCCCTTTGGGCCATTTTCATGCGTCAGAATGCGACACGCCTCGATCGAGCGGCTGCTGCGAAATAAAAACAGAGAAAAAAAAAAAAGAAACACCGCCGTTAACCGGCGAAATACTTTTATGAAATGCGCGCGACCTGATTTCGGGGCGACAGAAAAACACGCCGATTCGCAGGATTTGCTTGTGCAGCCGTGCACAGCTTCGAGGACAGGTCAACAGGTAGGGCCGATGCACTCGATAAATTTCCACCAGGCACCGGCAAACAGTTGATCGGGATCTTGTTGGACAAGGGAAAGCAGGGCATGGATCAGTTTTTTAATTGGTGTGAGAAAATTAATTGGACATCGGAAAACGTGTCTAATTTCTGAACACGTTGTATACTTGCAATTAGGGTTCGTTAGTTTCGCAAATTTTCGAATGCACGGGATTAAATAGTAATTTCACTATTATTTCGGTACGTTACACTTGGAAATTTTTGAAGACGGTTTCATTCGACGACCGAAAGTCGTCTTTCGAGTTCAGAGTTAAATGGTATATTTTGTTATAACTAATTATTATAATTTTCAATTGGTTGTTTATCTCATTCTACTAATTGAGAAGTTCATAAAAATGTTACTACAGTAGTATAACAATAAGATAGGCGTTTATAAAGACACAGGCTTAAATATAGTCGGTTGGTGACAACTCTTTTAAGTAGAATATGTCATTCATAGTCAGACATACCCTAGCCACTTAAACGCGCTAATAAAATTTTTAATTTTTTTTTCTTAATATCATAACAATAGATTATATGAAAATAGTATTATATAAAAAATTGTATACAAAATTATTTAAATTCAATTAAACGTCTACATATTTTAACAATTAAAAATTAACAGTTGTTTAACGATTGTCGAACCTTTGTTTTAAACAAAATTGGCATTTTTCAATTTAACCCAGCATTCGTGTGTTCCTTCTTGTTCGAAAATATTCAAGTTCTAACCACAACGAAAAGTTGTTACGTCAATATTCTTACTTTTTCGCTCCTATTTTACGGTAATATTTCATTTCCCTGAAAATTAGAAAGTTTCTTTAAAAGAACGTGACTGCTATCGATTCAAAAGATCGCTTCGAAGTCCAAGATTAGGAGTACAAAATAGAGATGTTATTTAAAAATAGTATTCATAAATAATCTGTATACAAGTATAGATTGCTAATATCAAGATTTAGAAAAAACAGAAATGAAGCTCATATCATCGTGCTAGGAACTACAGTTTGCCCTCCATGGATCTAAAGTATCACAGCATATTAATTTCCTTCATACTGTTTCGCGATTTATTTTCACCTTAGGTACACGTACCGCCTGCTCAGCGTCCAATTTGTTTTTCGTCCTTAAATACCCGATGAACAAAAAGAAATGGAAGTAAGGGAAAGGGATGGGATGGTGTGTTCTATAATGCTTCGACCACCCTTTTTATCGTCCTTCTTCGACTCGACCCACGGGCCACTTCTTCGCCCGGCTGGTTGCGCCGAGATAAGTGCAAAATTATTTTAAAAATATTTTCTTAACCACGTTACCCTGAAAGCTGACCCCATCCACCTGCGTGTGCATGCAAAAAAAAAGAGGGATGCGTGTCGGCGAAAAGAATTGGTAATGCCGCATCGCGGTTTTTCGACTTGCCGCGACCTCTGCGCCCCTTCCGCTTTTTTCCACCCTCACGAACCGAGGTGACCTTTCGTTGTTGCACGATGCCGGAAACCGCTGTGTCTCGAAATAATCTCACCAAGGATAACCACCAATCTTCGGGAATATTCACCGGAGCAACGTTTATAATCACCTGGTCGAGGGATAAGCAAGTAACCGTACGACAAAGCGTGTTAATTTTTTCGCTGCGGCTTGTCCCCGCGCAGATCCAAGATGCTTCGTTTAAAACACTGGAAAATAGATTTGGGATTAAAGTTTCAGGATTATGAGCTGTGGTATCGAAAGTAGCGTTGACGTTCATTATTAACGCTAGGTTTACGGAACCCGTCAATTTGACGGATTCCGGATTTCACGAGCAAGATTTGCAAGGACAATTACTAGTATTCTTAGTGATTTTTGTTAACTTTTATTAATGGAGTGATACAAATATACACTAATCTATTTATTTTTCAGCTCTGCAATTTAAAATTCTGTATGATGTATGCCTATTTCTTAATAAATGTATATTAGAAATAGACATACAAGAAACGTCCGTAAATCTAGTGTTAATAGGGTTTGATAGAAATTCGATGTTTCATGAGAATAAGATTAAGAGTATCGTAATCAGTCGACAAGTATGTCTTTTAATTTTAATGTGACGTGTAGTTTTGGATCGACTAAATTACATCAGTCGATTAAAGTCCCGGTTTAACGTTTGTCGAAGTGTTACCAATCGAAATTGCCACGTAATTGAAACGACGATGAAAACATCGAAACATTTGCGATTTCTTTCCTATTTCGCCAATATTTCCAGTATTGTTCTTTTTCGTTCCTCGTCGGACGATTGCTTTTAGAATGAAATTTATTTTCTATTTGGTTTCGGAAAAGGTTCGTGTGGTTTTTCTGTCAAAGATAAAGTCAAATCGAATTACTTGTAATACTTCGCAAAATAAAATGATTATCGAGTATCGTTAGAAGGTTTTGTTTAAGGTTTTATCAATTCAACTTCGTAGAAATTTGACCGATAAAGGGGAACAGGAAGGATACATCTTTCTCCAAGAATACATAACAGCTTCATTTTGCTTCTTTGATTCGCCAAAAAATAATAAACGTAAAACCAGAAGTTTTATCATATTTTTTTTATAGTCCACATCTACTCTTTCTTACGTCTGTTACTTATTTTTGTCTATATTAAATATTTTCACTTGCACGTGCAGTAAAAATTTCCATATCCGAACTAACAGAAAGGCAAAAGTGGTTGGATAATCGAACAATCACCTACTTTTGCATTAAACTTCACTACGAGCCAATAAAATTGACAGTTTGTTTCGGTGTTTGAGAGTGTCATATCTGATTTCTACATTATACACAAATAAACGATTACTTTGTTAAAATTTACATTTTAAGGAAATTTAGATTATCTGAATTTTTTACTAAAAATTTTTGTGTGAACTTTTTCCGATCTACACCTTAATATTCTCATAATATCGATCCACTACAACGACCTTTGTTCCTCCATTGTTACCCATTTTGTTACATTTCCCGGAAAATCGACCAACCGATTCGCTTCTTCGCAGGACACTCGATTTCTTTTTTCATCGAGCAACAAACCTATTACGGTACACTCTTACCTACTTTTACAGCTTTATATTTTACAGCAGCGCCCGTGTACACGTCTTTTACACACCTTTTCCATTCCACGTACTTTTAAACCATCCTCTCTCTGGCGCACCCCCTACCCACCCCGATGCTTTTTACGCGGCGCTTTTCTCTTATTTTGAACCTCTCGTTGCTTCGGCCAAGAGTTTCCAGTCAGCGTTACGTAGAAAACGTTGAACTTGTTCGAGAGGTTTTTTCTCTCGAAAAAGCAGTAGTAGAGGAAGATGAGAGATATGGAAGGAAAATGTCAAACAAATTTATCGCGTCCTCGAGACGCTAAACCGTAAAAAGCACTTCTTCTTCCTTTTTACACAGCCCGTTCTTCGAGCTCGAGTGTATCAAAGAATAATTCGACGATAAACATACAATTGAATTAAAAGCACGTCGCAGAATAACCACACAGTATTACAACATCGTGCACAAGCTCATTTGCTTCGCAACGTTGAGATGTAATTTGAATTTTGAGTTAAGTAAGGTTTCGATGTTGTTGTATTTTATTTTTACAAGAATTACAATTACATTTCATGTTAAATTTGGAATTGGTTGGCAAATTATTGTTTGCAATATTTCAATGATTTCGAAGCGAATCAAATTTAGTTACTTATCTTTAAAAGGTTTATAAATGTTGTTTTTATTGAAACATTATTTCACGTTTTCACAAAAGTGTATATCAAACAAACAAAGTATAAAATAATGTAAAGCATTTTCATTTTTATTCGTCGTTACTTAATTGCCCGTTACAATAATTTAAAAAAATGTTAAATGTTTAATGATTTTAACATCGTATTAAGTCATCGCTGTTGCTGATGAGATAAATAAAATGAGATTAATAAAAGGTGATAATGTCGTGTTCTCTTTTTTATTATTTAAATTATCTTTTTGATACAACGTGTAAAATTAAAGTGAATGAATTTCTGTAACCGGTATTTTAATACAAATACTGCAGAAAATGAAGCGTTTCGTACGTGTATGGGAACACATACACAACCATTGGTTGATATCAGTTTCATCCATAAGGTCGATCAAAATATCTTCATCGAATACTTAATTACTTTGATATCGCTATCTTGTAGATGGCTTGCTCTAACAGCCATGTACATTATATACAAGGAAGACTTATGATGGGGTTCCAATTTGCCGCGGGGCGCCGTCAGGCTGCGTTTAACAACTTTTTAATGGAGGCTTGGCGACCATCACCCCGCCGCCAACGTTGAAACATTAATTCCAACGGGTGTCGTCTTAAAAATAACTCGCTTCTACCTTCCTATTTTTCTGTTTATATTTTTGGTTTGTTTATTCATTGCTCTAGAAACTGTAATTACCAACTTAGTCTACCACCGTTTATATTGTAATTAAATTATTCTTAAAATTATATTTATTTTCACGTTTCCTTATACAGTGCATAACAAAAAGATTAAATAAATCAGCAGGTTAAAGAATCATATCCAATTGATAGATATGATTACAACGAAGTGCAAAAGTCAAATATGGTTTGTTAGAAATAACGCAGTGTAAAATGCAGAAGATTTTCCTGAACGAGTTTTCATTCGTGCATTCATGTAAAAAGTTCACTGATAATAAGTACATCCGTGTTTCCATAATCGTAAGACTGGCTTACAATCTCTTACTTATACAATCATTTGATTCTACGATTGTAACTTACATACTTTTTAATTTACACAATTATTCTCGACGTTTGGCATTTTAGGTACCATTTTATTACCGCTCAACGCTCCAAAATATGGAATATCTATCGTACTGTTTATAATTAAAATTCGTACATCTCAACGATCGATCACGAAAAGTAACCGACGACAAAAATCAGTAATCCCAAAGAACAATTAGCGTCGAGCACGTGTTAAGAAGCCCTGGGTCTCAAGGTAGCACCAAGGTATCTCTCGTTCCAGCTACGACTATCCCATTTACAAGCCTAGGAATCATAGCTGTCCACGGTTCGCCGCGTCGAACGAACCGATCGATTTTTCGTGCACGCACGCACGTAACTCACGCACGTGCTCACGCAGAGGCACAGACACGCGGAAGCACACATTCGGGCCGAGCCATTGCTCGAAGCCCTCGCAGAGTCAACCCCGAGCCCAACCACCCCCGCCTCCACGACAATTCTCCACCCCTGATAAGCGTCCACCTCCTCGCCCTCCGCCGCGTCCCTATCGAGCCATCCCTCTGCTATCCAGCAAACCCAGACCTGGATGCCGGAGTTTGGGAACCCTGGCTCTATCCTCTGTTCTCTTCCTCGTCGTCGTCCTCCTCCCCCTCCTCCTTCTACTCCTCTTCCTCATCTTCTTCCTCCTACAGGTACACCCCTCCTCCCCGCTGGAATCTTCAGCATATCGCCTGCTTTCTACGGAGTAACTCGATGGAGGCGAATAAATTCCATTTTCAACGATATCCTCCGAGTATGTTGTGTAGAAGTAATACGCGGGGACAGGATTTATAAACGCGGTTTTAATGACACGCGAATGAAATTATATTTGTTATAATATGCAGCGTGTGTGTGTCACGCGAATTATATGGTATTTTCTGTAATGACGTCCGGCAAATTGATTTACGGGCTGCGTATTACATTTTATTATGCGCTTGTAAGGTAGTAATGAATGTGATCAACGATGAAGTTAAAACGTTTCCGTTATGACGTTTAGATGCAGGGGGTTTTTGTTCGCCGCTGTTAAAGAAATTACGCGTTAACCTTACGCGTCACGCGAAATATATCGTAATATCGGGCTGGGTAATGCAAGATATAGGGAATTAACAGTTTGGTATAATATTTTGTATTAGGCAATTTGGAAAGTGAGTAAGTTTAATGGAAGAAAGGCAAATGTAGATGATTATAAATTTACACATTGTTTAACATTACGAGACAATTGCATTAATTTATAAAAAATACCTTAAACGTTATCAAGCTTCAATGTGTTTTCTATACGTCAGGCGATTCGAATTAAACGTGAAAATTGTATAAAACAACGATTATTCTAATAGGATTAAAAACTTGGTTTTAACTCACGTTGCTGGTTAAAAGATTAAGAATAGTTGCGGTAACATATTCGAGTATTACCGAGTATTATTTTTTACTTCAAGTTACTGGCGACACGAAAATTACCTCACGGAACAGAGATTTACGTGCATAATCGAGTAATACTTACGTATTATAATATTTCCAAATGATTTCCTTATAACTGTCCGTTGAAGAAATAATTTGTGAACTTGGTTGACATACACATGTTCTGGTTATTATGAAAATGCTCTGAAATTAAAATACATTTTTATTAATACTAATAACACTACAGTTTCCACATGTTTCATATTTTCAGTATTTTAAACTATCTATAATAAATTAATAAAGTGTACAACAATAAATCCATCACAATTTTATATTATGTTTTTATATTAATCTGATAGAAGCACGTAATGTAAACAATTGAACGCTTTCACACATTTTTCATAAATTCACCAGAGTGTAAGAGATTTAAATCATTGTCAAACTAAACATCAATTAAGTTCCATTTAATGGTACACTTACCAGTTTTATAGAACCCTTTAACTTTGTATTGTACCCTAAAAATGGCTTTATACGATTCCAGTGCAAATTGTTGTAACGCAAAATAAACGATAAAGTGCAATGTTTTTTGACTTAGACCACCTTCATAATAACCAACACACATACATGCACATAGATTCAGCCCTGAGCGAACTCTCTTTCCTTCGCTCTCTCTTCCTCTCTTTGGAGTATCGTTCTGCACCCCTCATTCTCCTGGTCCAGCCTTTCTAGCCACCCTTCTCCACCCTCTTCCACCACGTTCTCCACCTAACCTAGCGCAGCATCCGCGTTCTGGAGCTGCTCTCGCAGCTCTCGTAATCGCATTTGACGTCGCTACGTTTTTGTTTCAGAGCTGTACGTGACGCTTCCGCCCGTGAGGGCTCTTGGCAAAACACGCGAGCAAAGGGAAAAAAGAAAAGCGGGAAGAGAGAAAGGGGAGAGCCGAAGGCGGAGAATGATGATGGCGAAGAGGGTTGCTGGAGGAAAGAAAACTAGGGGCAGGAACCGTTCTCGATCGAGAGATCGAACGGGGGGCTTCACCGGGATCCTCTTTCTCGTGGTCTGGTCTTCCTGACTCGCTGGAAAATTCTTTTCGACGTTACCTGAAGATTTTTTTTAACGAAATACATGCTTCGACCTCCGTTTTTCCGTTAGATCGCACACCATTTTATCGAATTCCTTTCTCTTTTCCTCTCTTTCCTTCTCTTTTGTTTCGTGTTTTTTGGCCAAACGTGTTCAGAGTATAGAACTTAGCGAACATAAAAAGGAATAAAAATCAAATATTGCTTGCTTATACCGTATCGTCAATAGTTCACGTAACTTTAATAATGTGTAACATAAACGTTAAAGAATACTTCCAAAATTTTAGTGTTCTAATGAAAAGGACAGAACCTTGTTCAAATTTACCTTAAACGTTCATGTGGAAAATAATCGTAAACATGAAGACGAATTGTTGTAAATTGTTGTAAACGATTAATAAATTTCTACAATATGAATTAAATCATGGTGCGATGATGTTCAATTACCATGGTCTTCTTTGTCAAAGCGCAGTCTGATTGGACAATATTTTTTGCGGGCCAAAGGGAACCGAAATATCGGTAATGTACTGATTATACCTTTCGCAACGGCACGCATGACATTTTAACACTTAAGGGAACGTTTAAATTGAACAAAAGTGTCTATTATCGAAAAGTCAGATAGACGAAAGAGAGAGAGAGAGAGAGTCATGCGACACGTGCTTGCTAATTTGTCCCCAGCACGTGCCGCCGATAAAACCGCGTCAAAATATTGCTCGCAATTTGAATAGGCCAATTATGAGGATAGAGCATAAAACACGCCCACCTTTATGCTGGAAAAAGAAATTGTTCACGTAAACCCTGTTTTAATTCCAGTTTATTGTATTATTCGACAACACACAAATATAGGAACCCTATGGAAATCGTTAAATGCTTTATTTACGTACTTAAATATTGTAACGTTTAACGAATCTGCAAAATAATGTCCTAGTTATTTATTGGATTGTCAAATCTGAATGAAAACGAATCAAGAATGTCATGCGTGTTTCTCTAATCGTTTCAGAATACGTTTTATTATTTATTATATAGGATGCGTTTTATTAACTTTCAATGTATCAGTTTAAGCGTAGGATCGACAATTTTGGCTATTAATCGTTGAACGTTTGCCTTCTCTGCTAATGGTGATTTTTTTACTTTTGCTTCGTGGCCATTTCTTATGTATGTACACACGCGCGTACATATGCAAATGAGTTGCTCGATGAAACGAATCAGAAAGCGGTAGTTTGCGCCCGGTGTTCGAACGTCTTTGACGGACATTCATCTAAACGGAGACGACACGTACGATCCCAGAAGAGGTACTGCGAGAGTAGATCAAAGCCGGTGAATTTTCGATGCACCGATCGAGGGTGCAGGGCCATTCTGAAAAGGGGGTGCAACACCATATCGACAGGGCGTGGTCGAAATCTGTCACACTAGCCGCGAACAAACCTGATGCCTTGTCAGCAATAGTATAGAATTTCTTTTGAGTATTATACTTTTCTCCGGGTAGAATCCAAACTCGTCAAACGTACGATAGAGTAATGCAAAAATTTACCGTTTAAAAATAATGTAACTTTTGGAAAAGTATTGTCGAGAAAATCTGTTTGTAATAACGTAACTTAGAAAAAAAAAATGTATTCCTTATTACTTTTTATTATCCTCTATTATTATTTACCATTTATTTATTTCCTCTTTGTTCTTTCTATCGTAATAATTTTGGCTTGCAATACTTAAAATCGAAAAGTGTACTTTCGTAGATTAGAAATTAGATAAACATATTTATAAACATATATGGATGCGCATACTGGTTATACGAGAGAATGACTGGATGGTTTTTCTACATGGGCAAAGAATGAAGTGGTACACGATTTCTATAAATAACTGACGAGATATGTTAACGTTGAGGACATACAATATGCTTGAATCATCACTTTTTACTTTATCTTTTTGTTACAATAAAATAATTAGAATTGAGAGAGCTAAATTGAAAATACAGTAAAATGTAAATTACGTAAATATAATTTTTGAACAAGCAAATTCTTTAGTTTCGTAACAAAAAGGGTTCAGTTATTCTTTTAGAATCATTCATTTTCATGTTCTGTTATGGAGAATGATAAATTTGTTAGAAAACGTATCATGAGTGGATAAGCAAATTTATCATTGCTTTCGCATCTTATCGATTAAAAGTAGGGTGGTCAGGGTCACCCTCGTGAAGTACAAGCTGCATATGGTCCATGTAGACCGTAAAGTCGGCTCTCCAATCTATAAGGTCTGATCTGATCTAAGCGGTCTACCCCTTGTAAATTAAATCGGCGAAACGGCGACCATGTACAAACAGTGGTTTGACGTTACATGGAACTCCATGTGGAATTGGCATTCAATGCTAAAAACAGTACCAGAAACATATCTCTGTATCTTATTTCCGTTATTTAACATATGAACCATAGATAAAGTAGCGAGACCTGGAGGCAATGATTAGATAAATCTGTGCAAGCAAAATGTGTAATTATACTTTGAAAAGATTTCAAGAAATTAATTTGAAAAATTAAAGAAATTATTACTTAAGTCGGTAATTAATCACAGAGGGGACAAACTAAGAAGTATACGAAACACTATAAAAAATCAGGGATTCTCAAGGATTTAATGAAAATCAATTCTTTTTTAATTTTCATCAGACTGAGGAAACCTATACTCAATACCAATATTGAATAATGAGTGAAAAATAAGACTTATCAAGTTTTTTCATGATTTCCACACAGGTACTACATAGGTATTTATACATATACGTTCGAAGAGTCAAAAATTAAAAATACTAAAATATCAAAAGAGAAAAAAATAAAATCAATGGTATAATGCTTAATTAACCACAATTATAATCATAAAATTTAAACGAATACATTTATTCCTAACCCCTTTTTTAAATAGAATTCATTATCGATTATTATCACAAATCGTTTTCAATGGCTATCAAGGCGAACCCCGTTCTACTCATGGGAACCCGAGGAGGAAAGCGCGGCGAGCGGATCCAAATGAATAATTACCGATAGAATAAGCGAAACCTCAATAGGGACAATTCTGGTTTCGAATTGGCCGACTTCTCACACCGTCCACCCGTAAACTTTTCGACTATTGTCGGCGAGATTGCAGCCTTCGAAAACTGTGGCACGCGCGATGGGCGTTCTGTTTCCAAAGTGCGATACAAAGAGAGGCGAAAATTGCTGGCCTTCGTTCCCGCGATACTTCGTCATCTTTTGTGCCCCGTTGACAAAAGGCGCGCGCGCGTTTATTGACGTTGCACATTTCAGACATTTGGGATCCGTTCTCCGACGACCGGTCCTCCCTGAAATTTCCATCATCGAGAGAAATTGCAGGCGGTAAAACAAAGCGTGCAGAGTTGCGGCTAAAATATTCAACATAACTATGTAACTGAATTATGTTACGCTGATACGATAGGTGCATGGCCCGCGTGTACAACAGCTCTATTAAGTATGAAACATTATGGTACACCGGCTATGATGGGTATCCTTTTTTATCGTTGACGTTACAATATTTCCATTGCAATTTTGATCTGCACGTTGCACATTTTGCGTATCAAGTTTAGCGACAATTATGATTAACAGAAGTAAAGAGTATGATTTTGAAATAATATTTATATTTTTAATCTCTGGAAATTAATAGCTATTGTTGTTATTACAAATTAATAACTATTAATTTGGAACGATTGTAGGATGCGCAGTATGAGTTGTACAGAGTTTTCGTAGTAATACTGTTATTCTAATTTTACGATATTAACGGAATGTAACAGTTGGGACAAATCAATTATATAATAAAAATTTTCTGATTTTTTCTATTATTACTAACAGTTCACGTATCCAATTAGAACGATGTTTATATTTAGTAGTAGCAACTGTTTACTGATGTTGAATGCTGCTTTTTAATTTTAGTTCGTAAGAGATAACGGTGTAGAGATAAACGTTAATAGTTGTATAAAAGTTCCATTTCGATAATAATTCGGGAATATTAATTCGCATTAAGAATTCAAAATGCAGCATATGAACAATGAGATTATCTTGCACAGTGAGTTGATCAAAAGCGGTTCTATGGATTCGGAATACAGTAAATTTATAGAAACATTTATTCCTGTTTATGCGCGCGCGCGTTGTCATTCGTTATTAAACTGATAGTACAAGATTTAAAGCAATATACTTTCCTGTACATATCAATTCGATTTTTCAACGCAGACTACCGTAGGTTTATTGATTAATTTTACATTGTGAATTACGTGTGCTTTGAAAAATTGTTGATCGTGATTTTGTTGCAAAATTCAATATCCCTCTTCTAATTATTAAGTAGATTTTAGGTTTCAGGAAAAATGTAAATGAAGCGTAGAACCTGATTGAATATTTTTCGCACCCACCGTGTTTCCTTTTAACAAAATACAAACTCTGTAATGGAAACTACAATTTTGTAAACGTTTATTACAAACTTCGCAGTAATTTTATGTATGTATACATTATATGTATACCGCATATGCATACACATGCACATATTTCACTAAATCATTTATTCAAAATCGCGATCAACGTTGCATTTTTTTTCGGTGTATCGAAAGACAGCGAAGTCAGATGATTCGGATGCGTGACCCAAATATGGATAAACGTAAGTAATGAACTGATTCTGGCTATCGCGACGGAAACGATGACCAACTTTTTCACGAAACTTCGAGGAAACTTCGAAGACGCTGAAGCTCCCGAAACTTTACGCTTCTCCTTTATAGCTGCTCCTCCTCATACTCTTTGGTTGCATGCTTTCTCGAACTCACCCCCTCAGGCAAGGAAACCAGCCCTCTCTCGTCTCGTTTCGGAGGAGGGTCGAGCGAAGAGGGCGTCGAGTAGACGAGGCGAAGGGTTTCGCGTGGATTCGTCGAGGAACGAGAAACCACCTTCGGCTGGGAACGTCGCGAATAGTCATTCTGGATGACGATGGAGAAATTAGGGAAAATCAGGGAGATCGAGATTGCGATGGTCCGAGCATCGCAGCGGAAGCGAAGCGAACAAGCGTAAACAATTTCAGCTTCCGACAATTAGAAGTGTGTAAATTTTATTTGAATCAAGTGTTTGGTACTATATGAATCGAGAAATTTTGTAACATCATATGCAGAACAAATTAACAAGAAGTTTTTTCGATATGAATAAGAGTGTAACCTAAACGGAAACAGGCAAGTAGTACTAAATGTAATAAGTCAGACGAGGCTCATATACGTGCATTTGTATCAAATAATTGCGCATTATATTATTTTATGCTGTTTTAACAATACATGACCTCTTTTAAACATTAGATAAATGCAACTTTGAACGTAAATTTCAGTGATCATGACAAAATATTAAAAATATCTTGCTTCTTAAGATTTTACGTGTCGTACGCATGTCATCGTGCATTTCGTTAAACTGCATGCACGATTCTAATGCATATATTCGTGCGTCCTTTGAAATTTAATAAAATGATGAATGTTGGCACACGTTCTAGTGCGTATGTGTGTGATAATTTTTAATTTCATTTGATGCCGACAGAAGTTTTCCCTGTAATCAATGCCACTATATAATGCGTTAAAAGAAGAGATGTAAACGAAACCCCGGTCGTAGGTCTACAGTATGCAAAGTTTAAAAACGGAATCCAACCGGTTCCGGGAATTACAAATCATCGAAGGAGAAGCTGCGGATGGGATACAAAGATGGCTGCAAAACTTGTTAAAAAACCTGGTCTATTCTACTCGTTAGAAGCCCCACAGGCAAAACAACGCGCGCCGTGAAGCGAGGAAAAGTTCCTCGATTCGCACACGCAGTCGGGTCAGGCATGGGTGTACGTTACGATCAAATACCGAAAACAGGCAGAGGGAGTAGGGGTGGAGAGAATTAAAAAAGCTATCTGCCGCGGGATAACAAAAAGAAAGCGGCGTAAAGGAGAGAAAAAGGGAAGGCAGAGAGTAACCGGTAAGGGTTGGCAAGAGGGTATCGTGGAAGAAGCGTAGGAGAAGAGAGAGGATGAGCAGCCGACGAAGATGAAGAGGAGTCGGAAGAAGACGAGGACGAGGACGAGGACGAGGAGAAGAGGAAGCTGAAAGAGGAACGCGAGCGCGAGATCAGTAGAAAGGGACGTCCCCGCGCGGACCGGTAGTAGTGGTGACACCGTGTATATATTGGCCGGCCGTTCGACTGTGTGGGTCGCTGGAAAAGCTAGATAGCGAGGTGGAAAGAAAATCGCTCGCAGGCTATTTTCCGGAGGAATTTTTATTGGTAGGTCCGCCATGTTGAGGAACGGGTGGGGGCAGAGGGAGTAGCGAGCAGCCAGCCAGGATTGGCGGTCGCCCGGGTAACGCATCGTTCGGGCGCCCAATGGGACGAAGCGGGGAGAACCTCGTGCTTTCGTTGCCCGACCGGGCACGGGGGTGAAAGGGAGCGCTGGTTACAGGCAACAACCCCCTACCATGGTAGCAGCCCCTCTAAACGTTCTCTGTCCCCCCGCGGAGTCACCGGGATAACTGCATTTCGTGGACAGAATCCCACAAGAACTCACGGCGAGCGGTCGCCCCTCTAACACGGCCGACTCTCCTATCGTTTCGGCTTTTTCCTCCACGTAACGCGTTACGTACCACGGTACGAAGGAAGGAAGGAAGGAAGGAAGGGCGCGAGTCATCCTGGACGCGTTCCACCTCGTCCTCGTCCTCGTCCTCGTCCTTGTTCCGGGTCTTCGTCTTTGTCTCCGTCCCCGTCCGCGTCTTCTCGTTCTCGCGGCGTTCGCGGATCTTCCTCCTTCGGTGTGCAGCTCCGGGTCGGGCGCGCGCCATTTCTCGCGACAATTATTTCGATATTTCAATTTTCAAGGGCACACCGTGTCCCCGCGACACGCGCCCCTTCCTCCTCCTCCGCCTCCTTCTACCCTCCGGTTCTGGCCCACCTAATTGCATCGACGGGATAATAAGATTTGAATTTCGAATCGAGGCCACGGTAGCGGCAACGTCCGCTTGCGATTAACCAGCCGCCGCGTTTCCCTCTGCCCTTCCGGCCCTCTTTCCTGTTCCCTGTTCCTCTTTGTTCACCGTCGCCGATCCACGTGCATTTCTTCGAGCGTTATCGGACGGGAACAGAGCGTTTCTTTTCGGTTTTCCTATCTCTCTCTCGTTCCCATCGCTATCCTTCTCCTGAACGGCCGCATCGTCGCTGAATTCTCCGGGAACATTGCTGGGATTCGACCACCACGAAAGTATCCTGTTAACATTGGTAGACTGAGAACTATCGAGTAAACTTGAATCATCGAAAGCAACCCGCGAGGAGCGAGACGGAAAGAATAAGCTGCTGCACACTATTGCAAGAGGACTGTTACGAGGAAGGATACCGATCTTACAACAAGAAACCTAAGGATCTTCGATGAATCACAATAGGGAAGCAGTTTGAAACGTGATGTTGCTGTAAAGTGTACATTCTTGGACGACTTTGTAAAGCGGGCGAGGATTCCAATTGTCATCTTCGAGTATACAGGAAGGATTTACAAGCTTGAGAAGAATTTTGAGAAAAACTTGTTAGAAGCAGCGAAAATTAGTTCTTGAACAGTGTCGTCGGTATATTGTGTTAACGAAGTGAACTTTCCGGAGATGTGTAAATAAGAACCACCGTTTCTAAAATTCTAAGTTACTTACTACGCCTGCTGAGAATACTCCACGTATTCGAGGGATTTTATGCGAAACCTGTAAAGAGTATAGTTAAACGCAGCAGAGAACGCATCTTTGAACTTCTACTTCCAAGTAAGCATCGTAATTGTTCGTTAAAGTCCCCAAGATAAGCCACAAGTAAACGCACACTGTAGTAGTATCGTGACATCGATTTGTAAACTATATCGTCATTGCAAGCCATCGACCGATCCAATCGAAATTCATTTAAGAAACGAGCAATTATCCGTGCAAATCACACAAAAGAACATCAGGAATACCTCAGAAAAATTGTTAAATCTACACATGACTTGAATTCGTACTCGAGAAACCAACCCCTAAACTGAATCCGACGGTAAGATCGCAAGAACCGATCTATACCTACAGTGCCAAAGAAAGAAGCATCGAAATCGATAATAAATATTCAACCAAGCCCTGAAAGTAATCTGGTCTTCAGGTGAAATCGTTACTACGGATCTACGTCACGGAGCCAAGGAAGCTAACTTGTTCGAAACAATCGAATACACTACGATTTTCCAGTTTTACGCGAATCAGAAGACAAGGCGCGATAAGCGAAGTTTGAAAGGACTCATCGCGGTTCCTCCTGCAGGGGAACAACAGAGGATGTCCTGGTAGGTCGCGGAAGAACGTCAGGAGCATCTGATTCGAGAGACCTCGACAAGGTCAAACCGGCATCACCCTGGCTAACGACCTGTCTGGAGGTACCGGTGGTCCCGGTGCTGGCGGCGTCGGTTCCGTCGGGGCCACTTCCGTCGGCGGCGGCGGTGGCGGCGGTTCATCGTTACCAACGACCGCTCTCAGCCTCGATCATCAGCAGTTCAACATATTCCCTGCGATTTTCAGCAGACAGCTGAATTTCTCCGCAGCGGCAGCTGCGAACTGCGGTCAGAACAAGCTGATGGACGAGCTAAGGCCGAATCTCGGGCTGCTCGGCGTCGGCCTCGTCGAGAACGAGAGCTTTCACTTGAACCACAATCAAGAGAAGAGGAAGTGCAGCAGCGCCAGCTCAAACGAGCAAGATTTCAGTCTTTACGGGGTTCACCAGGGCCTCGAGGCCAGCCCGCCGACGCCTGCCGCGACGCCCGGAAGGAGCAGCGTTGGTGCCGCTTCCACCGTTGGTAAGCATCGTTTCGAATGCCTTTCTTTCTCTTCTGAAGCTCGCGCAGGGTTTGGTTATCTTTGATGTACGAGGTATATCGAAGACAAGCTATACTCTTAAGCGTTCTGAAGTCTTTGGATATTGTTCGATTTAGTCGCCATCTGTTCTCGCTAAAAGCAATTCCGAATTTGTGGGGAAAGGGTTGTTTAACAGAAAATTTAGATAACAAGTTCGCCTGCTGTTTGACAAACTGCAGATATAGTAAATTTGTTCATTGGTGAGTTTGTATTTAAAAAATATCTAAAAATAGCGTCAAACGTTTTTAACCAAGTTACAGTACAAATCAATGAACAATTTGGGAATAGATTCAAGTTAAAATGATAACAAGCAACGTATACTAATTACGAATAAAAGAGATTCGTATCTTGAGGATGAATTTGGGATAGAAATGGGCAACGAGTCATCTCGATATAGATGAATTTTCCGCTTGTTGAGCCTCGAGTACACATGTACGCCGACAATACGATGGGCTAAGGTGTTGACAATGGGGAGCGGGACTAGACCATATGGTGGTACCTGTTCTATAGGCTATTATTATGTGCTCGTGGGGTTTAAGAGAGCTTAGCACCAAGGGTGTGCTAATGGGGTTCGCTCAAATCGTTGGACGTAGACGGGTGTCGAGCCTTGTCACCGAAGCGAAACAGTGAACACTATCTTTATCCCTCGTTCTATGAACTCACAGTGACTTGGTGCTGACTACTAGAATTCAATGTGGTCCAGCTGTTATTTTTCGCTAACAGGTTCCCTATTTTTCAACCCCTTGCTTTACAATCACGAGTTACACTCGTGGCGTAGATTATGGTTCAAATGTTGGGTTGTCCTGAAAAATTCGTGCTAATCTTTCACATTCGAAATCTAAAATATTCTGATATCTAAATTATACAAAATTGTTTCTGACGATTTCGAACACATCTCTGTAAAAACAGTATACATATGTTACGTATACCGATATAATATTGTTTCCTACGACAAATTTAAAGATTGTTCACACATATCGAATTCATCAATTTGTAAATGAATTTCTCGATGTATGTAGCTTGAAGAAGCTTTCAATCTTGGTTAATCTATAAATCGTAAATCAAGCTTTCGGAACTTTTGAATTTTTACAGAATACGTTGTTCGTGATCGGGTAGTCGTTAAAATTAATAAAATTTTGCAACAATTTTCTCAGTTATACGGGTAACATTACAGAAGTATGAGGTTCAACAGGTCGCACGACGAAATTTTGTTATGTTTTTGTGGATCTTATTACTCGATAATGAATCTCACGCCCATGGGTCCAATTTAACCAGAGAACGTCCAACGTTTTGTCTTTTCCCTTCAAGGTCAGCCTTTCCGGGAACGGAGACGAGGTCGCCGTAGCATTCTAATGCAAATGAAAACTCCGTAACGTTGAGCTAAGCGGGAAGAGGGGAAAAAAAAGGAGGAACGAAAGAAGGGAGGCGGAGAAAGAGAGAAACGTGGAAGGGAAAAATTAATGTCGTTAACCCTCCGCGTCCTCCACGGTATTAAAACTACTCAAGCAATGGTCTTTCGCGCGATTCCCTGGCCCCTTTTAAAACGTGAGCCCGCGAAATTTTCCTCCTACAAACGACGGCTTCCGTCTCTGTTTTCAAAAAGAAGATTTAATATTACTACTTGAATGAACTTATGAAAGTCGGTTTCTTCATACAGCTAATAAAGTTTCTCTTCTATTTAACTGACGATTTTCTGCATCAGTTTTATAACCAGATTGCGGATTTTTAAATTCACAAATATATTTCTTCACGGACGCGTTAAAGAAATGGAATTAAAATAAAGAATTCTTTCACTTTTTAAATGTTATAGTGTGTACTACATTTGTGACGTTTTGCACACTTTTGCGGATTACCCGAATTTTGCAGTTTGTCCCGCATTATAATGTTCTTTATATGCATAAAGGTCCGCAGTTTAATTATAACTAATTTATGAAGGATACAATTTTTGTTGCATTACGCTATACAAACATGATTTTATTTACTTTAATTGACCGCTATGAGTATCAAACTTCATGTTATTTAATGGTACTTTTAGTGCTATGAAAACGGAATGTACAATACGGTCAGAAAGTATTTCATTTCTTTATATCGTTATTCTGCTTTTCAATTAACTTTATTTATCTTAATTTTTGTTAAACACAAATACATCTGATCCTTCTGGAGGATAATTGTTACTTTTAGTAGCATCAGGAATAAGAAATTCCGAATGATAAAGATATTTAAATCAGCAGTGTCATAGTATGGCGTTTCTACATCATACAGCTATTCGTGGGACAGTTTGACGGACAGGCTGGTAATTAGAGGAAAAATTGGTCCATGCAGTTCCAAGCACACGGATAGCTTTTCATGCTAACTGGAATTTGACGGCAGATGCCAACGGAAGACAGCTGTGAACGCTATGGGGTTCTGCATTATTAGTAACCCCATAGATCATGTCATTTGTCACCGCGCGTATTTCACCTCGTTAAAATCGTCGGTAATTATTTCGAATCGCAGCACACTCTGACCAGATAGTCGCATAGCCGTTGCAATTGCCATTATCTCTCTTTTCTCCATTGTTTCAATTCTGGGTAAATGTTACCATCTAATTTTCAAAGTTGTAAAGAAGCTTTGAAACGAATTAGAATTACATTAAAATTGTTTGAATCGCAAACGCTACATCATACGCATACATTTTATATAATTTTTATCTTATTGAATTATTTGTTTAATCGAATCACGCAATTACTTCTGAAAATATTCAAAGTTTGAATAAGCATATTAATGTTCCTATGTAGTTAATAGTTTAATACAGAATTTCGCTGAATGGCAACACTATTTTAGCAGAATATTTGTATGGAAATGAACAGTTTTCTCCGAAAAAGGTAAACTACAATTCTAAAAGAAAACTTCATCAAATAGATGTTCGTATGAACTTCTTTTCTTATTTCTGTCTGCTGAATTTATCACTAAACTGTATTTACATATTAACCCTAAAATTATCGACGATTGAAGTATATTTACTTGCCCCCCCAAAAAAATCAATTGAAAATAACGCGAAAGAATACTCAATGCAAGGAGTACAAATCTTCATTCATATTTTTTATAGGGAGTCACAGAAAATTCCCGAAAACGAGTCAAAGGAATTTCAAAAATTGTTATGAAAAATTATACGAATCGGTCGTTTTGATCACTTTCGATAGTTCTGTTAATAAGGAACACCCTGTGTGTGGAACGATCATTTCCTTAAAATATGCTAACGTCGAACGAACGAAGATATGCAAAGCATCGATAACACGTTGGTGGTTTCGCTAAGAAACAGATCATCAGGGGTAGTACCTCGTCTTCTCGTTGAACTTGACCGAGTTTCACTGTTCACTGGGTAACGGGGCAAGGTATGTAAAGTGGACAGCATTCATCCTTGAACATTGAATCAGCATGTAACATGATTAGGTCATTAACGCCCTAACCAAGTTAGCATAGTGCGAGGGACTTCGCTCGCCACCGTTACCCCGACCGTACGTTCGTATGTTCGTTCATAAAGCCGATACCGTGAAACAACCAAGACGAACGCGGACTTCTATATCGAGATGCTGCCTCGTGTCAACTATTCCCTGGATCCGAACAGTTCCTTAACCCCTTGGTCGGACGCACTTTGCGTTTCGATCGAAGCTTTCATGCGTCGATCCTTTCTTATTCTGTGCTTTTGCATAAACAGTTTGTGATTTTGTATTCGAGAAATGTTTCAATATTCACTTTTATCAAATTGGTAATTATGAAAAACTTATAATTACCCTTTTGGGATGGAAAAATGTATTAGACCTTGTCGCGTGCCAATTTATTAATAACATTCGTTTAACGTTTATCGCATAATAGCAACTATCGTTTGAAGAAATTAAATATGAATTTAGAAATTTGATAGATTTTATTTTTTGTTTTTAGAATTTTTCTCGATCCTTGATCATTCGTAAACGAAAATTAAATTTTTAAATTATTGGGAGGTTTTATTAGGTGGGAGTCTGAGCTTATATTGTGCAATTTTTTAAATTGTTCATAGGGTAAATAAATCACTTATTTATAAATAATTTATTGTAGCAGCATATTAAAATTACAGTTAAAGCTCTCTTAATGGATTATACGTACATGAAGTGAATTTTTAAAGGCATAAATTCTAAAAATAGCAACTTTATCCATAAACATAGACTGAATAATTCTAAATGAAATATTATTTTTCTATAGAAAAGTACGCACTTTCAGTTTAGACTGTACATCTTTTGGCCAACTCTACTATAGCGAAAGGGTTAGGGTACAAGTGGTCGAAAGTGTTTTTATTAATAAGTAAATAAGGGAGAATTGCTTGTGACGATGGAAATTAATTTAACTGGTTCTTTCAAATTTCAGGTGCAGAAGGAGCTTTTAAAAAGTTAAAACCCGACCCTTGTGCTTCGAGTCCTCACATCGGCCATACCCCTACCACTGCTAGCTGTCCAACGCCTGCTCGACGACGGCACAGGACTACTTTTACACAGGTTCGCTCTCAGAATGTTACATTCTCTTATTTTACGTATACTTTACTTTTACGTGAGAATGAACCGCTTAGAAATTGCACTGATCAACTCCATGAAATCAAAAGCAGAATATTAACCGTTTATGCAGATAATGGAACCGAAAAATCTACAAAAAGCGAAATTAATTAGTTTGTATTCTAGAAAATTTGAATAATAAAATGGATGCTTTATAAAATTTGTAATCGGTTAATCTTTTTTGAGTAAAACTATTGGAGTAATTATTACTTCATTATTTTCATATTGTATCTGATACCAAACTTAATTTGGCATTAAGTTTAATCATATTTGTTATAAAACTGCACAGGAGTGGAATATGTAATTAAATCTTAACAAATCCATAGTTTTTTGAATACGAGCTCTTTTAAAGAGTAGCAAGGAGAGATCAGCGCTTGAAAGAAATTCTAAAATTTAAAATATTGTTGAAATTAATTGAGCTAGAGTTAACCAAACTATATTTCGACAAAGTTTCATGTTATTCATATTACCGAATTTTCCCTTTTTGTGAGAAAAAATGAAAAAAAATCTGCTATGCACCCTATTCGCTAGTGTCTTTGTCCATTGTTACGATTCTCGGTAGCGGGATTGCTTACTGGTAAACTCGTTCCACATTTTTCGATAACGACATTTCGATTACCTCGATCCGAGACCTTTCGTATAGCGCTCAAATTTCCTGTCGGTAGTTCGGATCGGCTTTACTACGGCCTTTCAATTGTTTCGCAGGAGCAGCTGGCAGAATTGGAATCGGCATTCGCAAAATCTCATTATCCAGACATATACTGCAGGGAGGAATTGGCGAGGTCCACCAAATTGAACGAGGCTAGAATTCAGGTGGGTGTTGCACTTTCTGATCGAGAAACAGGAAAAATAAGACGCTCATTTTTTTTGGATAACAGATCATAACTATCGTTATGAATCTTTAAACGTATTTCGATTAGCCTCGTAAAAATTGCTAATAAAAATATGGAATAATTTTGGAATGATTTTTCTAAATGGATCTTATTCACTTTTAATGAATATAGATATATAAAATTTTCTAAAACAATTCATAGTAAAACATCTAACAGTAACCCGTTAAACAACATCTTTTTTAACTTGTTTTTATTATAAAGCTTTTGCAAACCTTCATCTTTTATTTCTCGTGTGTCACGAAGATTTATATGTATACCTTTTTTGGCCATGAGTCATACAATAATTGAATCAAAGACGCGTGTAGGGTGACAAAATGAAATTACGTGCGCAAATGTCGATCCAAGACAGCCCGAGACTTTCGAGGGTTGTAGAGTCGATCAACGGGAATGACGATCTTTCGAGCAAACTTTTTGATATCCACAATACTAAACAAATACTACAGATACTGATAAAAGTGGATGCATTTATAACAGAATATTAATAATTCACGTTTAAACGAAGTTGTAACCGAAGGAAACGGTGTACGCTGCAGTTTATAAATCATTCGACTCTTAATATATTTGTGATAAAGAAAAGTTTGTATTATACCCACAGAATAAAGCTATCGCTTACTAATTATTTATCTCACACAAAACATTAAATTATACACTTTTAAGATTGCGCCAATTCAACACGAATTTCGTTCAAACTGCAAATTACCTATAAACTTTAATGTTACTAGAGATAAAGGACGTTGTTCACGTATCCCTCGTATTTTAATGCAATAATTTACTATTATTATCGTTTCACCAGCTCTCAACACTGGAACTATATCGACGATATTAGTAATTTTTCATCGAAGCTGTGTAAATTTACTATGATGCATTAGGGAAATTTATTTTCTATAAAACCGACCATTATTTTCCATAACATTCTGCAAGTGTCCGATAACTTATGAGCGGAAGTATACGCAACTGGAAAGCATCGGCGGGAAGATGAAACGCAACAGATTCGAGGGTGGTAGTGCGGTTTTTGACGATGTTAAAGAATGGACAGGATGGAGAGGCAGCTAGGCAGAGTCCTGGCCCCCGAGTCCTGAAGCGGTACATATTAAAACAGTCGCCAGTGCGTTTCGCTCTTTTGATATATAATGCAGGATGGCGTTGTTTGAGTTAAAAGCCCAGGAACCGCGGTGACTTAACCCTGTTAAACTGCGATGCCAAGTAAAACGCGGTTTGCTTTGCTTTTACTCGTTGGTTATAATCCATGCACAAAGTGTCCAGGCAGGAAGTGGCTTCACCAATGCGGCGGAGTCTTTCGAACGCGTTCATTTCAGCCTCGAATGCGAAAGTATCCGCGGGTCTTGGATATCGTTTCGTGGTATTAACTCTGAAACGTCGATGCACGATCCTGATTCAACTAATCTCTTGATTCGCGTTTTTTTTTTGCTTTTGCCAATCGGTTTTTCCGCCATCAGCTATCATACATAGCTTTAATGTCGAATCGATTGTGGAAGAGATGATATGTTGGAAATGTGAGAGAAACGAAGGAACAGATTTAAGTGTTAACAGTGATGAAATTCAAACTTGGATTAAAAGTTTGATAGTTTACTTCGCATCTTTTTTATGCATCTAGCTACGATCTTTAACGTTGTTAAAGATAAAACGAATCATCTGTTATAATTCAATACAATAATTTCCTTTATTATTGTTCCGTCAACTTTTAATCCTTTGTACTTGAGAGGTGATTGTTAGTCATCCAATGATACTAACTTCAAAAATTTTCAAATTCGAGATGTTTACTAAGATTCCCTTACATTAAAATTTCATTTAGTTTAGTTAAGTCATATACCACAATTCAGATATACGACTATTTAACCTCTGGGTCTGACTGATAAACAAACTAACCGAAATCTGTAAATTTGCGAAACTAACATTTGGTGACTAATAGTCACCTCTCGAGCTCAAGGGGTTAATACTAAAACTACTATAATAGTCAAACTAATTGATTCCTAACTTTTTATTGAAGCTTTGTAAATTTATTATCATTATTTTCCCTCGTACTAGACGTTTTTTCATAGATAATTCTTTTTACTTCCTCGCCATATAGAAGGGAACTTTCACGTTATCCCCGATCGATAACTTCACATGCACCAAGTTAATAAGAACATAATACTCCGTTGAAAACGAAGGTAGTGGATGACACGTATTTCCGATTTATTTTTCAATATTTTATCCCACGGAATTCTTTAAAACCTCCCGCGCCAGCTACGGCATTTCGTATCTTGAAAGATGGCGACACGCGAACAGGGTGCTCTCGGATGAAAGAGATATAGGGAACGGCGGTGGCAAAGTTGAGATGAGTTGGGGAGGAAGGCTGGTTGGGTGGCGCTGTACCGGAGGCTGCCATTATATCTGAGCCGCCATTTTAAATTGAATTTTCTCCACCCTAGATAGATCTGAAACGTCTCGGCCTTGCCGAGGTTCTTCCTTCGTAGCGAGACGAGGGGTAAGAAGATGAGGAAAAGTAGAGGGAAACCGTACGAAGGGAACAGGGCCCCCTAAGGCTCATGCCCTATCTTTTTCTTATCTCTGCAACCCCTGCTCTGCGACGGATACCCATCACGTTTACCACCCTTGGCGAATACGAATTGCAGAATTTTGACTGATAAGAAACAAAAAATGTGGAAACACACAGGGATAAGGGAAGCTATAATTGGGTACAGCAGAGGTTCCCATATCCGAACTGATAGGAAAACAGAAGTGATGATGGAGTTTTCGGATAATAGAACAATCGCTTTATTTCAATACTTTAGAATTCCATATTTCCTTCGTAGTTACGTAGGAGATTATTGGAGTATTTAAATATTAGGAAATTCGAAAAATGGGGGTTTGGATAGAGGAGTCTCTATTGTAACTGGAATTTGTGTGAAATTTCAGTTATAAATTTTGCACATATCTAATATACAGTGATTATGATGAACATTTTTACACCACTGTATTTATCTTGTCACATACTTATTTGCGAAAGTGAATAAGTAAGAGAGAGAAATAAAATACATATGATAAGCAGATAAACATAGGTTTATTAAACTTTCTGTCATTTAATAATACTTTCCTGTTATCACAAAAGTTTGATATTGCAGAAACAAAATTTTGAACCACTTCAAAAATTTTCTCATAGTGTTATCATATCGACATATTTTTTACAGTAATGATAATTTTTCTTATATTCAAAGTTGATTTTTAAAAGGTATTCTTCTCATTAATTCATGAATATTATGGTGTAATTACACATAAATTATATTTGTTTAAAAGAGTTTTTTTTCGAAATTTGTTGAAAACATGTCGGAATACAATTCAAGGAGGAATGATAACGTTCGTGGTAATGATAATGATAAAAAAAGGGTAACATCGTGGTAAGAGAATAATTCTCGAATCACCGCACAAGAAATCCCATTACGTCGAGGAAAAAGAAAGGTGAATCCGAGCCCCAATATTGAGTTAGCTAAGTTTTCATTCGACCTTTTTACTTCGATTCGACTTCCGATCGAAGCCTACCTGGTGGGCGTTTTACGAGAAAATTGACTTCCTATCCAAGAGGAAATAAGAGAAATTCGCAGACGAAATAAAAGTTGTCGAAGCATATTCCTTGTTTTATGACCAGGTATACAATTTTTAGACCACGATAGTTTACGAACAAACGGAACATCACCGAAACTCTTGTATAATTCTACCTCTTTTCCAATTTTGTATATTCTACTATTCTTAAACAAAACTTTTTGTTCCACTTTTTATTTAAATCAGGTTTAAAGGCTGAAACTTTACAATGCTTTAAAAAATTTCACTTTAATAGTTTCCATTGCTACAACAAATAATTTGTGTTAGTCAAATAAAAGTGTTATTAATTGATTAGAAATTTAATACATACAGAACGCAAATGACAATACAAACATGAAAGTGCAATTTTTATTCACTATACACTATCCTCCTTCTAAAAAAATGTTCCATTCAACGTTATTTTAGTCGGATTTGCAACATAAAATTTCTAACTAAGTTGTGCATCATATTTTTCAAACGATATGATCAACAGCGATCACTATGACAAATATGTAAGTCGTTATAGTTTCACAAGAGTCTAATATACTCTGTACATGCTCAAAAATAAAACAGGAGAACTCCTTTTTCGTATCTGACTAGCTCAGTGGTTCCAAAGAAAAGAAGGTAGATGAGAAACAAAAAGGAAGAAAATATCAGGTATACTTTCTCGCAGAGAGTAATCCATTATCCCTGGATCCATTTTCTGTCTCTGTACAGGGGTTAGCTATCAGAGTGCACGGTATTCTCTCAGGTACGTACAGAAGGATAGTTTTCTCGGTCGTGGTCCTCAAAGTAGCAGACATTTTGAGCTGCTCTCCCCTTCAGAGAGAGAGAGAGAGAGAGAGAGAGAACTGCACTTTCGCTATCCCATCTCCTGGTGCTATCTTTCTCTATGAGAGAACGTAGCTAGAGGGAGGAACGGAGGGTTGGGGAGCGCGGTTATTGAATTACGAACTCTTAGCTTTCCAGTTCTTGTAGGGTACGCGCCTTAAGGGACGCGCGCAAGTATGTTCGCAAAAAGCACTTTCAGAGGAGTTGTAAATAAAAAGAGCCATCCACTTTTACAGGATCTATTCGGTTAACTGCATTTCTGTGTGCATATATGCATATGTAAACACACATACGCTTAAGTCATTATCGTGAAGTAATTTAACCCTCAGTTTAGACCTATTTCAACTTTCCGTTGGTATGGAAAATGTTTTAGACCGTAGTTTAAACAAGTTCTGGGGATCAAGAATTAACAATCGAAGTAACGTCAAAGACACATTTCTTTAGTCAATGTCTAAGTCGTTTCGATCCAGAGTGGAATAATCAAGGATTAATAAATGTGTTATATTTACTGTTTAACATTAGGTAAAAGATCGATGAAAATTGTGCTTATTGTGTTTGACTGCACAAATTTTTCAACGACACATTTAGAGGTATATTCTGTCCAAATATTGATAATATTTGGACGTATCATTTTTATCGACTTTGTACTTGCTCTATGCACGCAAGCATGTATTAACGTGCACGTGTAAAAATGAAACGTAGTTATATTCACTAGGTAATATAATTTGCAGCGATGCATACTGGAATACTTTGAACTTTGACTTTTAGTTTCGAGGCTCTATCGTAGAGTAATACATCACCATAATCAATAATAGAGGCGTAAAAAGGAATAAATGATTCCCAGAATTCTTTTTGATGCCCAGCACGGTCAAAAAGGTAAAATGTTGGGAAAAAAAAGGAAGAATGGAAAATATCATTTGTCTGGCGTGCATATTTCATAGTAAATGCACTAATGTAGCGATTGAAAATTTGAAAGCACTACCATGCTTCGACATTCTTTTGCAATGGAAAATTCTTTGACATGTGATTTATTCATCAGATCTGATCCAAATAGATTATTTATTTTAGTAACTGTAACATGTCTCGTTTAAAGAATATTTTACTGAAATTGAAGATATTATCAGATCAATTTAATTATCATAAAGTTTGTGAAATATTTTATAAAAAAAGAAATATAGGTAAAACTAATTTTAATTTCGAAGCCTCTCGCCCATGGAATGTAAAGAAATACATGTGTAAATAATTTTCGAAATCATTCTGATTCGATGCTCTTTATACATTTTAATTATTAATTTATAAATTTTTAACTATATAGTACATCGGTGGTGAAGTTCAAGAATAAAATTTTCTAATTACCTCTAAAATAATCAAAATTACCCTATGAGGCATATGACCAATATTTAGTGACACTGGAGACAAGGTTTTATAAAAATCGGATTAAGATAGGATTATTAAGATTGCTTCTTTTCTCAACAACGAGAATCTCGATATAAAACTAATAATTCGGGGTGACACGCAAATTCCAATTATTTGGGATACAAGCGTCTTTTGTGCAAGTGCAAATCGGCTCGTGTGCCGTGAATTCAAATGCGGATCGCAATTGGTTATGCGTGGTGCTTCGCTTGTTCCGTGATTTCCGTATGTGCAGTTTAAAATGACGTGTATAGGTAGGTGCCCACACATGTGCATACATATGTCTCTTTTCGGAATTAGCGATACTGTCTTTCTGTTCAGTAGTAGATACATATTATAACAATCGGTGTACGATATCAACATAATAATATTCATTTGGTTCTTATCCTATTCATGAAATCTAATTTAGCGGAGCATCAGTACTGCTACTTTGAGTAATCATGGTATTTTATAAAAATTGACGAACTTATTAACAAAACGATATTAATATTTCGACGACTGGTGAATAAATACTATCATAATGATGTAGTGATTGTACATTTTATTATTAGTGTACATGCAATTTATTACTAGTATACGCAATATTTAAATCTGATTTCCATGTACGAATCAACGACTTATTTATTTTAAATAGTTAAAAATAATAGATTAACAAGGTTTATTTATACTTCACAAAACTATCCGACAATCAAATCGCAATTTTGATCATTCAGCATCTCTTCAATTTCTATTCGTCAAGTGCACCTCTTTCATTCGTGCACTTTTCGAAATGATTTCTCTGGTCTCAGCAATTGAACTGCATTTTCTTACCACTCCCATTACCGTCCACAATGAATGGACTCCATGGTTCCTCGTCGATTTTTGCTTCGCATCCGTGTCCTCCTCCTCTTCTTTACCTCTCCATCTCCGCGCGTATTTTTCCGTTCCGCTCCTTGCCTCGTCCGCTTCCGGCCACGGACACGAAAGCATCGACGCGGATATATCGCGAGTCACACTTTGGAACGCTTCTGCAGCGAGAAAGAGTCGAAAGTACGCACGGAGAGAAACACAGGGTGAACGGGGGATGCGATAGGAGGAACAAGCGAGAGGGAAACGGGGGAAGAAAAATAGCGCGGAAAGGGATGGCAGAGATAGGAGGGTGCAGAGGAAGCAAGAGAACAAGCCTGATCGAGCCACCCTCGTGTGTCACCCGTCGCCACCACCCTCTTCACCGCGCGATAGGATAGAGAAAAAGACAGAGAGAGGGAGAGCGAGTACGTGAGACAGAGAGGAACTCGATGGTACGTGTGTATCTCTGTATACGTATGTATATATGTGGGCGCGCGCGCGCGCGATAGCGTGTTAGCGAGAGGAGCAGGAGGGAGGGTGCACAGTAGAAATGTCGATAAAACATGTTGGCCAATGAGGAGGCTCGGAGTGACGTCACGGTCGTGGCATTGGCCAATCAGGAGGCACCGGTAATATCACCACGAGGGTGGAAACAAGTCGACCCCGACCAGGGGAGAGGCTTTTCTCTTTCTGGGGGTTGCACGGAAAAGGGTCGGTTGGTAGGGAATCACTAGAACCGGGAAGAAGAGAGGGGAAACGAAGAAGGTTGCCGCGGAGGAAGGGAGCCCGGGGGTTGGGGGCGGGATGAGGGTGGGCTATGCGTGGGCGGGGGCGGTTGGGGGTTCGGGGGGACTCGGTGTGCATGCCGGGGAGTCGCTGGTGGCGGTTCAGGCAACCCCCAATATGGGTTTACTAATCCCGCGAAACAATGGAAATTGCCCGATGCAAAATGGCGATAGGTAAACTACTCTACCTCGGGGAGTCCGAGAAAACCAGGAATAGCTCGGTCACTGCTAAACAGTGAAAGAGAAACGCTCCGTTTACTTTTGGATAATGGACTTTGGTTAAGTGGATCGGAACAGTCAAACATTTTTATGTTTGTTGTTATACATACTGTTGGCAAAAAGCTTGGAACTGTGTCGCTGTAGGATGCAAGGAACACAACGATTTATGGAGTAAAAGGTTTAGGATTATTTCAGAATACTCTTGAGTCGAAAATTTATCAGGATATAGGAAGCTGTTATCAGTGATCACGGTATTAGTTTTAATTCAATGATGAGGTAATTAGCCAGGGATTTAAATAGGTAATTTCAAACATATTATGATGAGAAGAGAATAGTTTTATAAAAAACATGAGCTGTTGAAAGCGTCGAGGTGTATTTTGAACTGGTTCCTAGGAGTTCCTAGGGGTAGCGTCGATAGTTTCGAAGTTCTATTATGGTAATTCTTACAGTTCTTAAAAACAGAAGGCTTTTAAAATTCTACTGTAATTTCTCTGTACTAATAGGTCTGGTTTCAAAATAGAAGAGCAAAATATCGGAAGCAAGAGAAACAACTGCAGAAGGCTTTGACTCCGATTCCTGCTTGCCAAGGTGCCATGATGAGGAATATTTACCCCGGTGCTAGCAGAGGTTATCAGCCGTATCCTCATCCTCATAATAGTATAAATGGAATAAACCGCTACCCTCAGGCAAGTCATATTCGCGACATATCCATTAATTTGCTATTTCTTATTTCTAAAATTGCTTACAATTTTATTACAATGATCAACAATTTATTTTTTTCCAAATTGGACAAAGGAAAAAATATTATATTAAAAAGCTAGATAAGTGTTATACATAAATTATCAATTTTCAGTTTTACAAATTATAAAATGGGCTTGGTTAACATAAAAATATTTCATAAATAGAATATAAATTTACAATTAATTATCGCGATCTAAATGTTTTATTAAGGAAACATTGACAGCATCAATTGCTTTGGCATACACTAAAAATAAAAATATTTTATTTCTACACAAGCAATAAAATGTCACAAAATTCCATTATGTTAATTCATGGTTAGGTTTCAGTGATGATACAGTTTATTGTATCTGCGGGGTAAAGGAGAAAGAAAAAATTGTTAACGCTGACAATCGATGCATCAAACCTAACAGGCAACGTACTATGCCCCTACGAATGAATTCGATGCGTTTCTCGTTAATGATTTTAACCGAGGTATTAAATTGAAGTGCACCTGAGCGTACGTCCGGCGCATCGCTATCGGTCGATGTAGCTAAATTGCATTTCGACTGATTAGTTGGGTCGGACGGATTACCGAATGCCTACCGGTTTAATTAAGCCAATAATTCGTCCAGCGTATCGGTTTGCCAGTAAAAAAGCTTCGAGATCCTCTTAATCGATCTTCGGAAGTCGCGTTTGGAATTCCACCATGAAATTATTTGCTAATATATATCCACTCTCTAATCTGCTTGATCTGTTATCTTTTTAGTTAGTCGCAATTTTTATCGTATAACCGAGATCAAATTATTTATTTGAAATTCATTGCTGTTTTGAAATAACATTTCTGATTTCTTGTAGCCTAATTTAAATTGCTATATGATTTATTAGTAGCTGTTTGTCGAAAAATAATGATAGTAATAATTTATCATTGATGGTATTATTAGTTATATTATTATAAAATTATTATAACAGTAATACTACAATAATATTATTACTAATAGTGTCATACTATTATTATTACTATTGTTATTATTATTATTATTATTACTATTTTATTGACATTACATTTTCAAATGTAAAATATGAATAACATTGTTTAAACTAATGAGTTATTGTTACATTCTGCTCAATGTTTACTGGAATTTTTAGTAATGTATTCTTTTTAAATAGTATCTCATTATTTTGCATCATATTATTGTATATACAGTAAATAACTAATTTGCATATAAATCTGTGTTTATAGATGGGTACAACGTCCTATCCAAGTATGACCCAGCCATTTTCCATGTCACATTCAGCGTCGAATATGTCTGCAGTCACTGGTATGAGACAAGACGCAATGGGTGAGTTTATATGCAATTTGAAATAATCATTACATTTAGTTTGCTAGTCGATTTGTAATTGTATTCAGTTATGAGTTGTTTTATAGTTTCAAAGGTGTTATTTCATATAACAAATTTTGAGAAGGTATTCATTCAACAAATCTATGAATACGTTCACTTTAATAAAAAAAAAAGTACCTTCAATAGACAATGAATTTAATTTAACTGTATAACAAACGAAGTATCTACTAAATTGTGTATCATAACCCCTGCTATTACTTTCGTTCGAAGCTAATAAAGTAAATCCTTTTACTATTTAATCTACTTATTGTTGAACAATATATTTTTTCAGACTAAGTATAATTTAGTAAATCTGACTAAATATGGCAAAAAAAATAACTTAATTCAATATTATGATATAAAGTTACATAAAATAAATACTGTTTCTCGCTCTCTCACGTTGCTCGTAATCGAAAAAATTTAAAAAAAAATGAAAGCAGACCGCGCGTGTTTTTCTTTAGAATTTTTGTTATCTCAGGTGTTGGTCCAAGATTATTAAATGACTTCGTAAAACGCTGGACCGGAAATGACGGGAATCGGACGTCCGTGCAAACGTTCGTTCGCTCGTTCAGTCCAAGACGTTCTCTCCATTTCCGCTCGAGCGCCGTCTTACACCATTTCCGGCGCAAGATGGAATATCGCTTTTAAATCGAATCAAGACTATTCGCGAATTGGCTGTCTGCTAGTGTTCGTGTTCGTGTCTCTCTTCGGGCCAATGTCTTTGGTTCTTGTAACGATTTAACGTCTTAATGCAATATCAAATCGGCCGATTAGCGGTTACTTGGAGCTTCCTGGAAAAGTCGTTAAATCGACTCGTCGGATTGCTTTTCGAAGAGAAAAGAAATTTACTTTCGTTCGTCGAACTGTTTCCGATGAGATAGAACGGATGGATACCTGAGTCTTCCCTTCATATTAAATCAAACACGTATCTACAAGGAATAAGTATATCGTTTCTGCATAATGAATAAAATTCTATTGGATAGATCGTTTAATTATATTAAAGCTTACGACAGAGTGATTTTTTACTAATGATAATATTGTAATATAAGTATTTCGTTTTAATAAATATTAAGTAAGTAGAGTAAAACAGCTTTTGTTTTGTACATAAGAATCTGTCAAGATATTTTTATATATTTATTTTATAGATAGCACGATGATTCTTTATTAAAATTATACTGCTATAATTATTATACCTTTTAATTGTATCCTATTTAATTACGAATTAACAGAAAGATTAAGAAACAGTTTATTGGAGAAAGCGATTTTATAAATTAATTTATTATCAACTTACTAAAAACGAAGGTTCACGAACAGTTTAATATAAAAAATAGTGTCTAAACGAAAAGAGTGATTCACTTCACTGTTATTCCCTCTCACTCTTTCGTTACGGTACTTTAACAAAAAATAATCAGCTGTTTGCGGAACGGTATTCGCATGCCAATGGCCAGACACGTTATGTAGTCAGAAATGCGTGCATGGAATTTACGCACATGTTCACTCGTGAGTGAAGGATAACGCAACAGAATTTCACGTTTCACATAAGATGCTCTTAATACATAACAATAAAAATCACACGAGTAATTTAATTACTAATTCAATTAATTATCGATTTTTTCCGAAATTTACTATATATTTCCCTCCAAATCGTAAATCTGATTGCTTTGAAGTAATAACATTTCTCGAAAAACAGTTAGAATAAATGAATTAGATCGTTTCCAGATTTCTGCGAAACCCTGAGAAACTTTTAACATTACTTAACATTACCTGGAATATTTTAACTTACGAGGTCAATAGGTAGATGCATATAATAATCTGTAAACTAATCGAAAAGTAAAAAATTTTGAATCTTCCTAAAATTTAATCCTACATCTTTATTAACACCTCATGTAACAATGTAAACGGTAAGAGTAATCGAGGAACGAGTAGAATAAAATAACTGATTATTTTGTTCCAGGAATGTCAGCCGAGGACGAGTGGTACAACAAGAGTATTTCCGCTCTCAGAATGAATACGGCCCATCATCCTAACCTCGCTGCACCGATGTTGCAATATCAAACATAATTGTAAACGTACGCAAGTGGATTATTCGACGAAATCGTTACGAAAGATATATTTGACTGTGCATCTTCGTTCAGGCAACGTAGCACCGCTAAACTGTGTTGTCCAGAGGAGAAGAGGAGAGCGTTATTTCAGGACACTATGAAGTACATGTAGGAAAAAGAAGAAGGAGAAGAAGGAAAACAGAAAATATAGTGAAACGAAAATCAAATTAACGCGAGTCTCGTGACGTTTTCCATTGAAAGAAAAAAAGTCGAATTTCCCCTATAGACACGAAACAGTATCGTGTTATCATTTAACGTATTACCAGGATTATTCGTTCATTAATATTATGATAGGAGTGGTCAGTCCTGATTATTGCGTTCAAATTAACGAGATATCACCTGACGTTTCATCGTAATGTTAACAGTATTTTGGTAAAGTAAGTTTGTTAATATCATTTGATATTATTCGGTGAGAAAACAAGAATATATATATATATATATATATTATTTATGTGCGGCGCTACACATACACAAACGGGTGGTATGCGTATCCTATCGAACACACGTATTCGCGCATACATTACAATTACTAGTGCAAATGGTTATGTATGTACACAAATTTCTATTATTCTGTACAAAACATAATTAATGTAATAATTCGATCGAACCTTTAGTTTTCAAATTGAGTAACATGTGCTTTTAGGATCGATATTTTTTATCGTAGTAGTAGAAACCGATATCAGCGTTAACCCTTTCGTTATTGAGCTATCATTTTATCTATTCAAATTGTTTTAATTCTTCTTTTTCAGACGAAAATCATCATATTCAACGTAATGAGGTATAAGAAAACTTGTTTTACGTATTTATAATTACATTTCGTTTATAAATAGTGTACGTTGAAAATTAATCACATCTTATACATGTGAAAATATACTAGCGCACAGCTTCACGAAAAACGCTACTACTGCTGACCGTTAGTCAGCGAAAGGGTTAAAGTCTGTCACGGATTTATTCATAGAATACAAATGAAACGCGTTTTTCGTTGTCTGTTGGTTTTGTTTCACGTTGTTCTCACTTATTTAGTATTAATGATATGAAAATCAACGGTTGAAACGGCATTTCTTTTCTCGCGACATAGCGAACGTTACGCATACTTACGATTAGAGTAATTAATATACATACGCGAAGTGGAAGTGGACACAGACACGGTCCACGTGATTTTCTGTTAGTTTCTTAACAACGATCCGAAACACTTTGGTTAATGAAGGAGACTGTAAATAAGGAGAAAGAGATACGTATACAGTGTAATCAACAGATATTCTAGCATATGCGATTTTTCAATGTCCTTCTAAAAATGTAAGCATACCTAAACTTAGTGGAATATTAGGTATTGATTTATGTGCTTATGTTGGCCAGAATTTTAAATAATCGGGGTGAGAGACGAGGATAAATGACAATGTCTTGCGTTTGAAATTTGAGAGACGCCAGGGTTATACAAATTATGTACAGTACACGACAAAAACTCCTTCATTCGTAAAGGTTATACCTTATATTGCATCATTTTTGTTATTCAACATCTTTTTAATTTTGAAATCTAACTTTATGGTTATGAAAGCAACAAATTAAAGTTCTTTTAAAAACAGTACCCTGTATCCAATGAATAATTCCATTTTAAAAAGAAAATATCTTTCTTCTCTAAAGTGAACAAGATATTCGAGCGATTTCTTATCTGTACTTCTTCGAATGGACGTTATTCTCCCTGGCGCCTTTCAGTGGTGATATTTGGATCTGTCCAATCAACAATCGTCTATATTGGTGTCATTTTTCGATAATTGTCTAATTAATATATCGATCGAGAATGAAGTTGCAGACGACTGCATTGTTTTCGTGTAGTTCACCTGCAACCCGATGACTAATATCGCTCGCGTTGTTCCGCGCGAAATGTTCCTAAAAATTTGTAACATATCACACGATATACGAACACACATGCATTTACCTACACACGAGAAACACATGTGTGCGTGTGCGTTACGGACAACGCACACAGTACACGGTAACACATTCACACACGCACCAAGTATGTCGGGGAGAAAAGATTAAGTGGAAATTGCATACCGGGCGAGCGTAATATAGTTTTAAGCAAGGGTCACGTATTGTACGTATGTGTTGTACATAGCCTAATAAAAATTACATTTAAAACTATACGGTGTTGTAAAATATACTCCCGTTAAAACGATAGCAAAGAGAGAGATGGATTTATAGGGTGTTGGAAAAGAAGATCTACAAATGTGAAACGTGCAATTAATTGCCGAAGAACGGCATAGAAAACTAAGTGAAATTAAATAATCGCATAAATTTCGTTTAAAGGTGTTGAAAAATCATTGATAATATTAGAAGCAAGGAAATGTGGGGTATGCAATGACCTTACTTCTTAATATTAACTTGACATCCAAGTTTTGCACGGCTACGCAAACAAATTATTTTTTGTCGGACAGAAATTGGATCGTACACATTTGATCAAAGTTTTTCAGTAGTTAATGAATATTTTCTTTTTAATTTTGCGACAGCCACTTGAATGAAATGCGACGCATAAAAATGGTCCAAATTGATATTCTGACCGATCGGAAACTACCGAGCCTATCAAATAATATAGTTGACACACGCGAATAAACGGTACCATAATTATCAAAATACATGATTGAATAGCTGTGAATACCCTCGTTTTCTTTTTCTTCTTTTTCTGTCTCATTCTGAATATTTTCTGGGGATTGGCATAAACTACAGCGGGTATAAGACTGAGGAAACACGAGTCTGTTTGAAAATTTAAGCAGTAACTTTAGGAAGATTAATATCATTTTGTGACGAAAGAAAGGTTTGGTTGAAAGTAAGATAACGTAGGGAATTGATAAACAAATAGACATTTCTGAGTGTGATATAAAAACATACCTTTAATATTTAACAATGATCTGAAATATAATACAACGGTTTACGCATAAATAAACAACAATCACTGCATTATGTACAATTCAATATTTCACAGTGGACAAGTAAGACTTTAACTGCATTAATCTATTTCGAAGCTAGTATAATACAATTGTTATTTCTATAATTAAGTAGAATTGATCGAGTTTCACTGACAACATTAGTCTATTTTAATTTCAAATAATACGGTATCTTCATTAACAATATCGATGCATTATGAAATGATTTCTAAAACAAAATTTTTTATCCGGTGTGCATGTATTTTTTAATTAATACTACTAATGTATATATGGCAAACACATTTAGGGATAAATTGTTTTTAATTCATTCTTTAGTATGCACCAGTTCGTGTTATTATAATCTTAAATAACAAAGTTAACCGTAAAATTTGGAAAATTAATTAATCATTGTAATGCCATAATATTATTAATGTAGGTAAAAACTATTTGATGTGATTGCTTATCTTATTTGTAGATTTTCAAATAATTTTTTATTATCTCGAATTAAAAATTATTTTCACTAAATTTTATATTAATATTTTATTAAAGAAAGACAAAACATTTTAATTTTTAGAAAAATAATGTGTTTTACATATATCGTTCCAATCTAAGATCCTAATTATCTCGTATTCTTTCAAATTATGTGTGATGTAAAAATTGATTATTAGTAGTATCTAACATTAAAGGTTTACTTGTAAATGCATTTTGCTTAGGTTAAAGCATAAAAAATATATACAAGTTGCAGCTATATAATTCAATCGATAATATCTATCATAAAATCAATTTCCTGCAATATTTATGTACTTACAAGTCTTGTACAACAGCTTTTGTGGTTTCTATTTCTATGTAGTAATCTACTTATACAGAATACAGAAAATCATACCACTAAAAGAATTATGATATGAAATCGATTTGTTGATTTTCTCTAACAATACCAAAATGAAATATTGAAAAAATGATTAGAATTGTAACAAATGAATTCAAAAATTATTTGGAATATTTTCGACACGTATATCGCTTACAAAATAATTGCGAGTATTGATTACAGTTACAGTAGTACATATGTAAGTACTTCCGTTTACTATAACATACGATGAAGTATTTATATGTTCGTAAATGTTTCTTGTCACGTTTTTGATAATCGTCAATGACATCTTATTACTATAATAATAACTTTTATATGATTTTTCATACGATTATAAAATTAATTTAATTATTTCTAATAGGAGATCGCAACTCAGATAAGCGTGCCTGGAACTCAATTACGCTAACAGTTGAACTTAAATAATGCCTACAGCACAATTAACTTCACACAGAGTTTGCCTGAATTGCATTTCTCCTTTGTTTTTTAAATTATGTCATGTAAATTGGAATTAGGATAAAGAGATACCTTCATTAGCATCAGCAAAAGAAGGATCAATTTATAATCACATATTGGTAATGAGTTTTTCATTCCTGACATTTCTCTGGCAACTGTTTTAGGCATGATCTACTTGTTATAATTTTAACTGTGATCCGTTTAACAATTCATTACTAAATGAAATATCAGAAAAAAAGTGTATTTTCTGTTAATATAACAATGGAAAAATTATACAAAAATAAAAATTTTGTCGTATTTATTATCAAAACGTAACAACAATGCATTTGTTATTACAATCTGTAAAATTTTAAAAGGAAGAACAAAAATACAAAATGTAAGGAAGGTATGGTAAACATTATAAGTAAAAGGCACTTGACTTCAGTCACAAATAAATGTAAGATTTACAATGGATAAGACCTCAATTTCGTCTAATACGACCGCTTTCTCTAGCTATAATCATTATTAAAGTGTGCAGAGTGCAGCAGGTACTATCTAGAAAATTCTTAAGAAGAAAGTGTAAAGAACAAAAGTTAAGAAACAACCGTAACAAATAATCTTTTAATATTTTCACGGTATAAAATTACATATTCAGCTTTTTGAAGCTTTTTTAAAAATTTTGTTGTAATTTTCCTTAAAACCATTAATTGCTCCCGATTGTGAGCACTTTTTGTATTTAAGATTAACAGAAACAATATAGGCTATAGTGTTCGTCTATTACAGTAAATGTACAACGTTTCATCATATAATTCGATTTGTTATTAACATTATTTATACTGAATATTAACATCGATGAAATGCCAGTAAAATGATAAGACAGAATAATCGTGTTCAAAGAGAAAAAAGAAAATGATTCTCCTTAAGAAATTTTTTATCGAATAATTTAAACGAAAAGCGAGAAATTCTATTACGCTCACTGCATCACAAAACAGAAAGATACTTTGAGTATAATCAAACATCGTTTCTGCTATAAAATATATCTTTATACTATACTATCTGTCACTAGCTAAACAGATCTAGCTACGATGCAACAGGAATCTCAAGAATTTATCCACAAACGACGACATCGTTGTAGCTTTTTGTGTCTCGTGTCCTTGTGCATGCAATCGCATGTCAGGACTATCATAAAACGAAACAACGATATCGCCATTATAAGTATTGAATAATTTAATAATAAACAATCACACTAGTGTTCCACTCAACACTATCTTCATTTATCCCAAACCTAGTACGTATTTAGGTAAATTGTATGCAAATCGAGGAATTGCCATGAAAACAGACATTCTGCAAGAAAATACAAGATATAATTATTATTTATAATTAAACAATTTGATAACATCTTGAATATAAAAAATGATTATTATATATTATTGTATTTTTAATTGAATATAATATTAATTTATGAAACGTTAAGTCCAATCTAAGCAAATAGTTGAAAATTTATATACATACTTACTATAAGCAATGTAGAACAAAATTGGACATTCCAATCACCATGTTATATATTCCATCACCACAAGGCACTGTTTATTATTTGATTATAAGGTGATATCTGCTAATTGCTGCTAGTAAATGTACTGTGCAATATAAAGTATTCTTTTGGATTTAACAATGATTAATACATTACTGATCCATTATGTTAGGTTTAGGATATTGTTGAATATATAATAATGTTCGTAATATTATACAACAGAATATTCAGTAAGATATATTAGATATTGATGAAACTGAATGTATCACACTGCTCAAAATAATCTACTGTAGATAGCAGCAGTGAAACAAATCAAAGATAACAAAAGAAATGAGATCTTGATTTATTTTAATACAGTAGTTTAAAAATATGAAACACCTATTAAAAATATTACTACAAATGATTCTTTTAATTATTTCAAGCAGTGCCATAGAAAAGTATTTTACTGTTATATAGTGAATACTATTAATATGTTACAACTTTTGTAACACCATGTAAATATGTATGTACATAATCACCTGTTGCCCTGCTGAAATTATAGAAGCATTATTATGTACAAATGGTACAGATTTACTTGAATCTAACGATAAATATTATGATAACGATAAATATTAACGATGAATATCATAATTACTTTGAAGAGGATACGATAGCTTTAATGGAAATAAAATATACTAACACTGCGCGCTGAACCTCTTTTAAAAATATTATGAACCTATTTTTCTTGCAAGGGAAAAGCTGAAACATACGAATAGCGTATGCACCTTATATATTAACATTTATGCATGTTTTATGCATGCATTGAATGGAATTTTTGAAATCTATCTAAAGAGTTAAAACAGAAATTAATTGAAATAAAAGGAATTAAAGAGAGTAAAGAATAAAAATATAAATTAGAAATAATCGAAGTAGAACTATTTTCATTAACATTTTCCAAATAACAGTATTTGGTAAATATTAGTAGGTGGTAACTACTTCTTGCAAAGGTGTTTCATAGTTAGTAGTTTTTCGTAAAGCCAGTACCGTTTCGTATAATACAAGGGAATAGTGAAAATATAATTAATTACAGCGTGCAGATTATTAAAATGAATTGTACGTATTACATCTTTTGTACAACTATAACTAAGATAAATTTGTTTTGTCTGGCGACACTTATAGCTAATTATTAATAACTGTTGCAAAATTAGAATCATATTCCCAATTAATAGATGTTATTAATCGAATTTACAGTATTTCCTATCTCAATGAGTAGAATTTTTTATACATTCAAAGAATAAAGTAAAAGTATATTATAAGGACAAAACAATATATTGAAAGATTGTAATAAAGCAAACTAATATTTATATGTTTCCAACAAAATGTATTCCTTTTTTACATCTACGATTTATTAATTTAATATTTCGTTGTTCAAACTGTTATTGGTTTCACTGTAAATAAAAAAAAAAATTGTTGAAACATATTATAATTAAAACATTTTAAATGAACTTTTGAAAACAAAATTCCAATTTATTAAAACAAACGAAATTTTCAAAACAAGTAATTAAATATTTTTATGAATAATGGTAAGTGAGTTTACTAAAAAAAGAAACATATTATTAAGTAATTAAAATAGTAAGCATGTCATAGAGAAAAGACTACTTTCGAGAAATTAGAAGCTCTTGTCAGCGTGTTTGTAAAAAGGTGTCCCTAAAGCACTCATCGATTACTATGTACACATCTATTGCATAACAGCCATATTTGAGCAATAATTGAAAGTGAAAATCTGATAGTCAAATTACGCTCAATCTTTTTTCCATTCGGTCAAACACGAACTGGTAACAGAACAATTCGGTTCGGACAAAGGAAAAACGTAACGGGTCGGTACCCATCCGGTATGTTACGTATAAAACAGTCACCTTGAATTGTACAGAAAACACGTTTATCTAATTATTAGCGAAAACCGTCGTGTTATTGGTCCCTGTTTGACCGGATACTATATACATTGGGGTGTATACGTCAACTCGGTTGGTATTAACATCACCAGAATAAGCTTTAAGCCACAGATTATGTACGTACGAAAAAGCAAGTCCGTTGTAAATCCATGCTCGCCAGCCTGTTCTTGTTTCACCGTCTATTCTAGATTCGAGACTCTGACACATAGCTTTGCGATCATGACTTCTTCCGCTTCGCAAATCACAAAGCAATCTCTTTCTGCACTCATCATTACACAATGGCCTTACAGGAGAATTCTTATGATAATGCCTGAAAAATAGTAGTGAACATCTCAAAAAATAAAAGTGTCGGTAAACTCTCATGGAATGATAAATGATAATGCATAATAAAAGTTACGTTTTATTAAAAGATACAAGAAAGTATTATTTAGGTTTCAGAAGAATTCTCATAGAAATCGATTTTATTAGGAATATTAAAGAAGTAGTGGATAATAATGATTATATTCTATTGAAAATTTTGTGGAAATATATTTAAAAGAGAATGAATATTTTTTGCTTGAAATCTAATCACAAATTTAACTATTTTTTAAATAGCTGTAGCTTAAATTTATGATTAATCTCTAAGGAGGCTTACTTATAATACAGATCGAAGAGCGATGGCTCGTTGCTCATTTTATCTATCAAGGAGTCCCAATCTTTAGGTAAAAGTGATGACATTTGGTACGCTTGTCGGGCACTATACATTTTATGCCAAATGGGATAATCGTAAAGATTCGCTTCTTTTAGATTCATTACCCAACTTTCATGATCCACGACCATCTGTAACGAAATTATTACACACTGTTTGTTAAAGAAACAGTATTAAAAAAGCATTGCTTTTTGCTAATTTTATTTCGTAACCGCCAAAATCAGTTGCAATCAGTTCGTTAACTAGCATAATCGAATTCAAAAATAACTACAAAATTAACAAACGAAGCTATAAATTCAATTTCGCTATTTTGATTCCTTGTTCTAGTTTAGTCTGAAAATTTCTTTTTTTTTTTACATTTTTTCCCTCAATCATTGAACACTTTGTATATATCTTTGTTGCATAGACAAAACGAGAAAAATATATGCTTAAAAGCCGTTTATTTTTTCTTATTGTATTACGAAAATAATAATTTACCCTGGTTGTTTTTGAATGGTCACCATCGACATAGTATATTCTGTATCCTGGATTCAATTCATAATAAGGTGTAACTGATGGTCCAATGTAAGCTATGCTTACAGCTCTTCCAAGGTCGACAGTATCGTAAAACAGTTGGAATTCATCGTAGTGGGTGTGTCCGAAGAACTGTGCCGTGATTGTTGATTCGTACCTGCAGCAAAACATCTATTGAGTGGGTATATCGTGAATAACTAAAACAAAGGCACACCGAACTGAGATAAATTCGTGAGTCACGTCGATGTCTTAAAAGATTTCGAAAGTTATGCGGAAGAAATGTTGCATTCTATACATGGTCACGTACAAAGAACATAGAACATGGAAATTTTTTTCGTTACTTCCTAAGCAGGAAGTAAAATATCTCTTTATGTTTCAAACTTCCATTATAGGTACAGTCTTGGAATGAACTATGGGTATTAGCATTTTCATTTGTGCCTTTTGTCTAAGTTAGAATCTTAAATTATTTCTATTATGTTTGCACGTTTATAAATACCTTCGTGCTATTCTTTTATTATGACACTGTTGAAAATGAATATGAGTCTGCATACTGGCATAAAAATTATGATATGGAACTATTGTATTTTTCTGAACTTTAAATCGTATACAACATAGTACTAACAATTTAACGATTAAATAATGTACTGAAGCTTAACTGTTTATTATTGTCAGTATCTTTCTATTTAATGCGATCATTTGGATAATATTAATGTTGCTTACTAACCTGTTGATGATCTGGTAATAGTTCCTAGACCACACCTTCAAACAGTCCGAATGTCCAGGTGGAATATGACCAATAATATGAACTTTTTCCCCGTTCATCTCTGCTCCTTGCAACTCATAGACGAGCCATTGCAGTTCGCTCACTGGATCCGTACTGTTTAGTAACAGCCACCAGTTTTTGTTGTTGCAGTAGTTCATGTTCACAGACAGAATCCTGAATCCCGGACGTACTAGGACCGAGTAAAAGGCACCCCGTCGAACAGTATGCGAAACACCTGCTGGTAGCCAACGTCTCCAATGCTTATCGAGTGCATCGTATAACCAGGATATGTCATTATCCTTCGGGACAAATGGTGGTGGAAAGCTGAAACATTAATATATTAATTTTTTTATTTTCACTGAATTTTATTAAAATTCATGTTGGAGAATTATCATTACTATTATGCGCTGCTGATACGCATAATATACGCTTTAGCAAAGTGTATGAAAACTTTAATATTATATGTGGTGACATAGAACCTCTGCGGATGTTCTATGGGGCTGCATCAAACACTTTACAACGGGGCCTGAACGGTCGGCCCAGCCTTCGGCCCAAATGGCCAGCCGACCCTCATTACCACGGGTGTTTGATTGCAGCCTCATTAGAGTTCTGTATACACTCACAGAATTCTTTCCATGTCTTTACATTTTCCCTCTCTCGACGCATCCAGGGAATATAAAAGGCAAACTTCCCTGGGCACGACACACAATAACACAGTAACAACCAATCACTCAACACAGTCACACGCAGTCACACATACACACACACACGCAAACACAGTTATACATTCGATTTATCGCAGTCGATCTATCACAGTGTATCTATCATTCAATCATTCATTTATAACACACAATAAAGACTTCTACATATATTTCAGGAACTTAAAATAATTTTAATTTGTACGCTTCGAATAAGTGAAATGAAGAATTCCTTTTCGTTTAATAACCATTTTTATTCGAATAATTCACAGGGAACAAAGAAATGATCTTGAACCGCGAAAAAAGCGTTCTGAAAGTAAGTAAAAGAACGTACCTATTAACAGGAGCACTTTCATGGTTTCCCAGAGCTGGAAAGATTGGTATTCCAGGAAACATTTCAATGAGCTGTGTCACTGTTTCGTGCAAAACTTTCAGATTTTCCTCTCGCGTCTGATTCCATACATCGTGAGGTGGAAGATCACCGGTCCATAGTATGTAATCTATATCCTGCATCAACATGCAAAATTCATACAATTTTAACCTTTAATTTCTTCTTGTTTAAAAATTAAACTTCTTGCCAAGAAAAATGTCCAAAAAATACATTACAATATCAAAGATAATTTTAAACGATCTTGGTGTAGCCAATCGTTAATAATTGCCAGAACTAGGTAAAACATGTATTTAAAATAGACAGCTAGTTACTCATTATTCGTACACTAGTTTTACTTTAACTTTCACGCTCTTTGCCTTTAATATTGGAAGATATTGCATTATACTGAAATTTTAGTTTTGTAAGTACAATTTCTACACTACATATTTATTTTCCCCAGGCTGTAGTAACAATTATAAAATTATTTGTAAGTCGAATACTAATCATTGATGACCACCATAAAAATATAAAAAAGATTTCTTCTCTCGTATTACGTTTTTACTAACATATTCTTCGATTCGATTTCTCTGTTCCAAATAAATATACTGTACTCGACGATAATTCTACTGTTAACAATTACACCTCAGGGCAAGTGTATTGCTTACAGAATGCGTATCGGAGATGTGCTTGAGCATATGTTCAACCGTTCTCTTCGGCGTGTCGCATTTTCTATAATCACCCCATCGGCCAGCAGCTGCGGCTGGAGTTTGGGGTGCCCCGTTGGTTAATCTGCAGCATAACGGTTCGTTACAGTCCGCATTCGAGCCCTCTTGGTAGTAAGGATCGTAGTGCGTATCAGAGATATGAAGGACTTTGAAGGTCGGCGCACCTTCTTGAGGTGGTATGGGTGGTTTCACGGGGGGTTTATTCACCGGCGGGAATGCCACCTCCCACTCGTGCAAAGGATTGTACGTGTCGTCACACGCGTCGCCGATAACAAAGCTGCAGATCTGCGCTGGTCCCATGTCTACTTGCTTCAACACGTATATAACTTCTCCCTGAACAGAAACATCATTCAAGGTTTCCTTAATTTATGCATAAAAAACAGTTCACAGCGTTTGATTATGATCCAACTGCAGATTTTTATGCATTTATGAAACGCAGAATGCACGTAAAATGGAAAGATCTGTTGAATATCTCAAATGAATGGTATCTTATGATTTTTTTAAGGTAAACCAAATTTTCTTCAAAAAAAGTCCCATTACTTTAATTGTGTTTGACTAGATACAAATTTTATTGCTTATAATTGCTTATTGTATACATTTGAAGTTTCAAATACGAATTTTTTTTAGGAATACGATATTTACAGAGCACGTATCCTGCAATTTTAAGATAACAACGATATATTGTTCGTTCGGTAGGATAGATGATGGAGAAACTGATAGAATGAAACGTTAAGAAAGCGAAACTCACCCCAAACAGTAGAGTGACTCCTTGACAAACTCGCAAACTTTGAATATTAAGCGATACACAAAATTGATAAATGCTGTTCATAATTTCTTCGTCGTTCTTGCCGATTTTTATGTAATGTTGCAGAAGACCAGCTCCCACTTTGCACGCTGTGCACGACACTTTCGACATCACCGATGTTTCCACCTCCATCATGACTTGTTTCAGGTCTAACAATTTCAAAGCTTTGTCCACAAATCCTGACAGGTGTCCGGATGGTTGTACGCTTTCCATCTCCCATAACATCCGAGAATAGTTATACTGAAATCCAAATTGCAGGCCTTTCCATTGATCAATGTCAAAATATAGATTTATACAATCTGTACATTTATAAGATGATAAAAGAATAACGAACTCTTTTTTCTTATCTTTATAATAAATTGATAAAGGTATTCATTGCAGAAATGTGTATTCTATCTAAGGAAAAAACATGTTTCTTTTGAATGAAATAAAATTCACAAGAATCAATAAAAATAATACTAATTAGATTTACATTGTGAAATGTAGAACTCAAAAGAACTAATTCATAACTTTACATAGAAGTTTTTAAGTTTATCATAGAAAATTTTCCATGCTGTTCTAGAAAAGGTATAAAGGAAAATTTGTTTTTGTACCACTTTCAATTTAATTTCTTTGCCACAAATAAGTATATTTCAGTCGTCCGTAGTTCTAGTGTTAAAAATAAAAAACACGTATGCTTTAAGCGCTATAAAAGTATTCATCAAATGCGCCACAAAATATACGATTCTCTTTATCTACAACAAAAGCTATTTAAAGCAAAAATAATATATTTTTCATGGAAACAAAAAATTATAGCGATCATCGTGAAACTTTCCCGAAGAAAGTCACTGACATTGGATTATACGTTTGTGTGTAAACACGGACAGGAAGGATACGGTATATACGCGTATCCTCGTCGATCAAGTTGGTGAAAGTATTTTGGCACTGAAAGTGAGAGTTGGCGACATCGTCTCGTTGAACGCGAAAAAATCCAGGGAAATACGGAAGAAACACACGATACGTTAAAAACACTGCGTTTCCCGAAGGTTAATCGATATACACCCTCGCACAAAAATTTTAAGGTACTTACTGAGTTTGCTTTAAATTGGAGAAAAAGTAACGTAAGTAATCGTTGAAAACTGTAAAAATATATTACAACGAATCTTCGTACAGCACGATCGAAAGAATTATTGATCGAGATCGACTCTTAAAACAACATAAAACAGATTCATATAACAGGATAAAGTGAATAAGTGATAAATTCTATATTGATTTTAATTATTATATCTATACACAGTGAACAATGATTTAAATTATACATTAATAAAATATTGCAGTTACATTAGCTACAGTACGATAAGTTATGCAATAAAAAAGAAAAGGAAAAAAAATGCAATTAAACCTTATGTGTGTTAAAGCATTACACGTGTGACTTTGAAGCACAATTAAACCGAGTAATGACAACTTCCTCGAATACATCGTTTATTACGAAAGTCGTTAAACAAAAATGTAAAATTTCAGAAGCTAATATACAATTAAATCTTATGCTTAACACGTTAATCAATGTCAAAAAATTGCTCGAAATGACTATATTCGTTTTTGTTATTGATTCTTCATTACTTTCAATGATTTATGACAACCATGCTTGTTCTTGTCTTGCTTCAATGGAAAATATACATATTTATAATAGTGTATACAAATTAGTGTAATTTCATGCCTCCTAAGTCTTTCAAATAAACAGTAAACCAATACTCAGCTATACGTTATCTCTACTGAAAGTCATGATTTGAAACGCGCGTTAAAGAAGCACGTGCAACGTGTACTAGAAAAGTAAAAATTTGTGTTCTTAATATTCCCGTAATAGTAGGTTTTCTCCGTATACATGTATAGGAGAAGTCTTCACTTTACACATACATACTCAAACACATTCGTTTTTTAAAGAAAACTAAGTTTAACTAAACAAATATCATTAAACAAAATTTCAGCAATCAAAATTTAAACACGCTAATAACTACATTTATGTCTGTGTGTTTGTATGTAAACGCCTCTAATGTTACTATAAAGTGTTCTTGTATTTAAGCATGCGTAAAATAGAGATCTGTGTGATTTATATGTGAAGGTTGTTGCAACATAAAACAGGTTGTAACTTAGAAATAAGGTCATATAGAATTCACTATGTTCATTTGAACTTATTATTTTTATACCTTAAATCCACTTCTGGAATATTTCCTGTATACCATATATCGTCCTTCATGATCTTTAAAAGTTGAACGAAATGTTCTTTATTTGCTATAAATATAGTAAAATGTATTAGTTTATAATTACTTTTTGTCACTATGCTTTTCCTGCTTTCTAAATGATTCTTATTACTTTTCACTATACTGTATCGTGCACACGAAGCACTAAAATCATAATTTTTAGTATTGTCTATGTTAAATATAATGTACTGTGCTGAAACAAGCGATTATTCTAAAATCGTAAGGCATGAAACAAAATTCGCATAATAGTTAACGTGTTAACAGTTATTAACAAGGAAAAGTACGTGCTTTAGTAGTACATTAAATCTGAGTTAGAAAGTGGTAATAAAATATTTAATTGGAAGAAAATAAAACCGATACTATATTTCTGACATTTCCAGTTTTCCTTGCATTTATCTTGCTTAAACGATGCAATAAGCAATATTTTTATTCATTTGCATTGAAAGTTTCATTTTTGCTAACTACTGTGGATCACCGGTGGTTCATATGAAACGGAGCATATTAAAATTCATCGAGCTGTATTCGCAGAAATTTAATTAAGTGGGACATAGATAATTATGTTGAGAGAAAACAGGAATTTCAACTGTTTTTTACATCAATAAAAAGCAGTTCTTAAGCAGCAAACAATTTTGCTTCGCAAACATTTTAGTTTAGTTTACTATATCACCGATAATATTATAAAAATTGAACATTTGTTAAATTATAATAAGTTTAATTCATAAAATTATCATTATGTTTTTTTAATCTTGAATTGGTATTCGTTAATAGTAATATCATTAATAATTCTTTTACCGATTTAATCAGTACTTTATAATTATTTATTTTTCAACCGTACAATTTAATTATACTGTTGAAACAATTTTTAATGGGTGAAATGATGTATGTAATGCTTTCACAAAAGAAGCTGCTGTTTTAAGTTGTAAACTTAAGAACTGTTAATTAGAAAGGATTATGACGTAATCGTGAAAGCAGTAATCCCGAACAATTTGTGCATCAGTGTTAGAAACACTTTAAGTGGATCAGAAATTAGACAGTCCAATCTGATCTTGTTAATTATAATAGTACAAAAATATTGTATAAAGAAATAATTGCTTTAATAGGAGAAATATTGTGAATAACTGTTTTAACCCTTGGTTTTATTTTTCAGCTTTTTTAAAATTCAAAATTCAAATATAATATAATTATATAGATAGGAAATTTTGTTACCCGTGCTAGTTGATCTGGACTAGTGCCATTGATGATAACAGTCTCTGCAGTCGGTGGTAAATCTCTGAGTTTGTCAGTAAATGGCAATATGGTAACGTCCAACCTTTCTGCGACCTTTGCTCTGGAAGCGAGCCATTCGTCTGCAAGCTGCGTCCAATTGCTCATAGATACTTCCACTTCCTTTTTCGATTTGCCTCTGATGGGACTTCCTGTAAAACGAAAGCAAATACTTGTTATATGCTTATTTTTACTTATTAAATACTTAAAATACGGTTATACCATTTTTTTAATGACTAACGATTATAATAAACACTTCACTTCACCTCTGAATATCTCTTTTCAATTAAATCGAAGTGGTTTTTATTTAAATTATAATTAAATTTTATTTAACGAATTTTGCTATAGCAATCATAGCTAATGAAGTTTTTAAGTTCATACACATTTTTTATTAATAATGAATGGAATAATATGTCGTTGAAATACTTTTTTAATATTTTTATTCAAAAAAACATTTCATATGAACGTAGAACACATGAATAGTTATCAGTTGAATTATCAAACAGTTGTACGTTCTATGTAATTTAAATTACAAACAGTGCCAAGTTTTATCTCGTCATTTTCTATATTATGCTTAGAAAAGCCATGTGTTTTTTAACTTAATGTAAACATCTGTTTAAATGCTGATGTGTTACTCCAATTACAATTCATGTTTCTATTTTTTATCTCTTGTACGATAAATTTCGCATCTCATATGCGCCATGTGTTTTTGCACTATTTACGAACTGTTTATCCAATTCATTTGATGACGCATACATGTAGATTTTAGATAACAAAGTTTTGCAAATCTCATTCCACTTATACTAATAAAGAAGTACTTCAGGACTTCGATAAACTTAATATTGATCAATTTCTAAAAAAAAAATTCATCTGATTAGAACAAACCATGTTACAGAACTTTATTTTTCAACCCTTAATTAAATTCCGCCACCACAGATTTCATAAGAATTATCGAAAGTGCAGCTGCAAGGTTTCTATATTAGTGAAAATGCGAATAAGAATAAATCTTTTGAATTAACCCAGACAATCCTCAACAGGTTTGAACTTGCACGTTCCATGAAAAAGTATGTCAATGTTATATGCATACGAGAGTCCATGCTTCTGGTATGCATCAGTTCTAAATTATATAATTTCTCCGGTACGCTAGAAATGTCCTGTAATAAGCGTGTCTCGAGGAATCGCATAGTTCATAATCATGAATCGAAATCATTGAACCGTGTACAAATTTCAAGTACTTTCCCAGCAAAATGAGGTTATGGTGTTGCAAACGTTTCGCTCCATTTTCAACATCACCAATAAACTATCGTACAATTTTGTTTAAAAGTCATTATTGTAACAATGTATCACAATAATGCAGTGACTAATGTATTAAACAGGAAAACTATGTTAATGACTTTTTATGGAAAATTTTTGCAGCTTTCACACAAAAAACCCTATCAGAATAGACTGATATAATTCCATGGTGAAATTCTTCATTAGTGGACATTTCGGATATTAATTCGACGATAATGATCATGATAATAATAAGGAAAGTATATTAGTAGTGAGAATTTCCGTTGACTCTTAACATATTTTCAAACGACCTAAAAGTAATTTACATACCAACAGCAGGCCTTAACGTTCCAATAAGGAGAACCAAAATAAAGGCGTTCGCTGTGATCCATCTTTGATTTGGCATGCTATTTCAGGCTCTTTGGTATTGTCAACTGTAACAAAAAAAAAAACAGCAGGTGTTTAATAGTTATTATAATAGAACCTTGTATACTTAAACAATGCTAATTTTGCTCGATCCAGATCACTACTTTACTCGTATCATTACATTACATAAAGAGTTTACTATTTTTAGCTATGGAAATAATATTTAGATTGTAGATTTTTATAAACAATCTAATAAATCTGTCAAACGAATGGTATTTTACGATATTTAAAAGACGAAACGAATTTTTACACAAGTCCCAGTCCTTTAGTTATGTTTGAAAAATATTTATTTGCATAAAAATCCACAGTGTAATATGAATAACTATAAACTTCATTCGTTTACGAGTAAAAAATATTTTACAATTAAAACTTTGGACTAAATTTAAATATCATCATAAATACAAATCAATGGGGGGAGAAGGTGCTATAATTTAAATTTTGGACGGTGTATGTGATTACTGTTATTCTCATGTAGGTCATCGATGAATACCTATTCAAAATTGTTTGGAACATCAAAACAATCATGATAAATTAGCGACTAAACGTGATATGATCTGCTTTTGAAATTGCTTATTTCATATAAAAGGCATCAGTTGTGCAGGAAAATAAGGAAAATAAAAATGTAACGGATTAGCTAATTGTAATCAGTAAATTCTCGCACATTTTGTTACTTTTTTTCGAATTAATTCACATAATAAACGATATCTAATTATAATTATTGTTATCATTGTTATTAACACCATTAAATATTAATATAAAGTATAGTATAACATAATTACGTCACTTTATTGACTACATAAATGTATCAGTTATAATTCATTAAGTAAAATGTTATTCATCAATATTTATTTTATTGACTCATGGTAAGGTTGTATTACTCAATGCAAATAACGATGTTGGTGTCGGTTAATACATAGCACTCATTAATTAAAACCTATTTAACAAAGAAATATGCTCTTATATGAATAAATCCATTGAAATTTGCTTTAATACTAATATTAGATGTGTAAATTAACGTAAATTTGTATTCCACACTTCGCATGGACGCAATTTACTTTAGACAGTAATCAATTACAATTTTTACACGGGTTTTATAGACTTGAACATACTCTCTTCCAAACAATATAAAATTAATATACATGTGTTTCATTAGAGCTTTTTTATTATAAAGGCACACAATTAACATCAGGTTCTATGAACACAACAGAATGGCTAATTCGTTTTATAGCAATTGTATCTCACGAGATTCTTGTAAATTGGATACAATAAGTTCACTAATTCACAGTAATTTTCCTTCGTTTATAATTTAATTAAAATTTAACAGCTAACTATAAATTATATGAAGTAATTAAAAAATTCAGGAAATGTGGAACGAAAGAATGTATTAAAAGAAGCATGTGTTAAAGCAGTGAGTTTACAGTTAAGTTTGATGAACAAAAAAATGTAACGTTACCATTTCATCGATTTCGCGAGTCACCGAGTAGTACAGTGGCCAATAATTTATGAGCGACCTTGTGGTTTCTACAGTTCGAAAATGAATGAAACGAACGAACTGAAATTTTGTGCAGGGTGCTGTGATGTATTACAGAAAATATCGATATCGTTTAATCTACGTTCACGGGTGATCAACCAGCTAATAGATTATGCGTCGCGGTCTGTGAAATTGCACGCGCAATGGATGTTCCTTCGATCGTAACGCTACTGCTGCTTGCAGTGGGTCAGTGAGATCTGTTTTGGCGAAAGTTCGATGCGCGATCGTATCTAACCGATGCGCCATTTCCGTATATCTCTTTCCTTTCCTTTCCCGACGATCCCTCGAACGTTAACAATTAGCCGTCGCAAAAATACGACCGATCGGAACCCCGCGATACAGCCGAGCGTGACAGCCTGCTAAAGGAAGCATGATCGATCATCGTTCCGCGATTATTCCGGGCAATGTTAATGACTTGCAGCATTAACTTCGTAATTCAATTCAACTTATTTAGCGGAAAGAGAAAGAGAAAAGGAGAGAGTTCCACATTCGTTTTATGAATCTGTTCGAGCAGTATTTCAAGTATTCTACGCGAAAATTTGTTATGTGGAAAGAAATTATAGTTTTTTATTGTATGCAATTGAATTAAAAATTGATAAACAAACATACGTATGTACAGTTACTTATATACCAGATGTTTTGAAGTAAATCAACTGTACGGTTATTAGTTGCATTTATGTACCTTTAATTAAATACCTTCTGAGGGCTTTCAATGTTCGATCTTTCGTGTAAAAAACCAAATCGTTGAAAGAGATGTACGATGCAACGAAATCAGTTTAACGCGATTGAAGCAAAACATTGAAACAATCATTTGCGTGTGTTTGTACACGGTTTAACGTAAACACGGTGTTTCGTGAAACTCTTGCACTTTCGATAACAATGAGTAGAAAGAGGTTAAGCGAATTCAGGCACAAAAAGAGCAAGCGCATTCCATTCCATTTCCCAGCGAACCATCAATTCCCTACCAGAGCCGACCGATAATTTCACGTGTCCCATTTATTCGTCAAGGGAACGCGAGCGATATCTGTGATTGAATCCTGTCGATAAAAATAACGGTGTAGCGAAAACAACATCGAATTTCTTAACACGGAGGAATTCCGAAGGTTTGGCTGATGAATCAAACGACGGAAGCGAGTAAAACAGCCAAGTAGAATAAGCGGTTAACCGTTATTTGACCCACCAAGGGACCTTGCCGCTGAAAGAAACAACACTTCGGCTATATGCTTGTGTATTTCAGCCATTCAAGCTTCCGATGTTTTGTCCTCACCTTCGTCCATCACGAGAGGCTTACAAATGTTCAATCAAGAGTTACAGTTTTATACGAGATCAAAGGAATTCAAGGACTCATGAATTAATAACCCTATCATTTTGACCCACATAAGTTAGTTGTATTCTTTGAAAAGAGTGATGCTAAGTGATGATTGAAGACCTTGGTGCAAACAGTGATCACCTCCATCTTCGGTCATTAGAACTTCCTACTAATAGTAGATGATACGGTGACTCATGAAATTGGTCTAATCGTTAATAAACTATACTTTTTATCAAATGTATCTGTAATTTTGATATTTAATTATTTTTCTGACGAACATTCTTCTTCGTACCTTTTGAATCTTCCAAGTAATTATTGTAATTTAAAGCGAAGAAAAGTATTGATCGATTTTGTAAATCACTGTAACTAATGGAAGATACTATTAATAATTGGAAAAGCTTTATTAATGTATAAAGAAAAACAAAGTATATGTGAATAAACCTGAAAAATTCATTTAAAGATCGTGCAATTTGAGTCAGAGCAGTTGAACATCACAAAAATTAAGAACGTTGTTAAATAAATTTCACACGAAATATATCTTGTTTCAAAAGTCGCATTTCACAAGGAATCAAATTTGTTATTAATTGAAAAATAGTTTTTAACTGCAACACCTTATATTTTGTTATACATATGAAAAAAAATGTGTTGAACATTAAATAAGAAATGATTAACTCATAAATGCAAGTGTACAAAATAAACTTGGTATTTTATAAAATTTGAAAATTCTTGAAATCTTTTCCTAATTTTTTGATTATTCTTTTTTAAATCTTCAATGCTAACGCAAAAGATTCTACACGTTACAAATTGACGTAACAAATATAAGTACTGTGACTTAACAATCGGTTCTTCCTACGTAAGTTGCTATTATAGCACGTTCTTTGCGATTCACAGTGATTGCATATCCGGTTGAGAATGCCAAAACATAGTGTGGTGTTGCATGTAACGAGAGTTTCGCAGATTGTGTTTAATTCGCATCACGACATCGTCCAAGCCTTCCTGTTATTTCCAAATTAAACAAGACAAGTACTCACGTGTAATAGGCACTATGAACGCAAGTTACTATAATCGTATACCGATGGAACGGGTCATACTGCTACAAGACAAACCCTTTCTCTCACGCATATTCGTCAATACTGATTGCAATTATCACACGAATGATAATTATGTTCGCATAAGTACTGTTTGCACGATGCCTTTCGAAAATCAAACTTAACCGTTTAACGTATTCAGAGTAAATTTACACTTATTCAAGTAAGATAGAATTTCTTTTTAGATGATTAAAAAACAATTTATAATCATACCTCAAATAGACATACACTTAATATTAGATCCGATCAGATTGAAATGAGATAATAAACAATAACAAAAAATTAACTTTCGAAGCTAACTTCATGAAGGTGCAATACAAACTGGAAGAGCTTTATTTTAACGAAACTATATTTTAAATGTAGTAGCTGATGAGTATAAATAAATTTTAAAACATTAGCTGCTAATGACTAGTTTTTTTCGTACAAAATTGATTCCTGATAGCTTACATTAATGTTTAATGTATTTTTAATACGCCCAAAGATTCCGTCAATTTAATGTGTATTAAATTGAGGCAGAATAAGCCAAGTTGTGTGTTAAGTAATAACATTTAGGGTAAGGGCTAATGAAATCTAGCAATTGTTCATGCGCAGGTCAATCCGTGTAAAATTATGTACTCGGTCGAGAAACATAAAATATTTTTAATAACGCATTATCCTTGTAAACCGATCGTGAAGCGTGTCGAGGTAATTTACCTACGTGTCTAGACTAATATAATATGATGACAGTTAATGACCCCTTTCTTGCTAGATTCTATTCAAGGTGTTCCTCATTGGATGACAACTTTCAACTTCGCATGTGATTAACGTAACGGCTTCCTGATCATACGGTTTAATTCAGTTAACTTTGTTTCCGATATTTACGAATACAATAAATCTGTTTCTCATAGATATAGTTGAGTAAAAATGTGAGTGATTTACGGAATGATTTAAAGGATTTTGTCAGTTTATTTGAGATAAAATCATATCTTTTGTCTAGCAATAAATATTTGACATATATCTCGTATATAAGTAAAAATAAACATTTAACAGTTTTAAAATGAATCGTAAACTTATACGAGCTTTTAAGCCTTGGAATACAAGAATTTGAAGCGTTCAACAGTAACCAATGTTGCCGGAACATTGGGAGTAAAGAGTAATTTAAACGTCCAAGTAAGTACTTACAGCACGGTAGCTGGTAATCTGCTGCTAAATGAAATAAAAGACTATGTATTTCATACTTGACAAAGAGAGCTTCTCTTTCAAAGTTGATCAACGACCAGTAAATCACTCAGTAATATAGCTCAATAATATTTAAGCAAAAAATAATAAATTTAATAATACTGATACGTGAAATTCATTGCTTTAAGGCATCGATACTGTTTTCAGAATCGATCATTTTTATTCCCATAATGTCCCTATTGGATAAAAAGTCTTTTATAGAACATTTACTTCTCATTGTGGTTAAATATAATTCAAAATTAAAATATTCGACGATGTTCCATATTCAACATTCAAAATTTTTTTCAGTAGAAATACATTACTCTTATCGTGTGATGCCAATAATTAAGTCATTGATCTTTGAACTTTAGAAGCTTTCACTATCAATAACATTAATATATTTTAATATTCTCTATAATGATATAAAATTCATATTCATAGTTATCGTATACGATATATAGAATTCCTAAAAAATAATTGAAAAATAATTGAAAATACAACCAGAGTTGTCATTTTGAACTGGAATAAATCAATGTACGGATTTATAAAAGGAACAAATTTATGTAAACGAGTTGTCTGACAGTGAAATGCATTTTCTTCGGTGTTTATGTACTGATTAATAGAATTAATTAATGCATAACATTTTTTTACCGTCTGTTATGATACTTTTATGTGATTACAAAAATTTTATATTATGGAAACGAAATATAGAACTTGATTACAAACCTCCTAATTAAAACGTATCAGTAGATGCAGTTATTTTTTATGGCAAACACAAACGGTCAAAGAAATCAATGAACTTATATTGTACAAACGATCTCGGTTATCTTAACTCTTTCTGACCCTCGATTATCGAGTAAACGGGTTCACTGCATCTTATTGTACAGTAATCTTTGCTTTGAACAATATACTTCATTGATTAATTTATCAATGACTACATATAATCTCTATCAAGATTACTGATCAAATAAAAACATTAGTATTGTATATATTGTTTTTTAAATAAGATTTTGTGCAACGAAGTTAAAAATCATGATAAGTACAATAATAGGGAGATAAAAGAACAAACAGCGAAATATAAGATTTGTGCAATCAATCTATAACAGATCGAAGTGATCATTTCGATAAAAAATATTATTTTTTATATTTTTATAGGAGAATTTCGTGAAAATATCCATATATGATTGAAGGTTTTTCAATAAAAATGAATACAAATACGACCTTATTCGGATTAATCTTTTATTCTGCTTTTTTTCAGCGATACTAATATTATACATTTATAATAAAAATAATGTATATTAATATACAATATTGCATATAAAATATTGTTATAACTAATGAAAACACATTACTAAAATATCGCATGTTTCGACTTTTTGATTAACATAAAACTTTATTGACTGATAGTATAGAACAATGAACCAATGAACTACAAATAACAATAAACTAGACCCCTCTAGTTAAAGAATATATTTTAATATACCTCTTGTAATTAAAATTTTCTAATTAACATTACATTAAAACAAAAATTAATTATAGTTTTAGTTTCAATCGCTGACACAATAATTGATCTCTGATTTATTACCATTTATTCATACAAATGCATACAAAAATTAAAGTGATAAAATACTTAATACAATTTACCCATAACAAACTGGTTATCAAATATTACCGTAACTCACACAGATTTCTTCTTCCCATACAAAAAAGTGTAACAGAATACACTTATCTGTTCCAAAAATGGAACTGTAAATTGTATCTGGTGTGCAATGTTTGTAACGTATGGTCTACGGATGTAAGTGAACTACGATTTTTTACAGGAAACCAGTTTTACATCAAACATCCATTCAACGAATCGTTCATGACCAACAGCCGATCGTCCCGTGTCTGAAACACCTAACCTACTTATTCTTGCTCTCTCTCACCGTGACGTCACTTCAGTGCCATCGTGAGTAACTTTATCAAGACCCCCGGATTTACTTTTGATACATATTCAAAACTACATGTGTGCCTCCAAAATATTTCATATCCCTCAAGACAAACAGGTTGCAGGATTGTTTTCTTCATGTTTCAATAAATGTTTCAATAAAGAATAAAATTCTCTTACATAGAGTAAAAAGTTGTTTATTCATAATGCCAAATAATTAATTATTTCTTGGAGTTCTTTGTTGCTTCATCTTCTATTAAAAAAATTTGTACTGTTTTTAAAATTTGTCTTGCTGTAAAGAGTACCATTTCATAAAGAATAAAGTTTTCCTCTAGATGAACGATGCCTCCGAGAGCATAATAACAGCTTATATTTTTTACAAAAAAAAATATTGAAACAATTGACTATAAAGCGTTTAGTGTTAGAACTTTAATTTCAAGTGTACAGTGTCGTGAATGTCCTTGCACTTAAATGAATGGATAAGAACACGATATAGCGTGAGAATCTTAAAAATCAGAATAGTGAACGAATCGTTTCTTTAACATTCTTGAGACTCTGAACCGACGTTCCACTTATCCATTTTAACCCCTTAACGTGCCTAAATCGGCCAAATTGTGCACACTCGAGATAATTCGAGCGACAATAAAATTTACAATACCATAAAAATTTTGAATATTTTTGTATTTTTTTAATTTTCTTGCCAAGACAACGTTCTAAATTGTGTTTTTCTACGTTAAAAAAAATTGATCTCTTTTGGCCGGTTTAAAAAAAACAAAACTGCATTAAGGGGTTAATCAATACGAAGCACTATTGAAGCATTGGTATTGCAATATGTAACGTTGCATAATATCAACTATCAGAATCATCATAGTAATTCAAAACGAAAGGAATGTCATTAAGTAATGAGAGTTCATGATTATGATGAACAGATATTAAACGATGCTCAAATTAGAGAAAACAATGTATTGCAGTAGAAATGTTATATACAAGAAAAATATGATTTAAAAAAAAGAAAATCTAACTTTTTTTTTTAATACCTATACATATAAATATTAATTTGTTTTATATTAAGATATTCCCTATATTAAGTTTCCAGTGAACTTCACATTTTATGTTATGTATAACACTAAAAAAACTTTTATTTCACATTTTGCGATTGAATGAAAATGATTCAATAAAATGCTTTTGAACAAAACATATATAACATTAACCCTTTGCGGCCGAGAAATTTCTCAAGTGTACTTCTTGCTGGGTCGAATATCTTTTTTTTGTATAAAACTGTGTCTGCGCTACATCTACTGATGTCGTTAATTATTGCGATTCACGTAAAACGAGAAGCAAAAAAATAACGTTAAATAGGAAAATATACGAAATAAGGGTATAGAAAAGGAAATTTACGGAAAGTACGGCGACATTCGACCGTAAAGGATTAACCCTCTGAAATAGTCTCGTAATATACAGATCCTCTTTTATTTGCTTTTCATTGCAGTATCGTATTTTTATCGTTATATTATTTTATTGCAGTTCAAATTGCTGGTTCCTATTTCTGCCATTAGAGATAAGTCGTCGTTCCCGTCTCGTTGTAAGTACTCTATTCCCTCTACTGCTTTTGTAGTTGCCACTGCGAGTGAATGAGACAATGTATTTGTCGTCTTCAAAACATATTACTATCGAAACCACTGAAGTTCCAAACAAAAGATACGTGCTTATCTTGATGTGCCCTGTCGCTCACTCGCAGTTCGTTGCGTTTGCTGCGGCACTTATAACGAGACGCGCCACTTATACGACATAATACCGTAGTATCAAAATTTGTGACTTAGCTCGCTGAGATTGTCAAAATAATAAATGAACAAGAAAATGGTTTATTCGATGCGCGTCATCGATATGTATTGCCAAAATAATACGTGACAATTAAAGTTGATGTTAGCTAGTAATGTGTACAAAATCGACACGAAAGAATTCAAAGATACAACGCGTTGTGCAATCATTTTTGATGGCACAAGAGTACGATTGATTTGCAAAAAGAAAAGGTCTTATGAAACCTTTGACCGTGTGTAGTTTTCATCACACGTATCGAAAATAGGAATGTATTTACTGAAGCACGTACGATCTGTCATGGATTCCCAAGAAACACACCCGCTTCTTCATACACCAGTGCCGTGTTTGATTGAAATGCGCGTCTCGAAAGTCTTTCGCGTTGCCTGAGTGAACGTGCATTAAAAAATTTTCCAATGCGCGCGTTCCATCCCCACTAATCTTAACGTTTCATTGTTACTTATCTCCTTTCCCACTTTTTCAGCTTTCGTTTTCATCTCCATCGTATCGAAACCTTTTATTTTTATCTAGACGTACTTACTTATTGTGCATTGCTAGGTAAGTTGGCAATCGGAACGGTATGGAAGCAAAAGGCGTACACTTTGTTTGCATTGTCCAATGTTTTTTGTCACATGATATCATATGATCCGATTCGAGGATATTACCTTTTTGGCCAATGAGGAAAATATATGTGCCATATTTTTCTAATTGTGGTCATAAAGGTCGCCCTATACACCAATTAAACCCACATTTCATTTGACTATCAATTTAGCAATTAACGTATAATACATATTTACTAGGTTCATTTTGTAACATTACAAAACTGATAAAAATTACTTTTATAATACTTATAAAATTATAAAATGATTTCATTACACTTTTATGAATAATATTTATTAATTATGGCGTGGGTAATAATAAGGAAAATTTTTATATCTTTATTTTTTATATCTATACAAGTGTGAATTTGTCTCAACAATTCATGAAGATTAGTAATTACCAGTTTGCAGAAATTTTAAAAGACTTAATGTATTTCGCAAACTTAAATATTGCAAAAGCTTGACAAATACGTATTGTGTATTATTCACTGTCAATAATATACCGTTGACTCTTGAACAACACAAGTTTGAATTACGCGGGTTCAATTATGCGCAAATTTCCGACTGCGTAAGGGTTCGCGCTAGTAAGCCCCATACTGTTTAAGGGTAAACTGCATTCCACGTAATCCGTGTTAAATTTAATTAAGGATTGCATTTTATTTTGATACATCATATTTTTCTACAATTACAATCTTACAGGTAAGAATTATATTTATTGTAGAAGATATATTCAAGTAAGAGAGAACTACATGAAATCAGAAATATAGAATAAAACTCGTCATGTTACTGAGTACAATGACAGGTTTGTATTACTTTTGAATCAGTACTAAATTTATGATATCTTAAAAGAGCATTATTGGAACGTCATGTATTTTCCTGTTGTATATTTATATAAGTATGTATATTATGTTATTGCAACAAAAAATGAACTCATCAATCATTATAAACGCATTCAGTCTCACTGAAAGATAGACAAGTGTTTGACAAAAAGAATCACTTGAACTTTGTCATTTCAATTAACAGTAAATGTCTTAATATAATGTTAGGTAAATATAAGTTCAATAATACTTACGGAGTTTTATGTTTTTGAAATACCGCGTGGCGCATAAAGAAACGCTGTAGACACACGTTTCGAGGTAACAGTTGATGGCCTAAAATCGTTTTGAAAGAGTCCAGGAACTTAGTATTTTCTGTATTAAATTAATTTTGTAACATTGCAAGATTCATCCAAATGATCGCGCGTTTTCTAGATCACTAGGATTAAGATGTACACACACACGTGTTTCGCTGCACCAACAGTGGTCGAAAGATAACTCTCCTTCACTTTTGCTCCCCCCCCACTTTCTGTTGGTATTTTCACACGCGTACGTACCTACTCTCAAAACACACTTTTCTACCTAACCACAGTGACGACTCGGCGTACACTGAACAACTCGTAACAACTGCACCGTGATACCTTGTCTCATCCCCCTCCATCATTTCCACCACTGCTGTCCGTTGTTAGTGTTTCGTTACTTTGTTCTACCACCTTTGATTTCTTTGTAATATAATGTATGAATTTTTGGTATAATCTTGTAACTATCTTTTATCTACGTAGAGAGGATTAGATAATTTAGCTACACACCATTTTAAAAAGTCCATGTTAAATTTAGTATCATATAGGCGACCAATTGTTTCATATTTTTAGTATAGGTTTACTATATAAAATATTTTGTCATCTTAGTTAATGAATAATTATGATACCATGTACCATTGTTGATACATACACCATAACAATCAATTTTTAGTTATTGTTATATCCATTATTTAAAAATCTCTAAAATAACAATGATAGAAATTAAGCTTCTCATTAGGTAAATTACGTGATTCGATCTTTTTTAATCTACACTGGTGTAGCTTTCAAAGTATAAGGTATAAAAAGTAATTAATATTTAACAAAATCGACTTTGAATGTACAAAATTATCTTTCTAAGATTTTATTAGAGAAGATTAGTTAAATCTTAAACTTTAACTACAAGTTTCTGTTCAATACCAAAGTCCGCGTTCAAACTTCGACCACAGCCTATCAAAAGTGATTCGAGTGTGTCTACAGTAAAGGTTCGAGCCTACTTGTAAAGTGTTAAAATTCAAACATAGTACGATGTAGAGTTTAGAAATTCAAAATAATAGGAAATAAAAAGTCAAATTAAACTGAAACACGTTGCCAGAAGCGATTTAGATTTGCCAAGTGTTGTGGAACGATAATTTTCGTTTTGGTTCAGCATATTGATATTTCAAATTATATTACTATATCAGTATCAAAATATATCAAATCATGGATTCGTAGAAGAATAAAATTGTTTAATATGATATCTAAATCTTTTATTTTAAATAATTTCATCATCAAATGTTTACAAATATATGGCACTAAAACATACATTATTATTAAGAGTAATATTGTAATGGAATATTTTTAGTATTATTTTTATTTTATATACACGTATTACTAGGATAAACATAAAAATGTATAAAATATATAGCAGATAAATATTTTTATGTAGTCTATAGAAAGTATCAACAAAAAATTGTACATATAGATCTGCTAAACATCTCATATAATTGTAAACTAATAAGTTATTTTGTTTGAAATATGTAAAAATATGGTTAAAAAAGACATTACCTTGATTAGAATAAAGTTTTGTACTGTAAAAATTACTGATTGAACAGTTCAAAATGCTTCTGTATTGTACAAAATATATTAAATATTTCATTTACATTTCTTAATTGTTTCCGGAATTATAATTTTACATATACTGCATTCAACATTATACACGTTATTTGAGCAACAAACGTGTTGCAGTTCAGATGTGACTGATAAATTTTATAATAAAAATTATAATTTATACAATTAATATTGTTTGTTTTTCGTTTTTTCTATCACCTTTACCTTTAGCATTCTTATATTAGTAGATATTAATTAGATTTTCAATTTTATGAAAAATAGTAGTGCCATTAGTTCAGTTACTTGGACCATTACTAAATGCTTTTTGGTTTTTAGGTATAAAGTACATAGAATCTAAGAAACATTTTGTAAAATCGCCAACAATACTTCTATCTGGTATACTTTGACTCATCCCATAAATTGCTAACTGAAATAAAATATTTATTATTTTAGTGTTATATTTATAATACTTTTCATTAATAATTGTATTCACCTTTCCTTCAATGGGAGATCCTGGATTTCTTAATATTGCACTTAATTCAGATTCAACGTCACTTAAAAATTGATCTGCTATCCCAAGCTGTGTATGTATATATGTAACACAGAGATGTATACCACAAGGAAATTGAAGTGTATTTAAATTCCATCCTTTTGCATTCAGAGCTTCCGAAAGTTTATAAATATGAAAATCATTTGATCCTAATGCAATAACTGAAGTAGCTGGAGTACCAAAAATAAAAATTCCATCTAATTTTCTCAATCTATAATCAATTTAAAATATTTAATCATATAAAATAAATTTAAGCAATAAAAGATTTAGTATAAGATGTAAATGTATACCTTTGCTCAATGTATTTAGTTGTTTCTATAATTTTTTTGCTCGATTCTATATATTCATTATAACCAAAATACATTAATGCAGCCCAACACGATGCTATAATACCACCAGCTCTTGAACCACTAACAGTTGGAGAACCATAAATACCACCAGGCCAATCAGTTGTTATAGTATATTGATAGTGTCTTAACTTTTTATTCTTATAAAGAATAAGTGAAGAACCTTTTGGTGCATATGCATACTAAAAAAAAAGAGAGAAAGAAGATATTTATTTTAAAATGTTGTATTTGTGTATATTGTATATATATTTTCAATATTATTTATACCTTGTGTGTATCAGTTGATATACTTGTTACTCCAGGAAGTTTAAAATCAAAAGGTGGTACTTCAAAACCTGCATCTGGCATAAAACAAATTAAAAATCCACCAAGACAAGCATCAACATGGACTGGAATATTGTATTTTACTCCCAAGTCAGAAATTGCTTTAATATTATCCATTGTTCCATATGGAAAATTTGGTGTTGATCCTACTAACTGTTGTAAAAATCATATTAATTTTAACGTATTAGTTTGAATTTTAGTTTGGAAGTTATTTATTTACCATTATTGTATTCCTTGTAATAGCTCTTTCCATAGATTTAATACAAACAGTATAACTATGTTGATTAACAGGTACAGAACGTACTTTAATTTTTAAGTATTGAGCAGCTTTGTCAAAAGCAGAATGTGCAGTTATAGGTATTACCATTTCTGGACTTTTAATACCTTTCACATGTTTTGCATAGTCTCTATATGTTTTACATGCTAACAAAATTGATTCTGTACCACCACTAGTCATCTGAAAAAAATCTTATTGTACTTTGAGTTACATTTGTTAATGTTTAAAATTGAAATAACTGTACAGTGCCACAAGAATCTTCATTTCCGTGAAATAAGTTACATGCTATTTTAACTACTTCTGCTTCCATTTTGCAAATACCAGGAAACACATCAGGATGTAAAGGGTTTGTGTATGATGCAATACTATAAATATCACCCATTAATTGTAAAAGATTAGTATCAATTCTATAAACAGCTCCAGATACTTTACCACTTTTCCAATCATAATCACCTAAATAACAATATTGCATACATATTTATTATTCTATTTAAGCTAGTACTTTCATTTTTTATTTTGTTTTTACCTAATTGAACACATTGTTTTACTTTCTCTAATATTTCTTCTGATTTTAAACCTTTCTGTGGAAGTTCTACAATAAAAGGAATATCTTTCATTCTTTGTAATATTTCTTGTGCAAATGTTTGATTGATGGTATCTAATTCTTGATTAATTTTATTTCTAATGGAAGGTATATAATTTTTTAAGCTAAACAATGTTTTTTTACTTCTTTCTGTAATACCTAAAAAAACCACATTACAATGAGTTTAATATATTAAAAGTGTTCACAATGCCACTTTAGATTATAAATAATCATACTTTCATCTTGAAAAATAAAATTCCACAACCACATTGAGGTAAGGATGGTTGTACTTGTTATAGTTACTATTTGCCATGGTTCTTTTCCTTGAAAATGATTATTTATCACTTCTTTAATACTATTAATTCCAAATGAATACATGTTTATCTGAAAAATGTTATATTATTTATATTGTATGTCATTCTTAATACTTTTATCTTTGATCAAATCAATTTGATTAATAACATTTGATATAGATATTAATATACATATTATTACATAGTATCTACTCTATTCAAAATAAGTGCTTATATTTTTCCTTTTATATACATATGTATATAGTTTTTCATTTAACACATTCTAGCTTTTTATATTTCCTTTATTACTTATTATGCATTTTTCTCTATTCTATTAATCCACTTGTTCATGTAATCATATGTGATAATATTATCTTTTAGTTCTAATACACTGTATTTAAATAATTTATATCAATTGCTAATATAAATTTTTCATATTTTAAATTAATATCTGAGTTCTTGAATACATACCATAGTTTTGAATTACACTTTGTGTTAATGTAAACTCTAATTATACATCTCAGAAAACTCACAAGGGATTATAAGCTAGATTATTAATGTTTCAAATATTAAAGCATATGATAAACCATTATCTTAGATAAGTTTCAGAAGTTTAGGCTTTCCGTATTTTTTTTATTCTGTGCTTAGAGGCAAAAACAACGTACAAGATAGACTTAACATCCTATGAGATTTTCTGTTCAATGTTCTGAAATACCGATTGTACCAAAAATTAGAGGTTTCGTTATGCCATCTACGCTTTAAAGTGGCGATTTCAGGAGTTATGTATTTTCAATTTACGTATTGCAGTGGATATAGTAAATGAGAAGAATATGCAGTAAAATGTTATTGATAAAAGAATATTTACTTTTAATATTTAAATAATGACGGTTGGTTATTGCTTTACATTGCTGTTCATATAAAGTTAATGCAGAACTTATTTTGAGTTTATATAACGCTTTCAATATTTTATTAAACTATTAATAAGAAATATTCAAAAGCTATCTAAGAAAACATACCTTTTAACCATTAAAATATATTTACAGCAGCATCCACCTTCTTACATAGTTTGTAACTTAATAAATTTTTATAAAATTCTTACGCTGTATTAATTTTTGATATTTTTCTATTGCACAATGGCGTCTTTTGGAAATGAATATGTTATAAAGAATTATGATATTTATATATTACGAGCTTATTTAATTTTATTTCGTAAGCACATAATTTGTTTTTCAAATCATTATAATTATTAAGAACGATTTTGTGATTTATAGGATATCAAAATATTTTGTAAACATTCCACTGTTATTATTTTACTTGAATATTTTCTTTTACTTTGTCAGTTATGTAATTTTAATCGTTGATATAAATTTATTGGTACCTTCAATTTCAAACGTGTGAAACTTGTTCAAAATGCTTTCTACATATTTCGTATAATACAATTTTATCTTTAAATTTGACGGTTAGCTACATATTTTACTATATGAAGGAGTAGAGATGGGAGTTAATTATTAGGACATTGTCTTACATTTTAAGTTAACGATAAAGTAGAAATATTTTGCAATTCCTTTGAAAATTTAAAGCGGAGTATTCCTTCGCTTCTATTATAATTAAAATTTTACTAAAGTACTTAATATTAGAACAATAAATTTTGATAAATTAAAAAGTCTTAGTATACATTATAAAGCTATGTATCAATTCTGATCAACAAAAACAAAAGTGGCTCAATTTTTATGAACTCTTTTTAAAATTTATAATTATGCCCAAAGTGATTAACAATTTTGGTTCTATAGAAACTTCCTACATTAAAAATTGTCTATTCATTAATCAACATTACTTTTATATGGTGTTTAATAATGATGATCATAATATGATCAAGTAATAATAATACGATTAATTATATAATAGAAGTTTAAGCTTGTAATAAACTTATTTTTATAATAAATAGTTTATAACAATTTGTTTATCGCAGAAACGATATATCGTAGAATGTTCTTAATGCTTGCAATTATTTAATAAACTATTCATGACGGTTATGAAACGAAATCACCCAAGCGAAATTCGTGCAAAGATTTACAGATTCATTGCAAACTATTAATTTATGCATATTTGTTAAATAACAAATAATGTCTGAACCACAATGTTAATGAAGTAATTGTTAAAGGATTAAATTAACAATTATTAGTTAAAAGTTAGGAGGCAAAGTAAGTTACATGTTACAATTAATTTCAATCAATATTCGATTGGGATTTAATGAATAAAGGAATAAGTTTCGTAGAATATTTTTCATTTGCTATTAGAAGTTTAATGAAATATTAAAAAATCTTACATTAAGCATTGAAAATAATTACGAAATATTTAAAAATCATAGTAACATAAATAATTTAATGGCACTTCGTTGAGCACAAAAAGAATTTAGGAATAACTACTTTGTGTTAAAGATTGGCTATATTTGCAAACTAATAATTAATTAAACAATGCCGGTCACTAGATACTGTAATAATTTATTGCACGAGCAATTAACATTTAATAAATTATTCGTGTGTTTAAAAATACCATAAATTTACGATTCTAAAACATTGCTATTTGTTAAAAGAATATGTTCTGTATAATATTCTTGGTATTTATTACTAATATTTTTACAAAATATAATAAATTTTATATAAACTATTGCAAATATAATCGAAATGTTTAAAAACTACGAAGAATTTAGTTGCAGTTCATTAACTACGAAGCAATTTAAGAATAACTCTATTTAACATAAAATAGCGCTATATTCGCATAGTAAAAGATAATTAAGCAATAAAAAACAACGGGTGCAGTAATAATTCATTGCGTAAACAATTAAAATTTGGTAAATTATTATTAATATAGCAAAATAAATGTTCATATTCATGATCATATTTCATTCCGTGGTGATCAAGGCTATGCCACGGAGCATGCACTATTGCGCATATCGCTCAACTGCGCAACTCGGAGGTGATCTACTGCTCATTCATTGGTAATGCGTCAGTCGTCGGCTGACCTTCCTACCGACGATGTCTCTGTGTCAGTTGTGTTTCCGAACACATGTTGACACATCAACCCGTGACGTCACGGGTACGCGCGCACCCTCGCTAGCGTTTCTTCGTGCGTTACCGCACATTATCACACGTGTTCGCTATCGATTATAGCGATTCTTCGCACGTGTTTTCTTCCGAATATTGCGAGTTTTCGCGAGCGTTTTCAATCGATCATTATGATCTTTCGGGCGTGTTTTCTTTTGACTATCGCGAGTTTTCGCGAGCGTTTTCAATCGATCATTACGATCTTTCGGTCGAGTTTTCTTCTGACTATCGCGAGTTTTCGCGAGTCTTTTCGGTCGATCGTTACGATCTTTCGAGCGTATTTTCTTCTGACTATCGCGAGTTTTCGCGAGCCTTTTCGATCGATCGTTGCGGTTTAACAGCAACATGATAACCGAGTAGCCGTACAGTGCCACTATATATCTCGCGATTTAGATAGTAGTGTTGCGAACATTTAATCGCGTTTCCGAAAATTGGTTCTATAACGTGAATACTATTTGAGGGGATTAGTGTTAGGTTAGTAGTTCGCGTTAGGGGGTTAAGGGAAGGGGGGCTTTCTAACAGTTAGGGGGTTTTGGGTAAGGGGTAATCGGGGCGCGTCGGTTATGGGTGGTGGGTGGCGGTGGGGTCGCTCGTGGGTTTTCCGTCCGTGGGGTATATGTGGTGCAGTGGGTTTGTGGGTGGGAAATAAGAATTAAGTACAAAGGTGAACGAAGAAAGTGATTTTAAATTTTCGCGCATAAATTAAATAATTTTAGTTTGTGGCTCCATCTATTGAAGAATGGTTCAAACTGTTAACGAAGTAGTTCATTTATTTATCGTATAGGTGGAGCAGCTATGTCGTTCTTTTCTATGTCTCTTTTTATTGTTGATAAACATGTGCGAGTTGTTTGCGGGTTTCTTTGATAGATGGCAAGCCTTGTTAAAGTCAGTTACCACTTTTGCTTACTTGTCGATAAATGTTTCTTACCAGTTTGGACACTTGTTGGAGAGATGGCATCATTAACGTTATTAAAATGTTTTAGATATGCGGGAAATTTAAAATTGATTTTATATATTACAAAAAGAGAAATTGTATAATTATTGTATGCCACTATAACACTTGTATACACTTCTTCATACAGTTACTGACATCATTACTTGTATGTAAAAACTAAGAATTGAAATATAGTCCATTCGTGATGACTTTTTCAAATATAGCACATTTGTGATAATAATTACATATAGTACATATGTCGAAAAATGGGAATAGGAAGTCAAGATCTCGCGCGACCTGTATCTCAAGCTTGCTTTCCACATTGATTGGATTTCAGCGGTTCAAGAGCAAGAAAAAAAGACTTTCATTTGTTTTCTCTCTCGATTCCCTGAAGTGTGCGTAATAGAAGGTGGTGTTCTCGAGAACTCCCGTCCTCAGGCTGGCATCACAGAATCCAACATATGTCAAAAACAAGCCTACGACACGGGCTGCGCGCGATCTTGACTGCCCATTCTCATTTTTCGACATATGTTCTATATTTAATTATTATCACAAATGTATTATATTTAAAAAAGCTATCATGAATCGACTATATTTAAAAATGTTATGAAAAATGTACTATTTTTTACCACCTTTCCACCGCTAGATGGATACAGCGTTTGTGTGTCCATGAATCCAGCAAATTTTCAATTCGTAAAAAAACGCATTTACAGCACTATTTTCTCAACATTCTTGCATATTTTAGTCTTGTGAGGATCACCACATTCCTCTCACATCGATTTTGTTGTGCTATTCATTACAATAACGGAAATTACAATTCGAATAGTGTTGTTTTTCTTGTGTGCCGATCTTCTTTGGAGTATAACCATAATTGAATGAATTTTTGACAATAAATTCAGAGAAAAAGGCAGTGAGAATAAGATTATGACAATTCACAATTTATACGTATTTTCCAAAAGTGGAACATTATTATATTATGCCGAATGGAATAGGTTGAACAAATCTGGAATTACAAAGGAAGAAGTATGTACGAACACCTACAAAAAAATATTATTCCAGGGTTGTAAAATATATATATTTTAAAATCTTCTCAAGTTTGAGCATGTAAATTAATATATAATCAATAATTATTTGTTATGTTCCTTTTAAGTGGAATCAAACAAAGAAGTTTATTAATTTATGGTACATGTAATTGATTTGGTAATATATTTCCTTCCTGATTCTGTATTTACAAATAAAATTTATATATTTAGGAAGCAAAGTTGATGTATGGAATGTTATTTTCTATTAAGTCTTTCGTAAGTAAAATATCGCCATTGGATCCAAAAGAAGGATTTTTATACTACAAAACTAGTAAATATACTTTACATTATTTTGAAACACCATCTGGATTAAAATTTGTGTTAAATACTGATAATGCTACTCAGAATGCTAGAGAATTATTGCAACAATTATATAGAGAAGTAAATGAATGATTTTGTACATTTTGCTATTGCACTGCAGTAGAATTATATACAAGAACAATAAGCTATTTAATAAATGTTTTTCAGGTTTATTTAGAATATGTTGTAAAGAATCCACTATGTCAGTTAAATGAACCTATCCAAAGTGAACTATTTAAGCTAAAAGTTGATGAATTATTCAAAAAATCCCCTTTATTTTTAAGCAGATCAGTGTAGCCCAATATTGTAAATATAACCCAATTTATGAATATAAAAATACTTAATAAAGTTATTCGGTTTTCATATTTATTTCCATGATATTTGCTATTATATCCTACTAAATATTAATAGTAAACAGAAATGAAGATGTAATTAATAAAAATTGAATTAAAATTAAACGTAGTAACAATACACTTATCTAAATGAATGTACAATTTGCATTAAATTTTGTTGTATTCATGAATTTACATTTGTCATAAAAGAAATAACAATTTAAACAATACATTATTGTAAAATAGATTGAACTGTGATCTTCATACAAAATGTACAATAAGTAAATGAAATTCGAAGAAATTAGTACTAAATGCTACAAAAGTATAATTTTATTCCTTATGACTTCCTATAAGTAGGAACATAAATTTGTAATCGTGCATTAAAATTGTGTACTTCATATTAACGAATTATACTGAATATATAAACCATTATTTAAAGTACATAAAAATATTTGTAAAAATGCATACTCTTAAAAATCTTGCTGCATTAATTTGCTTTTTTTATATTCATATGTTCTAGTCATACTAACCACATTTTCAGAATATGCCTTATTTAATTAAAACATCTACTTTTATTTAGATGTAAAGATTGTGTGGCAGCTCATATCATATTTCACAATTTAGATTTTTTAATCCATGTACTCATTTTTTGTTTATATGTATAAGCGTTTTATACAATTATTTTCATTGAGATGCACGATATTATCTTATTCAGATACATAATACACTTATTATAAAGAAAAGAAATATATTAAGACAAAAATTTTACAAAATTATGTACATATATTTAAATTTTTAAAGAACTTTAAACTAAAAGTTGATAAAACATAAAATTGCTGAACTATGTTTAGAGTGATTTTTACTATAATTGTTAGTATAGCTCGTTACTTAGTATTATGTAAATGTAAATATCTGGGCAAGAAAATAAAATCAAAACTTTTAACATGTTTGATAAAGCACCTGAAATTATTACATATATATATATATAAATCACTGGGATAATTAATAATAAATAAATATAAGCTGAAGGTAACGGGGTACCATAACTTTTTCATAATATTAATTTTTTCTAAAACACTGTAACATTTACTGTTAAGGCATGTTTGTTGCCCATAGAAACGCACATTATACTACATATATTTTCATACATCAAGGGATAACATTTAGAAAATGTTCATATACAAAGGTTCTTACGATACTTGTACAATTGGAAATACGACTAACGAATTGACAAGTGTACCATGCATAGAAAACAATAATTGTTATTTAACGTAAAATGCAACTTTATAAAGCGTTTATAATTTTTTTTTTTAATTTTTCACACAGTTACTTTGTTTTATGTTGAGTAAAAATGTCAGTTTTTGCAGAACTTTACCTATTTTTATATAGAAAACCTCTAACAGATTCAATACTTTACACCTATGAACTTTGTGTTTTGTATACGAGAACGTAATTTTTCGCACATAAGAATATTTACCTTTATTCAAAAAACCATTGGCACAAAATGAAAATTATTTGTGACTTTTTGTAACAAATTTGAGGCCTGTGAGAGTATATGTATATATATACACATACGTACATTACATATATTTATACACACGCACTTCTGAAATGTGAATACGCATACTACTTACTTCGATGTACTTTGCTTTGCAAAGTTAGTCTTAATTTGTTCCCTCTATTGCACTTATAATACATTTATACATGGTGTGCATAAATATAGTAAATTTAGCATTAATGCACGCACGCGGTGTACACTTAAATACATATATACACACATATATAAATATGCATCTACATATCTCGTATTTAAAAGACCCATGTACAATATTACATAAATACTCAGTCTTTATTTCTTTAAGAGCGGATATCTTCTGGGTTACTAGTACTGCATGCTTCATTGGAAGGTGTGAAGAAACGAGCACCGTTATTCTGTACTCCTACAGGAAACGGTTCTTCTATTACTGATAATCGCTTTTCGCGATCCGCAGATACTGTAGAATTATGAAAGAAGACGTTCCTTAAAGTGGCTACGTTAACCCGTTCTCGTGAAACATTATCATCTGTTGATGAGTCAACCTTTAATTCACCGTTAGAACTTCTGAAAAAAGTATATATATATAACAAAATGAAATCGCCATAATCTCCTAACCCACTGCCTCATAAAATTAAATTGATAATAGTATAAATTATAATATTTAAACATAATCAGTTTAAATATTTAAAACTAATGTACTAAACTAAAAATAATTACTGGAAACATTGTAAGACAGTGAGTTAAGTTTTCAAGCAAATAAATTGTTATACTTCGTAGTCTTTGGAACATTATTTATGTCTTGTTCCGTCTCTTTGTTGCGTTTACGTCGTGCAGCAGTTCGACTATTTACTCCACATGTGTTGACAACCCCCTCCTGATCTGCTTCAATAAAACTAACATGATCGTCGAATCTGACACGTTCAGAACCTTCGTCTTCTCCGCAGACAGTCCAATTACTTGAATCGCTGCATTGACGATCTAATGTTGGTTTACGTCGAGCACGTTTTGCTAAACCGGGCGCTACTTCTTCGAGCGAACTCAAAGATGTAGCTTGTCCTGCTGAGTCCATGTGACCTCCTGCAACAGATCCTGTCCCTTGTTCCCCTTCCGTACTTCTGCCACCACTAATTGAACTGCCATCCATCTAAATAACCGATGTAATTAAGATCCATAACATAGGAGATTTCATATAAAAATATATATAAACTAACGATAGATACTTTAAAATTAAGAACAGAGCCTGCTAGAGCTCTGGTAGAAGCTGCGCCATCATCCAAAGCGATAGATGCATTTACAGACTTCTCTGATAAACTGGTTGCGGCAGACGCTGTTTCACTACACAAGCTGAATCGTTGAGTAGATGTCACATCCGCTTGAACTTCCAATCTATTTTTAAACATAATATCCGTAAAGTTTTTCAATAATTGTAAGTTAAAGAAATAAGAGAACTGCTTCCTCTTACCTCTGACCTCCTGGAAGTACACTAGAAGCTATACTTCCCGCAAGGCTGGTACCAGCAAGAGCTACGTTACTGGCACTCTCGCGATCATTCTCACGGCCCAATTTTTCCAATTGGCTTCCACTTCCTAACGAAAGCGAAGCTTCTCCTATTGAAGGATTACCACCACGATGACTCGCAACATCTATCGATGCTGCATCTGTGATAAGTATTATATTTTTAATTACATTTAGCTTCCAATACTGTTCAACTTGGAGATTTGTAGCATTATAAATAAAATATTGACAAACAGAATTCTATATTTATATACCTCCACCATTGCGGACGCTCAGGGACCCCATAAGTTCATTTTCATCATCGAAATCAAATCGTACTCCCGTTCCGTTTGTAGAAACACCACAACCTCCGCTTCGGCAAAGGGAGACGGGTACTACGCCGTAAACATAAAATAATAAAATAGGTACTCCAATACCCACGGCTAATCCTGCTAATATGGGCGAAACCAAAACCTGAAATAATAATAGATAAATTATGCACAACAGCTTATACTTAACGATACATAACAGGATAAAAGATGTAGTATTGATCAACAAAATTTGTAAAGCAGGTCGTGTTACATTGTGAATTTTCAACCATAGTTAATCCATTGTTATATATTTCTATGCTGTCGGAAGTCTTGTGAATACCTGTTGCACAATTTTGAATCGTGTATTTTCCTTTATGAAATACTCTTTGAGAAAGAAAGACATACTAATTAATAGAGGTTTTCAGATATACATACTCCGTAATTCGCGTCCAATTCGCGAAATACGAGAGAATGTGAGCCATGAAAATAATGCAGTTCCAATTTTAATCACAGATACATCTGCATTCGCGTAATCTTAATTAAACATATCGTTACACAAATGCAATAAAATACACCGATTATGAGTACATGAAATAGGTACTCCAAAATTAAAAATATATAAATATTCCTTTAAAATTTCATTACAAGGTTCACCTACTTCAGTAGGTGATTGTAAAAAATTTAAAGAGGAATTCAACCCTTCGTTGTTCTCATAACTAATATATTCTGATTTAATTTTTACTTTCCATTCATTCAGTTTCAAACTTCTACCAAGAACTTTGAATCGTATCTAAAACAATTACATTCCAGTATGTACAGTAAAAGGAACCGTACAAATTAAGACGTTACTGTATCATTAATCGCATTCAATACATCCTTCTGCATTATTCAAAGCGGTAAGTGCTTCGATTACAATTACCTCCAACGATTAACAGAAGCATCGCCTGGAAGAAGTAACAATTTCTCGTAACCTTCGACGATCCCATGAAAGGAACGAAGGTCGTGTTCGCATCGAGGAAAATCAAGGGGAGAGAGTAGCATCATGATGAAATAAATATATCTCTCAGGCGGACGTGTAACGTGCCGCGATGAGCTGAGAGATTAGTGGTGGCGCGGCGATCTGTTTTCTAGATTTCCATCGAGCGTGGATAGGAGCGTGTGCGGGGCAGCACGGGATAGGAGGCAGAGAAAGTGCATGGGTGAGCAGAGAGAAGGTGCGGGAGGTGCGGAAGGAAGGATATTGATCGGCGGTAGGAGTGCGCGCATGGGAGATCCTCTCTGTCCCACCCTGCGGCCTGCATCGTCCACCTAGGTGGCTGACGATGGAACGTGCATCGTGTCAGTCGGTATTTTAACATTCACACTTACGCCACGATCCACAAACGATCCGACAACACAGAGCGTCGGGATCGGGAAGTCGGTCGGTGCTCTGCGCCAAGGGTGTGTCGTGCCGTGGACACTGTTAGGCCGCAGATGTGAGAACGCCGAAGTACGCCGGCCTGAACACATTTGAGGGCCGGTCGGTGTGACAGAAAGTAGAAGGGACACGCGACGAATCCATTCATCATAGAATTGGTGGTTTCACGAAACCTCGACGGGCATACGACATGGACTCGCGCGGTCATATGTGAACAGTCGACGAATAGGCGCGATCTGCCTATTATATATCGTTCAAGGGGAACATACATGTGGTTTATTAGCTTCGATTGGAGGGAGTAGACACGCGAAACGTCATCGACACAAATACATACACTCTATTTCATCTGTTTTCTTTTTCCATCTTCCTTTCCGTCAACAACACCGACAATACCGACGCAACGTAACCAGTTAACTGTCATTAGCGTTAATTGGATAAACAAAGGAAGGAGAGGAAAGAGGCGTTGGGAGAGGTCCGGAAGAAAAGGGGAGACCATGGCGAATTGGGATTGGGAAGACACCGACTGGGACTGGGAAGATACGGAAGAGTCTTCCTGCGGAGAGGAACAGAAGCAGATTATCTTGGAGCCGGAGATTGACAAGGAGTGGCTCGGTGGTATCCTAAGGGAATTTCACAAAGAACCGGTTAGTTCGGTAGAAAATCTATGATTTACAATTAACAATTGCCTGTAGAGATTTTTGCACGGCATCATTTAAGCGACCTATAAATGCTTTGTTTAGCAATGAAAATACGACTACATCCGAGGATGTAGGAATATGAAGTGTTCTTGAATTGCTTGAAAATTAACCCGTCCTGTACACAGGTCACGATAACCGAGTGTAACGTAAGTCCGGGCTGTATGAGTAACGAAAGCGCGCTCAGCGCTATAATTCGCGTTAAAGTCAAGTACGTGTTGAATGACTCGAACACCACTCAAGACCTCTCGCTTATTGTGAAAGAGCTACCAAAAGATGCGTTCAGTCGTTTCTTCGTTATCGAGGGCCAGTTCGATCTTCGGGAGATTAAGTTTTACACACAGGTAAGCATTCGGTGTACAATTTATACATGTATTTAAAAAACTAAATTATTCTACTCAACGAATAACAGCTCGAACTCTGTTTACTTCAGGTTATGCCCGACCTGAAAGAATTCCAAAAGAAGCAACTAGCAGTCCAGGGTAACAAGTTGGACGATGAAATCCTTCTGTCGGTTCCGGTCTGTTACCATGCACATTACACACCGGCTGATGAGTCAGATGACAGCCCCACGACACCGGATTCGATTCTAGTACTGCACGATCTTCGTGATTCTGATTTTCGAAATATTAAATTTCAAGAAGGAATGACATACGATCAAACTAAGGTCGCGTTAGATGCCATAGCGCGTATACATGCACATTCTCTGGCGATGAAAGTAGTCGAAGGAGAACCTCTGTCCGATCGTTATCCGTTCCTCTTCCAGACAGCGAAGGCGACGGACTCGTATCAACAACTGGTAGAACGTGGTCTACCGCAACTTGCCAAATTTTTGAAAAGTACGCCAGGACTGGAAGCAATACTCGAGGCGTTGCTCGTATTACGACCTAGAACTAAACACATAATATCTGCGCTACTCGCACCAGAAGGGCCACTAGCGCTGATCACACACACAGATTTCTGGTGCAACAATCTACTTTTCAAAGAAGGACCGTCTGGTCTTGAATGCTGTATACTTGACTGGCAAATGGTCACCTATAGTAGACCAACTAACGACATCGCTCTGTTGATAGTGAGCTCTTTGCCCACCGAATTACGTCGGAAGCATACTGAAACCTTCCTCGATATCTACTGGGATGCACTAATCAGCACGTGCTCCCGTCTCGGTGTTGACATTCCCAAGGACTTGGGTTATACGAGAGAAGATCTGAATAAGGACTATAGGCGATCGCAACTTCTCGCGCTTCTACTTTGCATTGGATCCGTAGACGTTGCGTTAGGTGACCCCGATACTGAACAACGCCTGATCGACGTTCTAAAAGATCTTCATAGTGAGGGTGTACTTACAGATGAGACTGCGATTGCCATAAGCGATAACGACCCTTAGTCAGCGTTATTACCGCTCATAATAGTGCTGCAGCGAATTAATACTTTTACGCGAGATGTAAATCAAGGAAATATATGTTATTACGGGACTGATTGTTCGGTAACTCGATTCGTCAGCCATTAACATTACATTTGCGATCAACGTGATTCATCTCAAACAAAAAGGCTTGTGTCGATAATGATGTAATTGCGGGTAGTTGAAAATTGAAGTCATGTTAAAATTAATTAACATGATAAAAATAGAATTGATGTTAGACTCTTGTGTTTGAAAATATTTCGACATTGGATTGTTCTTGCGACACGTTCATCTACCATTTAGTAAGAAAGTTAAGCAAACAATATATCAATAAACGTTGTACCCAGTTTTAAAATTAAAAATGACTTGTAAAATGTAAAACAGCTACTAACAGCATGTGCCACAAAAAATAATATAGATGAAAAGCGATACTTTTCTCTTTAAACCAGTTAAATACAAAAACTGTTTGATTCAAATTTGTTCTTTTGATTAAATTTTTTCCCGCAATTATTACAATGGCTATAAGACCGACATTCTGTTATCGCTAATTCACGTACGCAATAATTATATTATTCCATTTCTTTGTACAAACTATATAAATAAAATATACTTTGATGTTGTCACAAACTTGTAAAACAATTTTCAAACATAAGAATAATTCCTGAGTAATGACTTTGAGTAAGTAAATATTTTTATTGCAACCATGAATCAATTATTTTAGTTCGTTTAGTTTAGAAAGAATTATCTTTAAATCCATGTCAACGACTATGTAAAATATTCATTAATTTTGTTAACATATATAATATATACAACAAAAAATATTAATCTAGAATTAACATTATATAAATGCAAAAAATTAGGTTTCAACTTACGGATGCTGTTACTCCACCAACGATAAAGGCGTTCCTCTTATGTTTATTATCTTTTTCATATTTTGTATATAGTTCTTTTCCTACCCAAACTGGTATGCCTGAAATAAGATATAATTAACATAAGAAATATTGTCATCAAAAATATATTTATAGTATTCAGTTTAATATTAATATATGTTATATGGTTTACAAACCTATAATCATGGCAGGTACAGCTATACCAGCAGCAAGACCAATTCCAACTGGAGCTCCCACTAAAGTTCCAAGTTGCCAGAGTATCTTCTTTTTCCTAGACCATGGCTTTTTACCCCAAAATGTACAACCAGATGGACTGTAATTAAATATAAAATTCAGAAAATTCTAAACTGCTAAAACATTATTTCATGAAAACGAAAATTAGAAAAAAGGATATCAGACCTTAAATAATGAAGATCACTGATTTCTTTCATACATAACCAACAAAATTCAGCACCACAAACAGCACAGATCATGTGATTACAACTTCCATCATCCATCTTAACAATAAGGACTTGACACCTTGGACATGGTTTGACATCATCTTCTATAACAATAATTTGTATAAATATATTACGTTAATTTTAGAATTTTTAAATATAATAATATTACATACTATGTTGTGAATCACTCTGATTGAAACTGAGGGATGAGCTGCGTTCATAGTACTGAGTACGTTGTGCTCTGGCAGCATCACATGTCTGATTAGGATGCCAGCGTGCTTTACAGTGATAACAAAAATAGGAATCACATCCTGGTCGTTCACAACGTAATTTTGGACATGAAGCACAACCACTAGCAATAACAGCAAAGCTGCAGTCTGGAGCAGGACACCATCTTGCATCAGGTTCTACAGCAAGAACTCTTCGTACCATGAAATCTTCATACTTTTCCAATTGTATTTGATCATTTAAAATCATTCGAATATCTATAAAGAAATAAATTTGATAGAAACAGTAATAATAATAAAGCACTCCTCCTCTTTATTAGAAAAGTATATCTACCATTTGGATGAAGTGGTTCTGAACATTCAGGGCATGCTATATTAACTCTAGATTCAGAAATTTCAACTTTAAGATACTGTTGAAAACAATCATAACAACTACGATGATGACAAGACTGAACAAGAGGAAAAAATTCCATTGGTAATTCAGCCAAACATAAAGGGCACTCCATTAAACCATTTTCACTACTCTGAAATAATATGCATTTTATAATCTTAGTACCATTTTAAATTACAAATTATTTAATACAATTTATATTTAATATAATCTAATATTTCTCAGAAATGTTATCACGGTAGCATATTTTATAAATACCTTTCCTGCAGAAGAAAGCACAGAACCTTTGCTGGAAGCACGTTGTAAATCTATGTTCTGAAACTGAAAATGGCTCGAACCATTACTCACTCTAGCTTCTCCTTTTTCAACATCTGTAATCCTGCTTCCAATTGGTTCTTTTGCTAGTAAAATAATTTATATTTAAAAACCAAATAATTTTTAATCTGTTTCCAATCTTTATTTTAAAGAATATATTATTTATTACTTTTTGCATTCCTGTTGTTCGAACTAGGTGTCCTCACAATTCGTCGGCCAATAAGCGGGCTCGAATATAATAATCGGCGTAAAGAAAATCGTGCTAACATTCTTCGTGGTCGAGGAGCTGCATTACTACAGCCTCCTGAATTGCTATCATTTTCTTTGAACATCCTAAATAATATTATGAATCACTACAGTCTCATTCTTCGTTCTACAGAGTTAAGATAACTCGATCTATATTAAATAATATAAAAAAGAATTAAATGTAGAAAACTTACAAATTAATCATACTTATAATAATTTTTAAATTATTTGATTAGTGTGTGGTAGTATACACATTATCACGTTTCACGCAGTTTACATGCTTATGTTAAAAAAATCTATACTGTAATACAAACGCATTAAATACGCGGTTTATAAGCGATTATATTTTACGTCATAAATGCACGTGTAGTGTTACACATAATTATATCGATCATATTTAAGTTTAAAAAACAGGTTTTTACAACCTTAAATTTTCTTGACTCAGTTATTGTAAAAGATATTTCAAACAAAATAAAAAAATGATAAATTATTTATTATTCAAAAATAGCTAAATTGTTTGTGTCATTACATGGAATTTCTTATTAATTATACAAATTTCTTCTGCGTTATTCAATTTCAAAAATTTATAATTCATCTAAATTTATCGATATGTTTTTAATAAATTTATTTTACGTTCAATTTCTTAGATATATTTACTTTCCTACTTTCACTAAAAAAAGGAATTATATAGTCTGTCAAGGCGGTTGTCATCAATTACGATTTCTCCATGTTCATGAGACGCATAAATAATCAGTATTTCGAAATCTTTAATGTGTACCTTGAAACATTTTAACATGTAGGGTTACTATTAATCGATTTGTGCATGTATTTCAATGAGAGTAAATGAATCAAATACCATACTGTTACGTGAATATAGTTATTTGTTTTTTCAAATGCCTAAATTTAAATGTATAAATTATATTTAATTTATAACCGAGTTTTAGTGGAAACAATAAACGATTCATAATAGAATATAGAAATTTATCAATATTATAAACTTATTATAAATATAAAAATTGTCATTATAAAGTAGCTAAAAGATATAAAATACATTTAATACATGATCTTATAATATATTATATCATATTTGATAGAAGATACAAATACTACAATTTCAATAAGTTTGTTAAAGGAGTTATGAATAATCTTTTTCTATGTATAAATATTCTTGTAACTACTGCAAATATAAATTCAATAAGAGATGCAAAATAATCGCCATTTGTAATAGCTTAAACGCACATATACATTATATTAAGTACACGTACGTGTTTCAATAAAGTAGTTTTCTTTATTCGAAACTACCATGGAATTACTTCCAACAGTATAAAATGCTATATTCTTTAAATACAATTAAGCAAAAAATAAGAACACATTTGAACTCAACATTGAGAAACCTTACATATAGATGACTAGCATTAATGCAGGTGCGAAAAGTCCACGAGCAAACACTAACCAAAATTGATCTAATTGATATGTAAACATACCTGGTTTCTATTAACCAATGTTGTAAAACCTATGACACCTTTAATAATTAATGATAGATTCACTATTCAATCACACACTATTGATAAGTTTCACTTATTTTGTTGGTTAAGGATGTTCACTCGACACAACAGCTGATGGCTTCCGACTGGACATATCATGGACATAATTTAGATGAGGAACACAGTGAACGAAGTACTGAAATGCATATACAGCGCCTCTACGTGGGGATATTTGATGATATACTATTTGAATTTATTTTTTAGTATACTTTTCTAAAATTTCATAGAAGTAATTAAAAAATATAAAGAGGTACTTTAACATCATGAAAAATTTTTTTGTAATATTAGTAACATATATAAATTCTAATGTTTTCTATATTAGTTGTGTAAAACGACTTATTATAAACAAATTGTTTATAAAAGTGATATTTTGTATAATGTAATATTAATATATTATATATTTAATAATTAAAAGTATTTGTTATACATTCTTCATTTAGTATTTAAGAACATGGTTTATTACACTTGCGCAATAATTTATCTTGGTGTTAACTTTTATTATTAAAAAATTAAATTAATTTTATGAAATAATGATTATATTTCAATTACTATATGTATCACGTGTGTATTCATACAGAGATAGAAAAGTACTAAATAAATAATTGTTCTTAATTACATATATAATCTGATTTATATTATATAATTTAAGTTTTTCATTCGAATCATTTTCATTTGCATGCTTATTCGTTGATATGCTATTTCTGATATCACAGTTGAGTTAATAAAGTAGCAGTGCATCGTATAAACTTTAAATATCAGAGAATTATGTTCTATAATTAAATTGACATATAAATTATTCAGTAATTAATATTGTTAAATATGTTTCAGGAATATTATTTTATTCAAACTTATGCTGTATTTACGAACTTTGAAATACATATTTTATAATAACAAAATGAACTTATTCTTTGTATTTGCAAATAGTATCTTGTTTACTTGTAATTTGCACTGGCTGTATTTAAAAATTACAGTATTGTGACCATAAAAGTTTTCACAAGTACTGTTGCTTTACGTAATACGTATTTATGTTAAAAGTAACTGTTTCCTATAATAAATGAACAATAATTACAATAAATATATATGCAAATTATTATATATTAATGATAATAACACACTATTTAAATGGTATTATTAGTGTTTTGTTATCTACTCATTTTACAAGACTAAAAATTTGAAAGTGTTTTCCAAAGATTTATATGTATATACAAAGTTAAATAAATTAATTCTGTTAAGTAACTCTTAATACTATAAATTTTGAAAATAATTAAATCTTGATATCTATTACTTTAAAATTAAATTATAATAGAAGTTAATTCTATTTATGTACTTTAATACTGTTTAATGTATTTTATACTTATAAAGCTGTTAATTAAGTTGAAATTTATAGGTGATAAATGTTAAAAAATCTTCATAATAAAAATTGAGCGGAATAATAATCACTTTTAAAAATACTATGGGAGTTAGGAATAGGGATAAAGGTTATAGTTTAAAACGACTGTTAAGATTAGAAAACGATTATCAATGTTTCGAAAAAATTGTGGTTCATTGTACTAATGACCGCTCTATGTACAGAAATGTTTTATTCTTAAATTATGCACAAATTGCAATCAATACAAATGTATCTGAAACAAGCAAGTTGGGGGATATCTCAGTTTTTTGGCTGCCATAAGAATATTCAGATAAAATGGCAGCTGTTTTGTTAGGTGTCAATGTGTTGCATCAACCGCCATGCGTTTTTGCAAAATCCATAAGACACGTCCGATTAGTTGTTGTCATATCCGGAAGAAGAGGTAGCTGTTTTAAATTGTCAGGTAATTTTTTATATTCACTGATAATCAATTTAAAACAGTTAGCCATATCTATTTTATAGCTTAGTATAGTAAAGCTAGTTTATTTTTTCAGACATCCACATTTCGACTAAGTAGTATTATAGTAATAAAGGTATGCGCTAAGTCTGCACTTCAGCTAGATATCATAAAACATGTATCATTCCTTCTCTGGCACATCATACATTGGTATTACTAAGTATACGTTTACTTTCTTTTTAAATCATGCGAAACAATGCAGAAACGAACGTCATATCAAATCCTAATATTTGATATAGTATGCTTAGACTGTAATAAAAAAAAAAATACTAAATTACGTGAAAAGTGAACCCGGAAATAAAAACCGACTTCTTGTGCACACCCGTTTGTGTCCTTTCACAATCAAATAAGTCATTTTAGCATTCATCATGATATCATTAATCAACACTCAGTATTGAAACATAAAAATCTAGTGTTGTTAAATAACTCTACTAATAATTGTAAACCAAAAAAAAAACTCAATCTTGTGAAGTAAATAGAAGGAACATCATTGGGAACATCTTTTTAACCAAGACTTCATGCAGCTGCCGTTTGCCATTGTTAGAACTAACAACGGAAATCCATCTTTTTCTTGCATCACATTACGTTTCGTCCTAGTTTTGTCGCGAAATAGTTTACACCTAGTATGTTCAATTATTATTTTCTTCTTTAAAACATAAATAAAAAATAACACAAAACACGTACCTTAGTTCATAATATATGTTAAAACAATTCTTATTGCAACAATTGCAGTACTTAAGGAAATAAAAAAAACATTAAATCAATTACATCCTGCATTTTTGTACGCATTGTGTTATTTTTTCATAAATACAGCGACACATCTAGGCGAAAATTGTTCGAATTGATAATTGACATACGAACCACGAATATCCAGCCTATTATTGGATCATTTTACAAGTGATTAAGAGGTACTTTATAGTACATCCAAATTACTGTCATACAAGTTGGGAGCTTGGTATAAAAATGAGGCACAGTTTCACAATCAGGGAATTCCTTTTTACCAGATGCTTCTACTATCTCCCAATGAATGTATCCATATATCAAACATGATAGCATAATCACTATCATTAAACTAAACCATGCATGGATATTAATATGTGTCCTTAAATGTGTTTAAGGAGAATGATGATTTCTTAAACAACTGTCGTATTTTTATCGGTAGCAAACAGTCTTAACAACGAGCGTAGACTAATCATGTCGCGTTCCATAATCGTGTAGTCCTTGCGTAGGTATGCGTCATGTTATGTGCTGGGTGTTAATAGCTCTCATCAGGTGTAGTGTTATATGTAAGTAGCAGTTGTCGACCATAATGATTGTTTAGCCACTGGTACCATTAACCAGAGCTTCTTTAGGCTTATTGCTCTGTTGCATACGAGGATGACGAAACCGTAGTTCTCTTTGGCCTTTAGGCCCTTGGGAGCTGTTGTTAGTAGTAGAAACGTCATTTGCTGGTGTTCCTTCTTTACTAATTACAGTTGATTGGTCTCCTGGGCCGGCATTACTGCCTAAACAAATATACAGATTAACCCTGAATGTTACTACGCAAATATTAATACTCTGAAATATGTATTTATACTATGTTTAAATGTTACACTCTATTAAAAAACCGATCGTCCTAAAGGAATATCACATTAGCTCTTCATCTTCACGTAATTACCTTTTTCGTTATTTATTGGTGTAGAACTACGTTGTCGAGAACGTCGAAGCCGTCTTCGTCTCATGCCTTTAGGTCCTCCCTCCACACTCGATACAGACTCTATGCAATACACAAACTACTGTGACCATCCCTTTATATTACATTATAAAAATATTACTGAAACTCAAATATTTCTGTAATTGATTATACAGAAAGCTACACCGCATACGTTAGTAGCGTGCATTAGTAATCATTGATATTATTAGTGTTAGATGGTCACAAGTGTTTGTTTCACAATTCATGCCACTCTTAAAAGACTGTACTATTGTATAGTCTTTAGGACGAAACGGTTGTATATTCTAAAGTATCATTTGAAGAATATTATTACCTCTATCAATGCTTGAAACATCTTGGCTATCAAGAACCGTATCTTCATCATCGGTTGTTCGACGGCGTTCATCTCTGCGATCTCTGCGTTGAGTTGGGGGACGTCCTTGTCTACCACCCATATACCCTGAATTGCCTGCACCGCCTTGATGGCCACCTCTTGGAGGTAGATCCCTTACTCGATCTTCGCTACCATCTAAGGTATCTCGACGTAATCCTGTAAATTGAACGATATTTCTAACAAAAATCAGATTAAAACTCAAACATTTCGTGATGAACATAAACATTTTAATGATTTTGTAAAACAAATGAAACGATGAAAGTTTAGTATCCTTACTTGTAATTGATGATGATTAATGTAGCATTTAACACACTAGCAATAATGCTTCCCATTATAACAATTAAAGGTATTAATTGGAAGTGAAGAGGCGTCTTTGGAAACAAGTTCACTAATTTTTTAATTTCTTCTTCTATCATTAAATATGTATGCTTTTATATATTCATACGAATTTGAATGAGAAATAAAATATTAATGTGTAGTACTAAATTACATAAGACGGTTTTATTAGATTACATTAATTTAATTGAAGATATTAGTAAAATGCATGTGATTGTTATTACCTAACATTTTATAAATTAAAAATCAGATTCACGTGGAGTATTTTACAAGATAAATTTTATTATAAAACGTATATAAGTACATTTTTAATAAAAATAATAACATAATTACTTCTTAATTTCTTATATATCAACTTGCAAACGACTTATGTAATTAAAACAACACTTAATTTTGTTAATGTTTAAAAAGAAATTAAAGTTAATTACATTTAATGCATTATTTAGTCAAATGAAAAGTTTAGAAACTGTTATAAAGGTAGATATAAATTTGATGAGGATTATTTATTAATTTATAAAAATCAGTTATTCTTATGATATAATGTGATTAGACAATTCGCACACAAAACAAAATTAGGTATTTTATTTACTTTTTAAATAAATCAAATGTATAACACACAATGAATTACTTAGCTACTACATGCATTTCCATTAAGCACGTGCATGTAAATGCATATGGTTGCATAGTTACTTTCGAATATATTATAACTTCATATTCTGTATAATGTCATGTTCACAAATGCGAATTGTTAATGTATTTATCGATATTAATTGAAGCAATAGAAATAATTATGATAAAACAATAAATTACAAATAACGATGTACAGATGAAAAACTAAATAGCTGAAACGGTTTTATAACAAGTACAGTTCCAAATCTATGTAATTAAACAATGAAAAGTACTAACTGCAAAGAGATATCAATAGGGACCAAATTAAATCAGAATATTGAATCATTTTGTCTTTAACAGAAATAAAAATTATGAATAAATTAATATATCAAAAAAAAATTTATTCATTCTCATATGTTTCCATCAATATTTTTATGTTTATATTGATACATTTACAAATTTTTAAGTTTTTAAATTTTTGAATGTTGTAAAAAAACTTGTATGTTATTTAAGGAATACTTTAAACAATAAATTACAGTAAAAACTCGTTTATCCGAATCCTTATTGTTAAAGATATTTATTTATTAGGCTCAAAAAATAAAAAGAAAAAATTCCTTAGAAAATATTTACCAACCTTAAAAAAAATATTATTTAAGTGACATTTTTTAATGCAGAGTTGCATATGCAATTTATTTTATCACTGAACTTTTAGGTGTAAAGAAATATTTAAATACATATAATTTTTCTACATATTATTAAAAGTACATAAGTTTATTATGTAATAAAAACTGAATAAATTATGTATTATGTTAAGTCACCTATATAGCACGAAAAAATATATTTGCACTGTATTGAACGTTGTTTAGATTAGGAAGATGATAGCGGGAGTAACGGATATTCCAGACTTTCGTTCATTTAAATTAAGTGGTCATCCCACCAAATCCGAATAAATGAGTTTCTACTATAAACTTTGTATAGTAATAATCCTAGCCCTGATTTAACTTCAACAATTTATCAAATGTTACTTTGTGACAACACGCCCTCTGTCTTTAAAATCTCTGGGTTCTCTACTGTCTCTCGTGTTGGGTCCACCGCTTCTGCCATTACGTTTTTGTGTGTTCTCTACATTGTTGATATAGTCAGTAATAGTATTACCGGCATTGTGTCTGGTGGGAGCCCTACCCCTGCCACCACGTCCGCGAGATTGGCCACCACGACCTCCACGACCTCCACCACCTTCCTCTGGGCCAGCAATCATTCCTCGTCTTGTTGGAGGAAAGTTGGGCATTGGTCCTGTGGTTGATCCATGTATATTCCTTAACTGTTGGTCAATTTCTAATTTGTCTTGGCGTAATTGTTCTACTTCCTTCAGAACAAATAATGCAGAAGTGTAATAAATATGTAACTAAATCATACTACTTGAAATACAATATACGTTTTATATTATACTGCTATACCTTCAAATGTGCCAAATGATACTCCAAAAACATTTTGGCATTAGCGATATTTTCAACAGTACCAACAAATACAAACGGCACCTGACCTTCTTCTCTTGGAATCGTTGGTTGAGGTTCGTTGTCTCCTTCAATTTTTACTCGCACCTAATATTTCAAGATTTGTTGTATTTACAATGCCTTTTCTTTTCTTGTTTTTTTATTTTATTTACAATGCCAATATATGTATAAATCGTTCTACGTAAATATATATGTAAACTACTAATTTTAATAAATGTATCTATCGATTGCATTAATTAATTTTATTTAGTGTATCCAAATTTCTTTATACATAAAGCAAACAATACTTACTACACCACTTTTGTCGACAATTTCTTGTATTATGCGGCCATTTTTTCCAATTACTTTGCCTACCAAAACACGTGGTACTTGTATAGATTCTTCACTATATTCAAGCAGAGAACGAGCTTTTTTAACAGCTTCGTGTGTCTGTAATAAAATAATCACATATCACTTAACAATATTATACTTATATAATGATACAATAAAATAAACAATACGTTAGGAACACAACAATAATAAAGAAAATAAATATTTTTACCTCTCCATATATCTTAAATGTGCACGAATTTTCTTCTAATTCTATGTTTGTTATTCCATCAACCTTCCTTGCCTGTTGAATATTTGCTCCATGTGCACCAATTGCTAAGCCCATTAAGTCTTCTCGAACATTAAATTCATCTGTGTATCTAAAAAATAAAGTTTTTCTTTTTACATATTTAACTTTTGTATATGTACAAATACTTTTGCCTGTTGAAACAATGCAAAATCCATAATAAATATATATGTATATATACATATAATTATGTCAATCATAATATATTACACATTATACGATTATGTATATTTAACATGACATAATTAATAAGTCAATTTAATAAATACTGTTTAAATACTAATGTTCATCAATATTTACTGCTAATGTTAACGATTATCATTACAATAAACCTAAAAAGACCTTGTAATATACATTAAATTTTTAATAACGTAAAATTCAAATTTTTCAATAACATGCAATATTATATTATTATGTTACAGTATAATGATAATGAACATGATTTATTTTAATCAAATTTAAATTCCTGTCAGTGGCTTGCATTCTGGCAGATAAATAGAAGTATTTTGTGAGGAATAGTTAGATGTACATGATGTATATTATAAAAATATAATGAAATAATACTTAAGCAAAGGTCACAAAACACTTTTAGAGGAAGGTTTCCTAGACTTTCTTTACAAATTATATAATACTGAAATTGGAATTTCAGCAAACTTTAACATGCAAGACACATTCAAAATATTCATTATGACATAATACACACGCTCATACATTCATACGAAGTATTAATGTACATTTTAATGTGGTTACAGATATATGTATAATAAGAAAAAAATATACATATTGGTATTTTATTTAAAAATGTAATACAATATCGATATTAAAGGTAAAATAACTAGAATTTAAAATCATAATGGAGTTATATTAGACATGCACATCTATTATAGTTACAAAGACGTGTTTTACATAAGTAATAATTTGAACTTGTATATTTTTTAACTCTTTAATCAATGTTTAAAAGATAAAAGAATTTTTATAATGAAGCTCTTTTTCTTCAATTCCGTACATAATTGTCATATACATCTTCTTAAACTGTCCAAAATATAATAATAAAGAAATTTTAATTGAACCAATATTATATGTTAAATTTTGGATGTGTAACAAAAACAAGTTTCAACATTATAAGAGCTTATTTCGATTTAATTAAAATATTTTTTCCTAAATATAAATAATAATATATTTTTCATAAATATTAGACGGCATTAAATATGTGTGTAAAAAATATATATTATGAATTATACAGGTGTTTTATAAAGATGAAATGGAAAGTGATATCATACATGAATAAAACTAAAAATCATAATTGCCTAATGACATTTATTCAGCATAATTCATCATTAACTGTAAAATATTACATGTTCAATGATCCTTACTAAAATTTCATAAGTAAATTCTTTAGATTTATCAATATATTAGGTAGAGCCACCACTTATATAGTTCTTTGTGCAAAACACTCAATATATCAGTGTTTCTCAAACATTGGCAGTCCAGAATATAAATTTTTGATATGGGATAAATTAATAAACTTAAATCTCTACTCAAACACATCAATAAAAAGAAAAAAAAGAAAAAGAAATGAAAACAGATCACAGCTATACGTTTATATATGTTTTCACTATTTTATCAATCACGCAGAATTTTACTACAGAACACATAATAGGTAGAAAAGAATAAACAATAAATTTTGTATGTCAGTGTACTTAAAGCATTTGAGTTTCAGTGAACGATCTACATAACGCCGAAGCATGCACATTTATAGTGTATTTTCATCTTTCATTTGAAAAATGCAGCTGTGTAATTTATCATACAATAAGCTAAACTTAAATCTAAACCACGCTGCTGTGATCTCACCTTGAATTTGTTTTCACTCCTGCCTCAAAGTCTGAGACACGCTGATATATAAAGTTTGAAGATCTAAATTTGCTGAAATGAGAAAGAAACTCTTGGTGTAACTCAGTGGAAATTCATACATGAGATGGCCCTATCCTGTGTCCCTGCCATTCTGTCTGTTTGCTCTCCTTACTAATTAATTTGATTTTATTCAAATGTATTTTCAAAAATATTTATATAAAATAAATTATTTAAACATATTTTTATTGATATTAAAATAAAAGATTTTAAAGCCTATTATTATTTTATATATCATGTACTATATTAGTACATTTATAGTTTGAAAATAAGATATAAGACTATTTTATGTTTTTTTTTTCACAATAAATGTCTCTCAACATACCTGTGTAAAACATAACTAACATCCACTGATAGCTTCTAACAATATCTCCTCAATTTCTACTAATTTATTAAGATTTATTAAATATTATTATGTAATTAAGAAAAAATAATACAAACCCATTATTAGAATGTAAGGAAGAGTGTATCTCAATCTAAAAATATAATTTTAACAAGAATAATTATAGTGTTCAAACTATAATATGATAACTTGAAACAAATTTATAGTGTAAGCAATTATCCTAATTACATGTACTAGTAGCTGAAACATATAATGACATTTTGTACTGCAGGAACACGTAAAGCATCTAACACTACAAAGATATTTATGAATTTTTATATGACTATTAATTTACAAACATTTTGCTTAACGAGTTTTATTTTAAACCAATTTAAATAGCTACATGACAGAATAATTAAACATTTTTTTATATGTTTCAAAGAAATGTATATAAGTTTGCAAATACATGCATATCTAACCTATAAATTTCACAATATGTAAATTTAATTTTTCAGAAACATTATATTTTATTAAAATTAATCAATAAACGCATTTATTATAAATTGAATTGTGTAAGTGCTCCTTATTGCAAATCATTCATTTCTAAATTCCTGTTTAATTTTTGTTTACTTATAAGCTTAATGATTCAAAAACTAGAAAAACAATCACAGTTAAATTAGTTACAATATTTAGTAAAGATTATCATATGTAAAATTAATCTAATTGTGTTACATATAACTAAGTGTAATCAATAAATAATGAAAAAACATACATTATCCTATATGTAACAAGTAGTATTATAAAGTAAACAAAAGAATATGTCAGCAAAAAGTGACATTCACTAAAGACAACTGAGAAAACACATTATGTGCAGATTTATTACTATATGCACATCGTGCTCTTGTGACTGACAGAATTATGAAAAATAAGATGATAACTGACACATAAAGTTGTATATGGATTTTGAAAATATTATATGTAAAATTTATTAAATATTTTATATACAATCACACTTGTAACATGTGGAAACTAGAAGGAAATGTATAATAAATAGTTGTAATGTGACTACATGGCATTCATGAAAATTATATGATGTTGAAGCAAACATATTAATTAATGATTGGAAATCTTGTGAATTTTTTCTGCCAGTAAATGCAAACCACAGACAGGATGGTAACCAGGACAGTATATGGATAGGGGAAGGTATTAAACATCACAGGACTTTTTGTTAATTGCAACACCAATTCTGATTTTTTACTTACCCTCCAATTGTTTGAAGTTTAGTTGATTCAAGTTGACGTGCTGCTTCTTCTGTTCTCTTTAAAAGCAATATCTGTAATATATATATATATATACACATATATAAAATTACATAAAAATAAAACAATATTGTATATGAAATAAAATTTATATGTACTCCTATATATGTCATGTATTTTGCATAACTCTCTATTATTATAAAACAATTAAAAAATTTGAAATTGTTTAAAACTAGTTCTTTAACTTACTTTTTGCGATAAGTTTCTAAAGTGCATTTCTTGGAGCATGGTACTGTGACGATGTAAATTTTCATGACGGGAGATGGCCAGCAATACTCCTCGTTCAGGCACGTATCGGCACACCGCCGCCCCTATCGCTTTTTGAAATTCCTTATGTGCATTTTCCATTTTGGCACTACATACATTAAGAAAGATGTTTATAATAAAGTATATGTGTTGTCATTTTTTAGTTCTTAAAAAAAGAAAAAACAATCTGAAAATAATACGTACAATTCTTTTAGATCTTCAGGTACTTCTATTTCGACCTTATGAAATGTATTTTTATCAATGGGGGGATTAGGATTTTTTGCCCTTAGTCGCTCACTAGCTACAATTTCAGTATAAGCACATTCCCATCCTGAATATTCAACTACTTGAAAACCTCCTTTACTCATCTGAAATGATAACTTAAGATATAATTATCTGTAAGTGAAACTATCAATAATTTACTCAAGTTTTGTTCATTAAAATCGTACTTCACTAGGTATTTGATATAATAATGTTAAAAACTGTCAAGAAAGTTTGTTTTATTAACCTTAATGATTGCCTTCCACCATCCACATGCTTCATGCTCATTGGACCTAGAAAATACCTCAATCTCCATGTTCTCAGAAAACTCAGGTTTCTGATTATCTGTGGGAGGTAGTCGTACTTGAGCAAATGGAAACTTTGATTCCGGTTGCCAGCTAAAATAAAATACATTATATTTTACTGGATAATATTTATTAAATTCTTAATCATTTTACATAAATATATAATTTAAAAATTATAATAAACTTGAATGTAACTAACAGATAATTGTAGTTATTTTGTAATAAAAATGTATTTATTAAATATATTTAATATTTATATACTAAATTCATAATTTTATAAAATATTATTACTACATAACAGTACCACATAAATTTCAGCACATTTATAATTTGATAAAATATACTTTCTTTATATTTCCTACATATACTACGTTTTATGAATCTCTATACATGTAAAATGTGGAATAAAAATGTTTCTGCATATAAAGAAAACTAAGAGAATATAATAACTTTTAAAATAATTTGTATTAAAATATAAAGAAATTTGAAATGCTTATAGATATCTAAGTTTTCGCTATTAATATTTTAAAAGGAATAAATGAAAAAAAAACATCAAAGCTATGCTTGCTTAAGTAACATTAGCAAATAATATTTATATAATTTTTGGAATTGTTTACTCAGGTATTAGAAATATTAGACTTTGTGTACCTGATAAAAATAGTGCAATTCTTGTGCTCAGGAGACATTGTTATTAGCACAGAGTATCAGTGAGAACTTTCAGATGTACTAGCATTTAAGTTGTTCTTAAAAATTAGAAAAATAACTTACTCATTTTCAAAAGTTACCAGAACCTCGTCCTCAAAAACATCGGTGACAAAGGCCTGAAAAAATAAAACATAAAGTAAGTAAAGTTATTCGTTTAAGAATCAAAAGTGTAGCGAGTGGTGTAAGACATTCGGACATAATATTGTAATGCTCTCGGTGTACCCACAAGAGCAGTGTTTCTATAATTCCGACATTAAGGAAATTTGTTTTCGAGAATTATGAAAACGTCGAGACGAATCGCAACATCAAAAGCTGACGAAAATCACGCCCTGTCAAACGAGACATGGCGTCGGAAGAAGCCGCGTTACCTCGCGAACATTTGAGGGCCGCGCTTTCGCGAAGTACGGGCGTCTCTTTTGTGAGATTAGAACCGCGCCACGGGCCGTGAGTTGGTCTATCCACGGCCTCAATCTTCCGCCCTGTTTTTTGTATACTTTTCACAGAACGAACCTTATAATATGCTCCGTTTTCGCCGCATACTTCGACTGTGAGATCCTCCATCTTGCTTTTGTGTGACGGCTCGCCTCCTTTGCAGCAGGCATGCTGGCGAGCGGGCAGCTGCACGAGTTCGAGGCTGCAAATTCGTTGTTCACCAATCGTACAACTCTTTTCCATGACGCGGCCTCTTTATTGGATAGACTTGTGCAGTGTTACCACTTTCGCATCGTTAATTTACGTTTGAAAGAACTAGGATAATTGAAATACGCACAAGCACATTCAGCACAGAACTGTGCACTTGTATAACCGCTATTAGAAGTCAAATCATGACTTCGTGCCGCTTACGTTCTTGTGGCCGTTTCTATCTGGCCCTGATGTTCGCGATTTTGCGAAACGCGTGACGTGCCTTGACAGTACCGATGCGGACAAGAGTATTATTACTGATCCTTCAGTGCAGACGACAATGTCTGGAAGCAGCGATTCCGAAGAATTTTTTGATGCGGAGGATGATACTTTCCATCATAATGCACGGTAGTTTTATTAATCTTCATGTGTCAAATAATTGTATTAAATATCCGAAATATCAGTCGCTGTATATCCTATATATTTTAATCTAAAATACTTCTCATAAATTCCATAATTGTTTAGATATTGCTTCGAAATAAAATTTATTATAAAATTCAACTTGCAATTTGCATTTTATTTAATTTGTTCCATTTCATTTGAAAGCCTTATATGCATAAAAATCTGTTTTAAATCGTGTTTCCATTTTTCATTTTTAATTCTAACTGATTATCTTTGGTTAGGTCCGAATTTAAGCACTTACATCAGTCGTTCGTATAATTGCATGCAGTTATTTCAGGGCCGGCGTTCGCAAGTTTTGTAGGGGCCTAATTATTAGTATTATAATTCCACAGATTTTGAAACGAACAGTTTTGTTATATATTTGATAAATTATTGCTCAATTTAATAAACTATCTACTCATTTTTAATATTTTTAATGAATCTATTTATTGGCATATTTTACACAAAATAAAATGATAATACGAAAATGAATTCATTATTTTGATAAAATAATGTAAAGTATAATTTGTTTTATATAAAAATATAAAAAAACTTTTTTTATGAATGAAATGTTTGGTTCTACAGGAAAAATAAACAACGTGATTCTGTTAACACTGAAATACAAAATAAGGACATATCAGAGTCCTCTAAGAAAATGGATGATGATGTTTTTGTGAAACCTGCTCAACCTAAACCAATTGTAGAACCAAAGGAACATGTAACAATAGAATGTACAGTTAGTAAAGATAAAGCTGTAAGTACTAAATAAGTTAATACTAAGTTATTGTATATGAATAATATATATAGATTAGTTTTTGTTAAAAGACACTTATTTAAACAGGAAGAAGATGGAAAAGACTCAAGTACAGATAAAAGTGTAGGTAGAAGAAGGTTTCGTGAACTTAGACAACGTATGCAAACAGAGGACGATGATATTCCCATTAATAGTTCTCCTCCAGACAGTCAAACATCATCTATTGAGGGTGTTTATCCTGTTCCTTCAAAGACAAGTCATCCATTTAGGATCATAGAACATGATACTCTTAGTTTACAAAGTATGACATCTTTAGGAAGAGTGGGTCGAATTTTAGCTGGAGTTGGGGACAGTGCATCTGTTACACTTGCACCAAATGCAACTCAGTGTCCCTCTTCTGCCATACTTACCCGTGAAAGCCAGATGTCCTCTATTGCTAGTATACCAAGCAAAGACGAGGACACAGCATCTGGTAAGGTGTCCCAGTCCTCCAGCATCCTTACGTTATCAGGGGATATCCTACAGGAGTCCTCTGTTAACAGTAGGTCCAGTTATACTTCTCACTCACAAAATGATAAGACTGTTATGCTTCAAGAACCTGATGTCATCGCTAGTACAAAGAATAATGGAAAATCAAATGAAGACATTACAATGGTTGGAATACCTGTTGCACCACCAAGACGTAAAAAGAAATCAAAAGCACAAACACCTACCGATCTTGCAGTATGATATTTAATAGTTAATATGATGGTTTTGTAGCATAAACAAAATAATTAAAAACTGATTTTAAATAAATAAATGTAAATTTGTAATTTTAGCCTTCTACAGCAGAAACAGCATTACCTGCTTCACCATTGCCAAGTCCAGCAAGTACTATTGAATCCATCACTAGGGAGTTTGAACATTCTCTCGATATTCGATCTGCAACGAAAGGACAATATGTTGTTAAACCACAAGTTTGTAACCCTACTTCCTTGCAAAAATTAAATTGTATAAAAATTATATTTATTGTTATATCTATACAGGATGAAGATAAGTCAAAAGCTGAAGGCCCATCAACCGAAGAATTGGAAAGAGTAGAAAAGATGAAAGCTGAATTAATGAGCGTGAGATCGAGCGATAAGTCTAACAGTCCATTGGGATCTATGTCTAGCAGTAGTATCGGCCGTTATTCTTTGGGCCCTCATAAATTATGTGGTTTAAGCCCGCAGGGTTCAAAAGAAAGACGAAAATCAGCAGGTGATCAGGATATGGTTCAACAATTAAATATGTTTGTTAGGACAAGAACAGATTCTGGCAAACGTCTAACAGATATGGTATATATAACCAATAAAAAATATAAAGATGTATTTAAATGTTTGTATTTAATAACAGTATGTTAATTGTTTGCAGGAAATTTTGGAACAAGTAACTGTTCTAAACTTAGATACTGGTGAGAGAGTACCATTAAGTATAGCAGAAGATAAATTACCACAGTGTATTAATCCCCTATCACTTCATATTATGAGACTTACTTCAGAATATATAAGTAATTCTAGTCTAGAAAAAGAAAAGGAAAGTGATGAGGAAAGTGTTGATAGTAAAATGTCTAGTATACCACCAGATGAAGATGTATCAGTTGGTAGAGTTCGAAAGAGAACTCAAAAATTAAAACGATTCTTAGGATCGACTGTAAAAAAGACAATGGATAAAGCAAAATCTATCGCGCAAGAAGTATCACATGCAAGACATAAAGAAGATGTTATGGATATAGTAGATGAAGTTTATCCCGGTGAACAGCAATACATAAAACTGAAAGCATCCAACAGTCATAAAGGGCCGTATGAATTTAGTTGTTTACAACACGTTCAAGATTTGAGTGGCGAGCACGTAGGCCCTGTTTGGTGTATGAAATTTTCAGCTTGTGGACGATTACTCGCTACAGCGGGACAAGATCGAGTTCTTAGAATTTGGGTTTTACGGGATGCTTTTACATATTTCCAAGATATGCGAACGAAATACAACGCTGAAAAAGTTAGCCCAACTCCTTCCCAGGAATCATTGGTTTCGCAGCAGTCTATGGAGGACCCTAATGTTGTGGCTAGTGCCTTTAGCGAAATAGAAGGGACGAAAAGTCCTTTTATGCCAAAGCCATTTTGCACTTATACCGGACATACTTCCGATTTGCTCGACGTTTCATGGTCTAAAAATTATTTCGTCCTATCGTCGTCGATGGATAAAACAGTGCGACTTTGGCATATATCGCGAAAGGAATGTTTATGTTGCTTCCAGCATATTGATTTTGTTACAGCAATAGTGTTTCATCCTCGCGATGACCGTTATTTCCTCTCAGGATCTTTGGATGGTAAACTTCGGTTGTGGAATATTCCGGACAAAAAGGTAGCCGTGTGGAATGAAGTGGACGGGCAAACTAAGTTAATTACAGCCGCGAACTTCTGTCAGAATGGAAAGTTCGCGGTAGTAGGTTCTTATGATGGCCGATGCATATTTTACAACACAGATCAGTTGAAGTATCATACTCAAATACACGTTCGATCGACAAGAGGTAAAAATTCAACGGGAAGAAAGATCAGCGGTATCGAACCTATGCCAGGAGAAGACAAGATTTTAGTTACTTCGAACGATAGCCGTATACGCTTGTATGACTTGCGAGATTTAAATTTGTCTTGTAAATACAAAGGTTACGTCAATGTCAGTAGTCAAATTAAAGCGAGTTTCAGCCCTGACGGCCAATATATAGTTAGCGGTTCGGAAAATCAGTGCATTTATATTTGGAAAACTCATCATGATTACTCAAAATTCTCGAGCGTACGTAGAGATCGAAACGATTTTTGGGAAGGTATAAAAGCTCATAACGCGGTAGTAACATGCGCAGTATTTGCACCAAATCCAGATAGTATTATTAAACAAATTGAAGAAAGGGAGCAGTGGGAAGGTAAGGAAGATGTAAAAAATTTAGGTAGTTCAACCGTAGATGTTCCTCCTGTTGATCCTGTGGTGGAGCAGCGCACTAAAGGCTGTGGTGGACACGTTCTCGTGAGTGCGGATTTCAATGGCTGTATAAAGGTTTTTCTAAATAAGACGAAACCTAAGCACAGTTCCCTACCAGCATCTGCTCTCGCGTAACACAATGTTACATTAATTTGTGCACTATTGTTAATACTAAAAGAATTAATAAGAACACCAATATTATAAACATATATTTGTTTTACCTCGGTGAATTATATAGCACTCATTGTATACTGTTTCTGGGGTAAAAATATGGCTGTATTGAGAGCTTTCAGAAGCAGAATATTCTGAGACGCATGCCAAAAGGCTTGCTTCACGATAAGGAAGCTTCTAAGATATAATTAGTAATACCAAAATACCCATAAACTTAATGCTCAGGCAACACTTCAGTTTTTCGTTTTATTACAATGAGAAACAAGTAATCTCTTTTACTCATTTATAAATTGAATAACATTTGCGTATATAATTTTTACTAAAGCTTTAAGTAAGCCATACAAATCATGTAGTTTTATAAGATATTGTATTTTTAACACTTTTTTAAATTCTACGTATTTTTATTGATTTTTCTTTCTTGTATTATACTTTTTCGGTGCTGGTTCACTGTGGTCGTATAGTTATACATTGAATTCTTGCCGAAATTCTATCACAAGATACATACGGTTAACGTGGAATTGTTCGCTTCAATTATATTTATAAACAGAAAGAGCACCTTGGTGAAGAAACAAAGTATAAATACAAGCACGCAAAACGATGGCCGAAAAAATAGAACAATTTAATGACTTGTATGGAGAACCGTGAACTTGTATTTTGGTGATCCATCGTTAGACAAATGTTGGATAGTATCTACAAAGTTTTATGAAAATCAAATCGGATTTTCAAATCCTAATGGTTTCTAAAATATGTTCTAGAACTTTACCGTGATAAGATATAGCATAATACATCGAAGACAATATATTAACAAGAGAGAAAAAAAAAAAAGGAAGCAAAGAAGGTGGTTCGAAGTTAAAAGAAACGCATCATCGTTAAGTTTTTGTACGAACACGATTCATATTTTAGAAACTATACTTCACACGTTCAATACGAGAGTTACGATTCGAACATAGTATCATATGATTTGATATTGCCGCTCTGTAAGAAGCACCGTAATCAATTTAACCGATCGATGTGAACGCGAGGTTTACCTTGCACGCAAACATTTATGTAGAAGCTGTCATTAATGCTCATAATACTCGCTATGTTCAACGTTCGGCACGATGTCGTAACTGTCATTTTAATCTGATTTAAAAGGTGTTGCGCGAAATATCTGTTTCGAAACGTGTCAATTATAACGGCAGAGACGTATACCGTGTACAAGGAACGACGGCTTAACGCTGTTTCAAACTCTGCATTTTACGATTCTTGTGTATTTGATAAATTACGCGTTGAAGGGGGGGAGGGTGAGATGCGCTGTTCAAAGTCGCGTGTTGGAGTACGATGGTTGATCTCTGCGCAACCGTTCACGTTTAATACAACGCTCGAGGAGCCGCAGAAACGGTCGAACCATCGAATTGCAATATACGATGTATTTTATTTGTATCGTGAATTTAATGTAAATAACGCAGGAAAGAAATTGTAGGTATTTTGTGTAAATGCAATTGTACATATATATTGTTCGAGCGACAAGCGTGATCGCTTATTATTAACAACAACATTGTCATTCCGACAGCGGCGTGCACAAAACTATTGTTTGTGATCTCGTAGTAATCAGTAATCATGTAATATATTAATGTATCAAATAGTGTATCCGTGTATGGAAATGTGTCTGTTTTTTAAGTTGCCGTCACACAGCAATATACATAAAGTTTACATCAATCATTAGAAACCGTCTATTTATCTTTCGAAACCGTCTTACATTTGTGTGTGTGTGTGTGTGTTTCTCTTCCTTTCGTTTCACCTCCAACCGGTGGTGTTCGAAATTTTTTTCTTTCCTCTTTATTTTATTTCTTTCTTTTCGCGAATGAAAAAAGGAAATAGCTAATGAACAAAACTCGAGTTCAGCGATGCTTGTATCGTTAAGAAAACCTGCCTCCGGGGCATGTTCACGGAGGAGAAACCGAACAATGATCGTCGTTAATAAGATTCCGTCCATTGTTGCACACAAAGGCACGAATACCGGCTATAGAGTCACCTATAGGTCAGCAATGGGTGTGCGGTCAGTCGGTCGGTCGGTCGGTCGGTCGGTTGGTTGGTTGGTTGGTTGGTTGGCTGGTTGGTTGACTGTCGGCTGATTCACCCATTTACTACGTTCATACGTCTGGGTGCATGTGCGCAAATGCATTGTCCCGAGTAATTAGGATGAAAGTGTACTTACACGACTCGTACGAAATAGACACGCGAACGGTATGACATTAATTTTCGATCTCGACGAGATTCAAACTGTGTGAAAATATTAATCGCTACATACTAAGACTTTCAACAAGTCGATGTTGCACTGCATTACAAAAATTTGTAAAGTAACTAACAATGATGAACTTCCCTCACCAAAAAGAAGAAAATTATAACGTAATGTTAATTTAATTTGCTATACATTTCAGTCAACATTGCAGAACTTTGTTTCCTAATAACATTGCGATCGTGCAAAAGTATCGATTGGAACTTCCTTTATCGAATACAACGTTAAAAAACAAAATTCAAACCGGTGCGTAAAGATGACCGCAAAGTTTTGTCGATGAATTTTCGAAGCATCAGCTCTAATGCGTTTCCACGCAAGGTCCGACGCAGACGAGCAACATGTTGTCGCACGATTATACACATTTGTCTTCGTTGTTTCTAATTGGAAAAACAAGGGAACACGCGTACGATGGTGCGTCAAAAAGTCGCTCGTCTGCATCTAGCTCAAGCCCGTGTAATCAAGAGCAGCAAATTCGTTTAATCCATTCACTGCCAACTACGAGATATCTCGTAGTAAGCGTATGTGCCAAAACTGCCGACTATGAAGTATCTCGTAGTGTTTTTTTGTTATTTTCAAATTACAGTAAATGCCATTTCAATACTATATCTGTAACTGAATATTATTAGATTTTGCTAAATTCTGTGTTTTCTGTCAAATAAAATCTTGGCATCCAAAGCAAGACACTCTAAATATGTCTGGCAGTGAATGGGTTAAGCGGCACCGCCCTACGCATCAGTCTCCCGCGTCTGAGTTCAGGCGTAGCCACCGACTACCTACACGGATCCGGCGTTCACCTGTGCATGCCGGGTGGCGGGTACACAGAGAGCCGTTTAAACACGCGTGTCTCAACGGCGTCGCGTCGTCGTATGTCCGACAAGAGTCGCACGCATACACGCGACAAGCAGCAGGGACAACGAGAAGGACAGGAACGACGAATAGGAGCACGACCGCGACCACGTCCACAAGAGTGTCGTAGCCGTGGTCGTCAAGGAGTGTGGCTCGAACGAGAAGAGATATCCTCCGGTTCGCGAGGGACCTATATAACAGTACCGTGTGTCTGGGTCAGGGGGCGGGCCGCCACGTTTATAGTATACTCTCTATATCGGACAGGTGTACCCCATTCCGACTCCACGAGTTCTCGCGTGCACCATCGAGCCCGCAGCCGCCACGCCGCGACGGACGCGTCTTTCTAGCTGGCCGTGACGGATATATCGTGGCGCATCGCCGGTAAACACGAGGTGGATCAGTCGCACGCGGAGCCTCCTACGAGGACACCTAACGAGCCGTCGCCGGTTTCGAAGAGCAGCGCGACTTACTCCGCGGGCCTCCGCGAACGTCTCTCGGGCTCGGGTCCTACCTCCTCGGCGCGTTCACCGGTTTCGTCCTGGTTGTCGCCCGCTGAAATCGGTCGAGATCAACCGAGTGTGCTTTAGAGAGCCTCCGACCGCGCGGTAACGCGGAGATTTCTCGGCACATGGTGCTTCGATCAGTGCGGTGCGTCGCTCGAATATTCTTTCTCTTTCTCGTCAAACGCCTCTGACACGGGATCTGGGAACGTGAAGCCTTGCTCATCTCTGTCTCTCTCTCTGCGTCCCGACGACTGCTCCTTCCTGCTTGGAAAGAAACGTAAGACATTTTCAAGCTGCCGCTACTATGTACACGTGTAATTTCAATGATACGTCTGTGAATAAAGCGGTTTGAACAGGGGACGGGTAATCGGGCTGGGGTCGTTGTGGTACCGTCTCCAGTTAGAATTTGAATCGGCATTATGTCGTTCTCCGATCAGAGATAAGATGCGATCGAGTACAGAATCCTCCGGCTCGGTTTACTACAGGATACCGCGTATTAACGAGCAATTATCGCGTGCCAAGGCCTCGATCCAATTATCGTTGAACCATTGATTAAACTGTTATTTACAGCAGCGCTGCTTGTCGTTCGCGTTCTCTCTTAATGCGTTGGTAATGACAGCGGCTGAAATCTCATACGGAGAAATGATAGTACGCGCCTTAGGATATGCACCGTGTTAGAGTCAACCACGTGGTGACCGCTTTCATTCTACCAGATGTGCACATGTGCCGCAACAGTTGGTGGCTGCTAGTCGGTCAGGATTAATCTCGCGGAGTTGACACAGAAATATAGCGACGTGTCTCCATGTTTACCTCTTACCACGTATCATTCGCGACCATTTTCGTCTTCTTCATCTGTCGCATCATTTCCGCATAAAATAGCGCATTACGAAATGTTATATCTATTAAAACGGAATCGATCATTATGTTTTGACTGTCGTTTCGAAATTAAAGTTGTAACTCAGCTGTAGAGTTGAAGGAAAAGATAGAAACAAGATCTTTATCCGCGTTCGCAATGTAGTCCTTGTAGTCGATTTATCTGATATGTTTGTCGGATGATTTGTAACGCTAAACCGTGCAGTTTCTTAAGCTCTGTTACTCGATTAACATAACCGAAAGGTACGACGACCGAGTCGAACGTGTTAAGGTAACTAGATCGTGAATGACGATGCTCGTAAAATCTCAATGCACGGGAGAGAAGAAGGTACTGACACATAGTCAGTCGATAGTAACGGTAGGCACAGTATTCATTCATTGTGTATCATCGATTGTGGTATCCCGTACGATCGATCAGTAATACGACACCTCTACAACGAAAGTGCATCGAGTTGCCATCAAGCTGTCAGTTTGCTTCGTTACGCTCGATTACCGTACACTCGCTAGGACGCGGATGATAGAGTAATGTAGATCATGCATGTACACGTAGATACACTATCTACGATCACTAATAACTGTGTTACCGTCTTTGAAGGATAAATCTTGCGTTTATTGCGCATTGACTCAATCGGTGCGATTACTGTTAACAATTTTCATAGATGGATCTCACTATGTGTTAACATGAATCAAGCTTCCCTGATTTGTTTAATAATTCCGACAAATGTTGGTTATTATCAGATGTAGTGCAAAGCTTTAATCCTTTTACAATTTTCTTTCATTTGTATACAATACAGGTGTTGTAAATTAATTTTCCAAATACTTTCCATCTATTCAGTATTTCGTTTTGGACGTGTGGTCTCGCTTTATAAAATACTCAAGTAAAGCAGCAAAATTATTTGAATTTAAAATAATTACATCAGAACTGTGAGAAAAAGAGACTAAAACTTGTCCATGCCCCCAATTATTTATTATGGAACAAACTTATCCAACGTCAGAATCGATTTAAATAATCTTTTTTTACGATGCAAGAATAATAAACAAAATTTAAGAGTTTCATAATCAAGAAAAGCGAACAATCGTTTCACGTGTGAAGCTCGAAAAATTAGTCCTCCCGTTCGGGTAATGTAACAATCGGGCGAAAAGGGGAACGAGAAGATACCGTGACCCTTTTCTATATAGGTCACTATTAGGTACGCGCTTATTATGCGAATGCCTGACTTCGGAATTACCACACCGGTGGAACCGTTATATGTATTTGGCACCACGCCACATCTTCGGCGTGCCCGATTCATGGTTAGCATGGAACAACGGACGTGTAAACAGCCGCCGGTGATTTTTATTCAGGCATGGCCCCGTATCGAAAGAATGAACAGGTGTCGCTTGCCTATCGTGGCACGAATCGCAATAATAATAACGATAGCTAATGTATGCCGGTAATAAACAGGCGCTTGTAACTTCGCCGCGTTAACGGAATTCGGTGTAGTTCTCGATTTCTCAAGGGAACGTATTGCACTAATTGTATCGACCTTTCGCGTTGCACGCCGCGGACAGGAAGAAGCGATGCCTGTTATTTTTCGAGGCTGCGTTACACTTTACTATCGCGCTAGCAGGGGTATGTTATCTGCGCCCGCGATCGCATCGAGTTTCTCGAACAATTAAAAATCAGACGGTGTTGAATCACGGTCGAACTAGAATGCGGAGAGATCGATAGACGGCTCGAAAATGGGCTGTTCAGCGGCCTCTCATGAAATTCCCAGCGCGCTGCCATCGAAACAGCGGACAAACGACCGGTTAAATCCCAAATCGGTGATTTGTCGCACGTATCGTCTCTCGTCTGACCTGAAATTCGACGAAAATCTATCGGCGGAGGGACGGTTCTAGCATTGGATCCGCGTAAGTGGATTCTCTACGTTCGCCGAAGGCCGATAGGTGAAAACCTACTTGCCTACATTCATTCGTTGTGTGTCTCGCGCGCATCCCGAATTCAACGCACGATCATGGCTGATTGAGTCATCTCGCGTATCCGAGATTTTTTCCGGTTCCTTTATATGCCTGAGAAATGTACTGGTTATTAAGTGGCCGCAGGAAACGTTTATGGGTTCCAATAATTATCCCGCGGGGAACCCACTTTGTATTTCTCGAATGCGTGCACAGCTCGTGCGCGTACACCGTTATTCAAACATGCTTCGTATTATCCTTTGGGTATTTTTATTACGCGTTTGAAGAATAAAAAAAAAGCCACGTCTTCGAATGAGATCGGGAATCGTTACAACGGTGAAATTGGTTTTCGTTCCTTGCTTGTTATTTTTCAGTCGCCACGAATAGTTTCAGTATCGATGACCAAGGTATGTGATAAGGTGTAAAGCGTAAAGGGATTCGCGATTTTCCGAAATTGCGGTACGGGTACAACACGATGGATTCGGTTCATACCTATGGTTGTCGATCGTGGCAGTCTGGTGTCATGAGTACAACGAGGTAACGGAGCGAAAACCCGGACATTCGGCAGGAATTTGGGACAGGTGGCCTAGTGGTCGCACGAGGCGAGCGTGTCTGATAATTGGCGATTAAACACGAGCGAGGCGTCCAATGATGGACCGGTTCGTTCGTTCAATGTTCACCATTTTCTACTAACAATTCCTTGTGACGTTTCACCCGTACAGCTCGTTGAGAGTGTAAAATGGGCACAGCTAAGAATTCACACCGTGTCGCTTAACATTTCACGGTTTCTTCGTACTTTAAGTACATGCTGCAATATTAACTCCTCGTTGATCTCATTACGAGGAAGAGTATATTTACAATGATTTCATTAAAGCACTTACATACCTCAATTGTGAAAATAAGATCTGGACAGTTATGAAATTTTTATATTTATAAACAAATGTTTCTTGTAATTGAACATGATCGTTTAAATAAAGAAAATTATCGTTTCAGCGGCACGTTTACACTTCACCGTGGACGCCAACACGGTATGCGGTGGCGAATCTTCATATTAGCCTGTCTCCTACTAAAGGGGGTAAGTAGATATGGTTTTAACTTGAATGTTATCATCAGAATAATTATTGCATAAATTTAATCATAAATCTTGACGTTACATAACGTTAAATCAATTCGTAAACGAAACGTTTACGTACAACCTTAAATTCCACACAAGCGTTTGCTTAAACGTCACCTCTACGCAGTCTCTTAAAATGCAGCCTCCACGTATAATTTTCAAACGTAATGCGTGCGTTTTCTCATAATTTCCCTCTAAAAAAAAAACGCATATTTTTCTTAAACAACCATAACGTCGCTAACCTCGAATCGGTTTCAATTAATTTCGAGTCCGTTACCATTTCAAAAATTCCATAAGCAATGCAGAGAACCTTTAATAACCCCTGAAACGTATGCAGCTTACAATAATAATCTCCCGGTTTTTTATTTTGCGCGAAATAATAACTCGAGTGTCGGTAAACGGGACCGAAAAGCCGAGAAAATAAATGAATGTATGCGAAACACCTCGGATCGTGGTCAAAAAAGCGTCGAGAGGCAAGAAAATGCGCGCGCGGCGACGTTACAAAGGGGGTAGGTCGGTATGTCTGCGTGGGTAATTACTACATTATAACCCAGATATCGCGGTGGGTACATAGCCTGCAATGCCGTTACCCAGTGCTCTGACCCAGAGCTAAGGGCGACTCGAGGCCCGGTCGATGTCTTGAAATGGTGCGCGGCGTTCCGATCCGGCTCATCCACGTCTACTACGAAGTAACGTTTTACCGTCGGGCCTTCACCACGAATCGGTCTTACAAGATTGCGCGCAAAAATCGCACACGAAACGACCGGTTCCGTGATCTTACCTTCCCACCCTGCGCATTCTTGGGGACCGACACGATTTCAATTCGTTCCTTACTTTTTTCCCAACCGATACCCGGACGGGCCCCGCGTTCATTCTTCCAGACCGCAGGAACATTTTAAATATTTTTGCGTCACCGATCGAAATTAATGACCGGCGACACGCGTTATTATCGTTGCCAGGTATGTACCGAACAATCTCACACGAAGGGGGGGGGGGCTGGGTGAGGAGAATTTAATTATGCACATTGCACGAACATTTAACGCGTACACAGGGTAAATCGAGATTCAAACCTCTTATACGTTCTTCTGTAACGTATTATTCCTTCGTTTTTCTTTCTTCCCGCTAACAATCACCAGGATAATTTTAATTCGTACTTAATAAGTTGCAACGCGTGCTCCTGATACAAAGTACCGTGCCAATTATACACGCTGGCTGCTTGGAAATAACGTTTTCTTTTTTCTCGAATCGGTCTTGCCAAGTAGCATCCGTTAAAAATGTAAAGCACACGTATAATGAACGGCGTTTCGGTTATACGGATTTCAGTTACTCGGCGTGCAACTTTCCGTTTTGTTACTTAATACCTGTGTATGATGCGGCATATATATTTTTCACGATCAGGTATCAAGGAAAGTTGCCCATTGTTGACGGTTAGCGAACAAGATTAAGCGATACGTAACGCAAACACGTTTCTTTTCAAAAGCGTCCTTTTACAATGTTCCGTAAAAATATTTTACGGCCACTCTATCCAGGGGATTATACTAGACAGTATACGGCGGAGGCGATCGTTCTTGCACAGCTACGGCCAAGTGAATGAAGCGGACTTAGGATGAATGAAATACCTTCCTAAGATGATAGAAGAAATTCCCGGAGATACGAGGCCGCTCGAGCCGGAGGATAATGATCACCCTTTCAGACCGCTATATATTTTCCTTTTTTGTCAAACCCTCTCTCGATGTTGCTATTAATCTCTCGAGCCTCGCGCAACGGAAAATTAATTACGTCGTTACTCTCGCGACTACGATCGCGTGCATTGTTACCCCGAGCGCTGTCATTACAGTTCCCCTAATGAAAACAGCTTGGCAACGATTCAATCTTGAAACGCCGCGGCGAATCAAAACGAGAACGACGCGTCGCGTCGTGCGTGTACCCCGTCGAAGTCGTTTCATCCGAAGGACGGTCATCGTCTTTTCCGGTCGAGCGCGCACCGCCGTCATCGAAATCCATCATGGGTTCGTTCACAGGTGACCCAGTAAGCTTTCGTCGAATTATGGGACACGCTGGCTGGAAAGCCATGACGAGATAAGCAGATGTCGGAATCGGCGCGGAGGGCAGAGGCGGGAAACTGAACGTGTATCCGAGGCTGGCCGATTGACCTGCGGCTAAAGACACGGGTGGTCCGTTATGCCCCAGGGTCACGCGTGACGCAATCAGCCACTACACCGGCGTATACAGGCCCGATGCTCCTATTCCGTCGTTTGGTCGCCCCTCCTCGACCCTCCGAACTCGTCATTCGTCGAACAGTCAGAACGGGTTTGTTGATCGGGAGGCTGTTGTCTCCCGTATTGGCCACCAGGAATGCGTACGACCGGAGATAGCTCTTTGAGCGGATCTTCGGCCTGCGACAAGAGAGGCCAAGGATGAAAAATGCATCTCTTTTTGCGAGGCCGAGGGACCTTTATCTCACTACCGCTACTCTTTCTCAGTCTCTCTCTCTCTCTCTTCTTCCTCTTCCTATCTCTCTTTCCCCCCCTCTCTCTCTCGCTTAAATTCGTAATTTTACGGTGTTGTAACGTGCACGAGGGGTATACGTTATGCGTCCGCCGCGGGGGTCACGATTTATATGAATTCGATAAATAATATCCACCATTAGCGGATTCAAACGACGTTAATTCCCGAGACACGAATTATGATGGATAAAGTTATTTAACCTATGCACGTTACGTGACTGGGGTCGCCTGGCACGTCTTTCGTTCACACGTCCGTGGCACGGTTAATTCTTTCGTCAGGATCGTGCAGAGAGTAAACTCGTGCATCGTTACACGATAATTTAGGTGAATATGCATGTACGGGTATTCGCTGATTGCGCTGGTGAGCTCGTCCGGGAATAAAGGCGGACCGTTCTTAAAGAACTTGCACGTCTGCAAATTATGTAGCCCGACAACGTCAATCTACTTTCACGCTTTCTCATCGTTTATCCCTTTCCCCTGGATGCCTGTGTTCTACAAAATATTTCACTGCCTACTTTGCATGCGAACAACGTACTCAACGGCGTGTTTCATTTTTATGTCCGCAGCTGGCCCGAACGGAGGATGTCGAAGTGGTCGAGGCGATTCCGGGAGAGGACAACCGAAACGATAATTCGGCGTTAAATCGGCAGGACAACGACATAAACAGTTCGGACCAATTGGCGTTAGAATCGTTAGGCGAGAAGGATGCCGGTGGTAACCATTATAAACCGGGTGGTCTCCGGGGACACCCCCTTCCTCTTCCGCCCAGTCGAGGTGGCCTGGGATTGCCACATCCGAGACCGCACCATAACGTCGCTTATCACGGTCCACCGCCGCCCTTGCCGCCGTCGAAGACACCATCGGAGGCCATCGACAAGATCTACACAACGGGTGGCGGCATTAGTACTGCGGTAGGTGCGGAACCCTGGCCGGCGCCCACGCCAGACATGCCGAAGATCATTTCGTTGGACGTGAAGTGCGAGAAGAATCTGATGAAAGTTTACCTCGGCTTCGATAAACCGTTCTACGGTATAGTTTTCAGCAAAGGCCACTACAGCAACGTTAATTGTGTACACTTGCCGGCAGGTTTAGGGCGCACCTCGGTTAACTTCGAGATTAGTATTCACGCGTGTGGCACAGCTGGGAATACAGAGAATGGTTTATACGGGTACGGCGCCGAATCCGGGTCGGGAACGTACTTTGAAAACATTATTGTGGTGCAATACGATCCACAAGTCCAGGAAGTTTGGGACCAGGCGCGAAAGCTACGGTGCACTTGGCACGACTTGTACGAGAAATCTGTTACGTTCCGTCCGTTCCCGGTTGACATGCTGGACGTGGTGCGCGCCGACTTCGCGGGCGACAACGTTGGCTGTTGGATGCAAATACAGGTCGGCAAGGGTCCATGGGCGTCAGAGGTCTCGGGGCTGGTTAAGATCGGTCAGACGATGACGATGGTGCTCGCGATAAAGGACGACGATTCCAAGTTCGATATGCTCGTGAGAAACTGTATGGCTCACGATGGCAAACGGGCGCCCATACAGTTGGTGGATCAGAGAGGTTGCATTACCAGGCCTAAGCTTATGTCGCGGTTCACCAAGATCAAAAACTTCGGTGCGTCCGCATCGGTTCTTTCGTACGCTCATTTCCAAGCGTTCAAATTTCCCGACTCGATGGAGGTGCATTTCCAATGCACCATACAGATATGCCGGTACCAGTGTCCGGAGCAATGCTCCGAGTCTCCGTTATTGTTGGAGTCCCAGGGCCTTCTGGAGAATCACCATCATCCTCCATCTAATGGGCACCCTGATTCCGGCTACGGTCTTCCTCCTCCTATTCCGCTTTCCTTGGAAGCTTATTTGCAGGCGGCCGCTGGGCGCCCTCGAGACGAGAGGCGAAGAAAATCCCGAGAAATAGTACCGACTCCTCAGAAAGCGGTCGGTGTAAATCGCATAATACGGGTGGTTTCCACAGGTGACCTAACGTTTTCCATCGATGAGTCAAACAATGGAGAATCGAACGGGCCCACGATGGTTTTTCCCGTGCGCAACGAGAACACTGCGAACGCGGCCATGATTTGCATGACTACCCCAGGTTTTGCTGTTACTCTCATAGTACTTCTTGCCGTGTTACTGTCCTCGTGTATACTCTCCACCTACCTCTGTCTACGCTTAAGACCGTTCTCAGGAAAAGCCAGGAAGGCTACGACGTATTATAACGGGGAACAAAATGCGCCTAAAAAGTCGACGAGGACTTGCTTCTACTCATAGGCACAACAAACGGTCGTTGTGGAGCATCTGGAAAGACGACATGCTATCGATTGGTTCTAGGTTTCAATGAAGAACCATCGTATCAAGCGGATTTCTTCCTCGAGGCTGGTTTGACGATTTTTATAGCGTTCAATTATTTATTGAAATAAATATCACGAATGACCAATCATGGTGTACGTGGGACGTTCATTCATCGCATTGAAAGTAGATATATACTTATATACGGAGTTGTTGCTCAATATAAATCAGTTACCAGACCCGTTTACGTTACAAAAGTATACATTTTGGTGACTTAGCTGTTATTTCGTATTTATTTTCGGTCCGATCGAGACCGTTCCTCAGCAAATTTTTTAAGCTCAATCGATCGGATGTCGCGCAAACCGGTCCTCTTGGCCGCGCCATTCCAGGTATCGTAGAGGCTACAGAATGTCGCAAGCACGATTCTGTATACCGGCACGTATCAGACAGAGTATCGTTCGTAATAAAATAAATAGGATACTCCGGTGCTACGTGTACTGCATCCGTTCGATCGGAGAACGAGATCAAGCAATATGGATTTGTGCTTCGTCATGATGAAACTTACGCTCAAGCCCTAGCCGGCGACTGTGTATAGACACCCCGAAAATTTAGTCAAAGATAATCAAACAATTTGCGCCCGCGACATAACTATTTTGGGACCATGGTATTTGGGTACATTCTTCTTGATCGATCGTTACCGGTTGCGTATCGATAATATGTAACTCGGTACGACTAAGGCTGAAGTACTATCGCGAGAGAATAGTCTATGCGTAAACGAAAATCGTTCCATTTCCTTCTTTTTAATATTGTTGACAATATTATTGTTCTAATATTATTTATTTATTATTTAATATCGTTCCAAATTTGTGCGGCATTATATGCTGTATCTTGTGCACTTGTAATCGTGTAAGAGCCAGTCAACTGTCATGACGCTATTAAGGAAAGAAATTATGTCGGTTTTAATGATTCTATGTGTAAGCTAACATTAAACACGAAACGTTTTGCTTCAGTGAAGCGGACACATTTGCACGTTAGTTTATACTATGTACACGCTGCCATGTAACAAAGTTTCTTCTTATAATTCATGAGTATTTTGTTCTCTTATTTCTTCTTCTTTTTTTTTAAATACCATATTAGCAATTAATCAGGAATACGAAGTATGTAAAATGATAGACAATAAACAAGGAATTATCTGTTTCTGCGATAAGTTTCAACCTTTCACGTGCGAAAAATTAATTGTATAATTAAAAGAAACACGAGGTATCAAGATTAAATGTATAAAGGAATAGTCAGTAGCATGTAATAGCATACAAAATATTATAATATAATATTTAATATTAATATAAGCTCGTAGATATAAAAATGTTTATAAATTATTTTTCATTGATGAAATGTGTTTTTTACAAGAACATTACCGTCTAAACTTTTGTATGTGAATAAATCTAATACATAGTTGTATTTGTTATTCTTTTTACATGAATATTCTCATTCGACTAGCGATTATATAGAAATTTTGAAACGAACCTCTTTTGCGTTGCGACGCAACGCTTCAAAATTCGTTCTTACCTTGAACAGTGAAAAAGACACGGGAAGAGAGTGATCGTTGATTCTGTGGAAATAGGTCAAGGTCCTGTAAATACATTTATTGGCGTTACCATTGATTCATGTTAAATAAAAACACAATCTCTCGATTAACAATCGACTTAACTCTTTGTCCCTTTTGCTCGATGTGTTATAGTAGTTGTCAAATTTAATAATTCTCCTTCTCTCCAAGCGTACGAGAATATTCTCTTTGTTTTTACACGTGTATACATATACTTACGAGTTATAAGATAAACTAAACGCGTTACAATTGTTCTGGCGTTTCGCAACTACGTCTGAACGAGTAAGTAAATAAAGGGTATCCATTCAAACACCGCATCGTTAATTGATCTGCTTTCAGGGAAGGAAAAGAAAAAAGAATTATTTTGTTTTTTATTACAAAGACTGAATTGAAAGGGGTACGCAATACATAAACAAGAATGAAGGGGTTACGAGGAAGCCTCAGTTTCCTGTACAAAGAGCTCTTGCTCTTCGCCCCTCGTGGTAGCACGAGTGCTTCTTAAAGCGATACGTCCTTTTTGCGATAATGCTCTCCAAATATACGCTCCTTATTTATATGTATAATTACGTATATGTGGTATTTCAGGATCAGCGACTACAGGATCCTACACATGGTATTAAACGTCTTCCTGGACGTTTGAAATGTGCGCCGCGTTTCAAGGATTCTTAAATAATTCTTCTTACCATCTAATCGCTTAATTTGAAAAGCCAGCGAGGGCAATCGATTTTCAATCGATTTTCATTTAATTTTTAACCTTCGGTTGACACTGACAAAGGAAAGATGTGATTCGCATCTGACGCGAAACAAATAGAAAAGCTTATGCTATAATACGTATGTATTTCTCGACGTAAAAATAAATCGATTAAAAGAGTGTCAACGAAAGATTAAAAGATTATTGCATCCATTAAAATATATCGAATTTTTGTATTAACTAACGTAACGATATAAATATTTGAAAATAGAAAAAGAATATTTGAGCTTGGTAGTAGCATCTTCTAATTTTCCCGAAAATATTTACGATATGATTTCTATTTTCAGTTAGCTGTTACATTCAGCCTCTTTAGGGCTAATTCTAGAGGTGCTGTTATTTCGAAGTTCCCGCCCATCGACGCGACTCTCGATAATGAGTAATTCGATATTGGCGCAATTTCGATAGACTCAGTGCGCAAGCGCGGCTTCCGTACGTTGGCGGTTACACAGTTCGCGGGTTCTTACGAGTAGTGAGTGTTTATTACGTTTTTTAGTGAAATTAATGGTGTTAGATAGATTTCTTTTTATATCTAAACGAATATAGTTACATTACTCGATCTATTCTCTCGGTAAATCAATCGCGTGTCGTGTGTAATGTGTAATAAGTTGAATAACTCTGTTATACGGTGTTACGATAGTACAAACATGGCGATTAAAATGCGCGCGAAGTCGAGCGTTGTGTTTTACATATTATTTTAATCTTAATATAAAAAGTAATGTGCATTTTGTGACATCATGGATTCTTGTATTACCATTTCATCATTGGGATGCCGTAAGCTGACATTTGACTCTAAGAACGAGTGGAGGTTCGTGTACAGAGAATGCTGAAAAGGTAGGAATATTTGTTCGCTATTGCATGGTATATCGTACGAATGATTAATTTCTAAGTGGAATAACTTTTCATCTGTGAGACACGGATAACGTATTTGAATCATATATTTTATACGGGCGATATTTAAATACAGAGATAAGAAAAATGTCTGGAGGTATGAAAATATATTTCAGTTAAATAAAACAATTAATCGTAGCGTATGAATATGTAATAGTTATTCAAGGTTAGATTCTTGCAATCGACAAAAGATGTCCTCCTATCGTTGTGCATAATGGTTATTATTCGATAATAATAAATATTAAAGTGTTGCTCTCTCTAACAGGAATATTTTAAATAAAACTTTAAATACTACATACAGACTATAAAATTTTCTATATTAATCAGTAACTCCTACATCGATTAATCGTATTAATTTTTATTCTATCGAACGCCGTTCAATTGCTATTATAATTATGCAAGTGTACTCGTTAGCAGCACCTCTAGTGAACTCATCATTAAATAGATAACAGTCGCGCAATGCTACGAATGCCTATTACGACTTACGTACCGTAGAAAAAAGAAATCTTATAAATCGCGTTAGTTCGTACTCTGCAGACTCACAGAAAACATTAACGCGCACTTTTTTTTCCGTTCACGAAATTGTCTAAGGAAAACAAGCTGTGCTTCTTATTCATCTTTGACTCGATCAATGAAACGTCGAACAAAGAAAACAAAAACCATATACGTTTCTAACAAAACGATCCTTCGCTGTACGCCAAACGCGAAACATTATTTTATACAATACTAACAGCGAAAGCTGTCACGTCGTTCCTTTTGATATTCCTTTTACAACGAATACTACCGTGCACAATTTATGCTCGTTACTTACCCGCTACCAACAATTGCTCTCGCAAAGTTAATCGATCGTTCGTTAACGCTTTCGTTTGCGAGTCTACGGGACAAGCAGTGAATAAAGGAGAAAGAAAAGTCGTCGTCCTCGTCACAACCTATCTCGTAAAAGTTTCTTGTTCACGGCGAGGGTTCCGCTTCGTTCGAAAGCGCCCGCCTACGCCGAATGGTACCCTCTCGCCCGTAGGTAAAACACGATCGTTCGCGAGAGAAGATAAAAAGAAGAACTGTCTGCGCGTGATTGGACGCACTTAAAATACTTTGTACAGCGTATTATTGCACATTGTCTCTCGTGGAGAGCGTACACGGGCCGCTCTTGTCCAGGTGTTGGCGACACAAAAGTCACGAATCGCGTCAGCCTCTCTCGACCGGGGGGCTGGTGGCGACCGGACTCGTTTGTTTTTGTTGAATTTGTTCCGGATGAGCAGCGGCCGGTCTCGTCGTGCAGCGTACGCGCAGCAGCCCGTAGGGTAGCCAGCCGTTGGTCGAGTGCACCGCCCTATTGTTCTTTCTGCTGTCCACCGCCTCGCGTTGCGCCTGCAGCCGATGCAGCATCGCGCCGGCGACAAGCGCGGAGATGACCGCGGAAAGCGCCACGACGATAAACAGCGCGCTGAACCCGGGCATGGGCAGGCATATACCATAAACCACCTCCTCGCGTATTCTACCTTGGAAGACCGTTACCGCTTCCGCGTGAGTGTCCGGGCTAAAGGCCAGATCGGCCTCGGAGATCACCTCGTACAGGCCGCTCACGCCGACGTCCGCGCTGCGGATCTTCCGATCGGACACCACCACCGATCTCTTTCGTCTGCCGTTAGGGGACGAGAGCGGTGTCACCGGTAACGTGCCGCTGTCCCCCTCGAGGTTGCGGGGCCCGTGAGGGAACTGGTCCTGCTCGCTCTCGTACCGTGTCACCCTCGAGGGATCCTGCAAGACCATCCAAGCTTTAGACGCGGGAACATCGCTGTCGTATTAAGTCGGGAAGAGCCTGTTGGTACTTTCGAACAGCTGATTCTAAGGGAATGGTGTTAGGGGGGCGGGGAATTTATGTGGCCCACGGGACTATAGAATCACGGTCCAAAGATTGAAGTTGATTTTGTTCAAGTAGTGAAATGGAAGAACATGTTTCTTTGCTGGTTTACATTCTATTTCCTCTCAAGCCAAACAGATTTTTTAAAACTGTATTCGACGGGTCGTGTTCATGTATGGGTTTGAGAACCACTGTTCTGTGATAATTCTGTTTTGGGATCTTTAGAAGGTTACTTTTCTTTGATCGACCGAGTAAATTTCTATCAATTAAGTTAGCGTTGCGTTAAGAGTCACGAGGGTCGTAATGAAGTAACAAATATGCGTATGTTGTTCGTGTAATGTTAGCAGGGTTTAGTAGACGTTTTCATAAATATCGAAGAAAGTGTTTCACGAGATAAATAGCGAAACATGTTTACCACAAATGGCCTCGAAAGGTCAGCGTCATCCGGATGAACTTCTTCGTTAGGTGCCTCGACTACAGGTGCTGGAAGACGATTACTTGTCTGCGCCTGTGCCTTCGGAACCGACTTTTCGACCCCCGAGAAGTGACCCCCTATCGAGGTCATCTCATCACCGTCTTGAATGATGTCGTCGTAAAGAGAACCATCACCTTGCTCACCGGCTCCTCCTCCTCCTCCTCCTCCCACGTTTTCGTTATTCTTGTCGGCGCTGTTGTTGTCGTCGGTGTGAATGGTGGGCGGTGCTGTGGTCTGCGGGTACTGCGGTCGTATCTGATCCTTGCGCTCTTGAATGTAGTGGCCGACAGATCCACTGAGTTGACAGTGATCCAAACAGCCGTGACGACAGATCTCAACCTTGACATTGATCAAAACAACTTATCACCTCGATGGTTCCTCCTACTCGACGTTACTTTCTTTTTTTAAACACGAATCTGCATAATGAGCGAACGCAAATCGTTTTACGCTCGCATTGTCGCTCGCTCGAGTAGATTCGTCGAGCCGCACTTTCAGTTGTTTAATCGCAAATATTTGCTGTTTGCTCGTACGAACGCTACTCGAGGTTAACGCAAGGTACACCTAGGTACACCTTCGCGCCGCGTAATACTACATTTAGTTGTTGGTAATCTTGTTTTCGGCCGTGTAAGCCATCGTTTCACCCGCTATACGTATACGTTATCCAACATCGTTTACCTTGCACTTGATGTGCACGCTCAACGCGTCCGGGAACTTGAACGCGTGGAAGAAGGCGTAAGTGATGACCGTTGCCCGATCGTCGGAGCCCCGCGCCTTCAAGAATCGGCTGATCATCTTCGGCCTGAGCACGCATCCGAACTCGTCGCTCAGCTGTATCGTGTGTCCACCACCGTCCGAGGCCACGCACGATTTCACGCGCATGTCGAATTCCCCTGTGTCAAATCAATCACGAGGTTCACGCATTAGCCAAGCGACCGTTCCAAGCATTCCCAAAGCTGTCGCGCGTAATTCTCGCGAAGTTTCGTTCGATTGTTCGTTGGTTCATTACCTCGGTAATCATTTATGGCGACGACCAGGGTGAGGGTGGAGCCGAGCGGTACTATGCCGGAAACCGGAGGTGCCCAGGGTCCCTTGCCGTGTTGAATTTCCATCCAACAGTCCACGTTGTCGCCTGCAATATCGATAGAATAGCACCAGGTGCGAGTTATACATGTTGCATAAACTGAAATTAAGAGGCGAAGCTGCGGTCCCACCTGTGGTCAACCGCGGCTACACCAGCTACCGTGCACGATGCGATCATTTACTTTGTATTAAACTCTTTTGCACAGCAGGATCATCGTTCCGCTTGTCCGCTGCATGTGTCCCGTAGATTCGTGCACGGTAGAACGTGATAGAAGCAAACTATTTAAATTCGTAGATCGAACTTTTAAAGTTCGTGTGCTTTAAAATTTATGACATACGATATCGAGGTTAGGATTTACTGCATCGGTGTTAGATAAATGCAAATAGAACCGAAGATCGTTAAACGATATTGGTGTGGAAATATGTGTGTTTATAGGATAAAAAGTTATACCTCTGAAGTCTAACTGTATCACGTCGAGGTCCGCAATGACCATTGGCGGTTTCGAAGCGGTCTTTTCGTAATCGTTGAACCATTCGCATCGCAGTCGTTTGGCCTCGTCCCAGACCTCGAGTAAATCTTTGTCGTACTGAACGACAACGGTATTCTCGTAGAACTGTCCATGCATATCTGGCTTGGTACCGCATCTGCGTTCAGACAAACAAAATCCAGGCTTAGCACCGACCTATCGAGTCATCAACCTCTCGAACGTTTCAGCTTAACACCTTTCCTCTGTCTTTATCTCTCTATTTTTACGAAAACGTTAAAACGTTACAATCAATTAATCGTCTGTCGGATAACTCCCAGTTAAGCCCAATCGCTTATCCAATTATCCTTCATCGTAGCCGCGAGCCGGTTCACTCGCAGGCGCACCGCCTAGTTCTAGTTAAAGCCATAAGTTAGCAATTTTCTACGGCGAGCCTGTGCACCGGTGATCGATCACCAGAATTAACGTTTCCACACGCCTTAAATCCTCTAATCGAGTCGAGCGGGTGCCACGGAGGAGATCGTCTAGCGGATAGACACGGTTCGATGGACGAACGAGAAATCCACTTGGGGGTCTTACCTCGCGTACGCTATTCGAAAGGAGAAGAAAGTCTGCCCTGTAGACGGCGGTACGTAGACGCATCGTGGGTCAGCGTGTTGGCCCTTGGACGAGACGATGCCCTCAAAGGGTTGGGAGAACGATAGATGCACGTCCATGTGATCCTTTCCGCACATCACTTCGAGGGACTGTATGGCTGGCATTCCCTCTGGCCTCTCCAGCGGCCAAATGTCGCTGTTGCTACCGACGCTCTTCAAGCCAACCACCTGCGCATTCAAAGAATACATTTTTATACCTTGAACCCGACCGCGACCTCTCTTCCTTTCTCACTGCCATTAAGCGCCGGCTACCGCGAACTCCTTCTACGAGTATCGTTACAACCTCAGTGTCGAGCCCGTGAACCATCTACCGAGCTTCGATCAAGTCGATCAAATTAGTTTGAACTGGCTTTCGAGTCAATTCGAATCGCTTCGATTCGTGTAATTTGATCAACGTGACCGAGGCATTGCCACTCGTTAGGCCACCGCTTCGGGATTTACCGCGAATTTATTAGCCCTTCGAGGTCGTGTCTGTATCTATGTAGCGTGTGCAGCGTTGTTCATCCACGTGTCGTTAACCTGTCAGGCACAAAATTACAAAGGGTAATTGCATAGTGATAGATTTAGGTGTTGCGTATGCGGCTTCGCACTCTTTTTTGGTAAATCGTTAATCACATGGGAAACATTAATCTTCCGGCATTGCAATGGTACTTTGAATAGGTTTTTTGTCCACCTCTTAATTTATCGGTACCCTATCTTATGTATGTATATAATTATCTAGATGTATTCGTGGCAATAAAATCTGTTGATTTATTAAACGGCTTAATGAATGGGAGGAGAAAGGAGGGATAATGTTTCGTCAATTCGTTCGTTGAACACTCATGAATTATGCTTATTGAACGAACGCCTTGCAAAACCGTTAAATCACCGTGCATTCCTGTTGTCTTTATGTTCGCGTTTCTTCTTCTTAAATTGGACGTAACAAACGTTTAATTACTTAAATACCCTCGTACAATTAAATTTAACGACCACTTAGGGTAATTTTTACGTTTCGAGTATTAATATCTTTTGCAATTGATATCTCCAACAGTTATGGTTCTTAAAAACTGTCGTCAATGTCACAGAACGATTATCGTGCAAATATGTGTCTACAATATACGTTCTCTGACACGAACGCGAGGCTAAAAAAATTTTGGTGGGATAACTGGACGGTAAAAGTTGCGGTATAGTTACCTAGATGTATAACCGTTATGAAATTTTTACGATCCTAGCGATGCTCTAATAATCAATGCAGCAATATCGTAAATACTTGTAATAAGCGAGAATAAATTTTAATTTCAAATTTATAAAGTATTTCGTCGCGGAAAGCCTGTTATAACGCTATAAACAATCAATAAGCAATATCGTTTACTTATTTGCATATACATAAGCGGCCATGCATGTAATTACCTGTTAATACTAATGGAGGAAATTTCTGCGCCTTAATTAGTTAATTTGTGTTCATGTTTAATTGCTTTAAATGATACGAAGTTGAAACAACCTCGTAATACAGCGTGTTATGGACGGAGAAGCATTTTTATGACTGAAAATGTAAACACAAATTAATTACCATATTCGGTGTACACTTTTTTTTTTATCAACGCGTAAAGCCTCTCCTTACGGAATTCTTGCGAATGTTTTACCCACATAATACGCACCTCTGGAAGCATCGCGGCTGCAGTTAAAGTCAAATAAAATTCTCGGTAACCGCGTTCGAAGATTCAGCGTTCACGGTGCGCTATTTAAGCCTCGAACAGCACAGTTAAGAATAGGGATATCTGCATCAGTCTCAATTTAAGCAACGTATCCAAGACGTCTTAAATTGCGCGGAACAGATATTTAGCAACTGTTACACGAACGATTCATCGTTCATTCCACGTACCGTTCTATGCACGGCGGTGCACCGTGTCGTGGATCGTGAAGTTATGATCGTGTATACACCTACTACAACCCGTCGCTACCATGTAGATCGGCCAGGGGATGAATCGCGCCAGCCGCAGCGCGCAACCGTGTGCAGCGTGCTTATGCGTTACGACCCGACGAAAAAAAAGATTTACAACCCTTGAGATCTCTGTTACCGATGAGGCGAAGAACGAGCAGAAAACGCGGATCTCGCGGCGGCTACAATATCGTCGACCGTAAGATCTCTCTCCGGCTACATTTCCTGAACAAGTTCCCCGGTAACGAGGCTTATCCGACCGTATCTATAATTTCGCGTTTCACGTATCTTTATTTCCAGTCAGCGGCCGTGATTATACCATTACGTTTATCGTAAATTATACTATTGCACGCCTATCCCTCCGCATTCTTCTTCGATCGTAAATTCCGTGCAATGAATGAGCGATAAGTAAATAGATATTCCACGCTTGCAGCGGTCCGTACGGCGGGATCTATCGTGCGTTTACTCGAATAGTATTGGACACCGTGAAACATCATAAATTCTCACGAAATTGTCCATTCATCGTAAGGCTTCTCGATTTCTTCCGACGCTACATTCCGGGAAAATCCACGCGTTGCCCTCGAAGTTCTTCGCGTAGCTAGAAAATGGCCCTTCCAACGCTTCGCAACGTTACCGTTTGCGATCCAACAACGTCTGAGTACCCTAGAGCCCCGGAAGTCGCAGGCCGTGAGAGATTAGGCGTGTTTGTCCCGAGGATTTCTAGAAATCGCGCTGCTCTTGCCCCACGTGCATTCTTCGGCGTCACGGCTTTGGGCCGTGTTACCTCGAACGCGTGTACCCGCCGCGCCCGCGACTCTCGAGCCCGACAGGAGAGCCGCAGAAAATCTCAGCGACACGTAGCCAGGTATATACACGCACGTACGCGTAAGTGAGCATCGTCGAAGGAAGGTGTTCCCTGCGTATATGCCGTGCTCGCGCAATGCTGTAACGGGAGAGGCGTCTTTACCGCTGCATTAACGGTCGCCGTTTTTCGCGCAAGTGAAAACAAGTTTCTGCGCTCTTACAATCGCACTGTTAAATGACAACGTTTCATTAGAAATGATTACGCACCTGGCATACGCCAGGCCCAAGGCGCGTGTATGTGCGTCTGCGTGCTCTCGCGAGCGGGCCCCGTTTTTCTATCGGGCATCATCTTGCTGCGCCTTTGGTTCACGGTCGAACGTCAACCTGTTTGATACAAAGTACTACCTTTCCTAAAGTACCTTCAAAGAATGTTGTAGGCAAATGATGCATGACGGCAACAACATTGACGCCTAGATAGCGCAGGCGTTTTGATTTATTTTGGAGGCACTCGACGGGGTTCGGAGGAAAATGGACCCGAGCTTGAAATACCGTGTCAGAGATTTGGAACGGATCGTTTAGAGCTGACGTTGTGTATCGATGGTTGTTCGTTGCTTCAGTAATTTAAAATTCAAATGTGGCAAACTGTATCTAATTCATTTTTGTGCTAAGGGTGGCATGGGAAGTGAAGTGTAAAATTTTGATCGTTCGGATGATTAGGATGTAAAAGATGTTTAAGGCAGAGATTAAACGGTCATGTACGATTAATTAACCGTGATTTATTTTTAGAGTAATACAAATTAAGTTTTAAGCGGAGTTCTATGTAAACTGAACCGTGAAGGATGATGTTAAGCTATGATAATTAATTCTACGATAGTTAACGGAGTGTTAATATAAAGTAACCTTGCGGTATTTATTATTGCAAACGATACTTTAGCCGTTTGATTATAAACTGTTGAATCCTTTGGTTTTTTTAATAAAAAATTCAAACCCGATACGGATGACTTATTTTAAAAGCGCTAAACATTTATTCGAAGACTTTAATTAGAACGTATATCTTGATTGCCATTACCGTGGTTTTTAAAATACACTTATCACTCGTTGGAAATTATAATGACGGATTGCTTTTGAGCCATGAATAGATGCTTATCTAAGAGAACACACTGCAAAATCAGATACGGTTGTTATAAATATTGAAATCGGATTCCATCCGTCGTTTTACATCGATTCCCTTGCTGATAACGCGAACAGTATCTTTCATCATTTGCGCTTAAGTCATTATCGAGAAACTGTCTTTGCAATTTGGAATTTGCGATACGCTTCCTGTGCCTTTTATCTAAAAATTTGAACTGCGCCATAATTCTAGGATATTACTTGACGCAAACAAGTCATAGAAACAAAACCGAAAAAGATGTATAGAAATTTTTACACATCTTTTTTTAAACAAATATTATAGGAACGAATGAGCTTCGAATCGAAGATCGCCCAGCCTCTTAAAATTGCAATACTTGGTAGCGATTATATACTATCAGATAAATATTTCTTTTTAAGTTTATATCCGATTTACGTTTACGACGACATTCAAAGTATTTATAATACTCGAGGAAGAAGAGTTTACACGCGCTACGGATTCGTCGATTTACCCTTCCTTTCGAGAATCATCATAAAATTCGTGTCAAACCGTTCCATTTAACCGTGCCTTCCGTGAACCGAACGTCCATCGAGAAAAACGAAAGAACCGCGATGGAAATTCCGAAATCCTCGAGCCTTAGCCCGATCGTTTATCAGAGTCGGAGACAATGCGTCCGTGCTTCCGAACGTGAAACGAATGGCAAACGATATTTATATTATGCGGTGCAGGCGGAAGCAATTCGCGGGATATAGGCTTTACGATTCCACGGCGGTTCGTTACAACAGCGAGTGTATCAGTATTCTGAGTTACTCGAACGTGAGGCACGCCGGTAGGTGAGTTTCCCATCGCGGCTCCTCTGGCGTTCGAATACTAATGCCCGTCCCTGTGTACCCGATTGTACTCCTCGTGACACGCGGAAATAGCTTCCTCTGTATTCGTTTATGCGCTCCTCTCTCGACTCGGGACGAGCAACTATTTCTTCGCGTCACGTTCTTTTGAGTAGACACCAATAAAGACCTCGGCCGTTCCTCGTAGCCGAGGTTCCTTCTTTTAAAACGGCGCGCATTGTCGCGCCGGGGACAAAAGGAAGGAGGAACGAGTAGTTGCACAGCTCTCTGCGGTACTTCTAACAGTAGTTGATCACTGAAGGATGGATTGGCAATAGGCGCGAGGATTTTTCTTGAAAGTTAATAGAAAACGCGACTTCGCGATTCGAGCCGTCGTTTTATCTGACCGTTGGTTTCCCGACGCGACTGTTAATGGAGGTTTTTCGAAAGACTCTGGAAACTGTTTACATACACCTCTCGATCGAGCAAAGTATCGTGTATTTAACGGAGGAAGTTAATAATAAAAATTATCAGAAGTATTAGCGCTATTAGTATGTTGTTAAACACGCATAAGACAACTTCGTACAATCTTTCGCACGTGTTTATCGTTAGAGTCGTATCATTCGTGGCAAACAAACGCGTTATTCAGTGGAGTTATTTTATTCAGACGTAACGAATGATTTTTAATCAACCGTGGGCAATGCAGAGTGTTCAAAACAAATTCTAAAGTCGCTAACGATAACTGATAACATGGGTCCCAGCATTGGAGTATAAAAATGACAATTAACCAGAAAGATCCTACTAAACTGTTACCTAACTGCTTCGTAAAACATGAAGCTCACCGTTTCTACTCCAGTTGTTCGAGCAGTTCCAAATATTTTTCTGCTCCAATTCTTCGGTTTAATCCTTCGCAGTCGTTCGACGTGCTCTAAAAGAAAATCACACTCCTTCTGCAACGTCCAAATCCATTTCGTTCGATCAACCGAACGCGTTCAGCTCGAATATTTTCATTCTTCGCTCAACGTAAAATTCGAATTAGTCAAGGAAATGAAAGTTGTGCCGGTGTCCTTAATCGAGACGGCGGACTAGGATGAACTGGAAGGAAGGAAATCGTCGATGGTTACACACGACGTTTCCTGGGTACGAAGCCCGCTAGAGCGAGCAACGTGGTTACGGAAACGCATAAATTTGCAAGGAGTAAACACGCGAGGAGAGGACGGCTCGCATTTCCTGCGCGAAACCGCAATAAAGAGAGTCTCGCTGTTGCAGACGCAATAACGTCGTGGGGGCAATAGGTTGTGCAGGGGTCCTGAATAACTTTCAGAGGAAGCAGGTGCAAGGGGGGAGGGAGGGAAAGAAGGTCGTAAGACACGCGTAACGGTACCTAGAGTAGGCACGAATATCCGCTTGCAAGCTGTCGTGTCTCCCGCTGCGTCATCGCATTGTCATCCAACTATGACGAATTTTTCATCAGGAGTCATTTTCGAGACGATCATCGCCGCGAACACACGCGGCGAACGAAGGTCTCTTTCCTCTTTCTCCTCGTGCGATTTCTATACGGTCCCGAACGGTACCCGCCGGTACTGCCTACCTTTAGGGCCCGACTACCATCGCACGGCGCGAGTCCCCGTTAGCTTTTAATTAAGGGATCTATGAGTATCGCGGCATCAACAAACACAGTTGAAATTATGGCCTATTATCGGAATTGGTGGCCACTACATCAGCGTGTTCCCGCTGCTTAATTGGCCGACAATAGGAATGGTTAGCAGATAAGAGAGACAACGTGCGAAGACCGGTGTGAATCGTTGGACAGTGCAATGGGTACAGGCTCATGCACAGGTATTCCAGCTATGCGTGAGCCAGTGTTATTTAATAGTATCCGCAACTCGTTTTTCTTGTTCGCAGTCTGATAACTTACTCTCTTTGTCGGATGGTTATATGAAAAGATGCGAGCCCGTATAAATTTTAGGTCAATACAACAACGTTGTTGCGTGTACTCGTATAATTTACCGTGTACAGCGGCGAACGTAAGTTTAAGGCCGGAAAGCAACGCGAGATATATCGTGACGAAGTGTACGATTACTGTTCATTTTCATTTACACGTAGTTGCCGCTTCAGCGACAGTCGCGGATAAAGACGCTCAGTTTGTCTGTTTATTAGAGATTCGAAAGAGACGTAGCACAAAATCGTTCTAACAGCGATATATCGCGACTATTTTATATCTCGCTGTATAATATACGATCCACTTTATTGCAAATTTCTGATTCAACTGTTCCAGAGTGTACGGCCATTTCCTAGCAGCTAAATTTTCTCGTAACGCTCAAACTTCGGCTATAACTGTACACATCAGACGCTAATCCCCGTTCTGCCTCCATTATTCACTCAAGCAAGCTCGATAATCGTTCGTACATTATGCGAGAAAGTAGCATACTTTCGGTCGGACGTCATACAGTCTCTTCGTTTCTTATTATTTAACCACAACTCGATAGCCTCTGAACCGGAAGCCTTTATCCGACCCGCTTCTACGGTATACATCCGTTTATCGGGATCACGATTGAAATTTTCTAAATAAGCGTTTCCCATACGTAGCCTCTATACGTACAGGGTAACCGTTAGATCAATATTGAATTATATTTTCCATGTGGGTTCGTTCGCATCGGTATCGTTATCTGTTTGCCCATATTACGGGAGATCTGTGTACATAGAGTAATTGCTCACCATATAGATCAGCATACGTAGCAGCCTCCACACCCCTGGCATCCTGGAGGTCCCAGCCTCTCACGATGAGATACGCTTCCCTGAAAAAGACAAACATTTCGTCAAACGTTTCTCTTTGCAATCCCATGTAATTGTATGCAAGCCGACCCAGCAGCGAAAGAAACTTGCAACCGGATCTATTTTAATTTATCCGACCACCATGGTCTAGCGAGCAAATTAACTGAACACCGTCCGCCAGGTCGCGGTTCGAATCCCAACGAGGTCTCAGCGCAAAATTGATTTGCTGAGAGAAATCATGGTTATGGGGTTTCGAGCGTAAGCGTACCCAATCCGTTCCGAGGAATCAGGATACGCGACCTGTTCGCTATCAATTTCAAATAAATTCAGATCGATTGATTTCGTTATGGTCTTCTGATGGCCACTGTGCAACCGTAATAGTAACTCGAATGAGTTGGGTGTTACTGGGAAAGTACTCTTAGCTCGGTGTAATGAAACGAAGATTACCGGAAGCAGGAGATAAAAAATATTTCGTTCTTGTATTTTAACATTTCCTGCGATTCAATCAATTTGCAATTCGGTCACTTTAAAGGTATACAGTACAAAATGTTGAAATTAAAGTGTTAAATAAAATTTCAAAATATTAAATATCAGATATTTTAGTTTGTATGAAGTGTACCACCTGTGATAAAATAGGTACTCGATAAACGAAGCCGAACTTTTTAAATACAGTAATGTGTGTTTTTACATTTTTAAAACTAATTACGGCGAGTAATAAAATTATCATCAGCGAGATGGTCTTTGCTATTAGCTACGCTTTTACAAAAATTTTCCACGCTTTTCTGCAGCATTTCACGGATGAGCAGTGCCATTGATTAATCTCGTGTCTATCAAGGTACATTCAATATAGACGTTAAAGAAGCATTGAAATCAGCAAATGATGAACGAGGCAAACGACTCCCGCGTAACTACTTCCATTTATTTTCCTACCGGTATGTCTATTCTTGATTAGCGTTGACCTACCCGATGATTATCGTTGAACTGCTACATCGATTTATCGTGGCGAGATCCGTTGCGCAGATAGCACAGCGTCGGACGTTGTCTTTAATCGGACGAAAAAAAGCGATGCTCTAAAGGCCAAAGGGAGGACGGAGGAAGTTCCAACCAGCCTGTTTTGTAGTTCGTCGTGCCCGACCTACTTAACTGTTTTGTTGATTCGTACCCGGTCGAAACAAAGTTGCTAATGAATCGATAAGCGTTATGTTACTGGTTCGTCTGGTTCCTAGTCGCTTCGATTATCTTTCTAACGCTGCCTTTGCGTACGGCGAATTCCCGATCGACCAGAGTGACCGGTATTCTACTCTTCGTAACGCTTAGCGATCCGCGTCACCTTAGGTTGGAAATAAACGGAACGAAAGGAAAACGGTAATTATAGGGACGACCAGTCGTTTGGCACGTTGTTCTAACGAGTGGCAATAAATACGCAACGGGAACGCTTCACGATCCGACTCGGAGCGACAGTTCGAACTGGTTCGCGATAGACGGGTATCGATCGGTTCCAGGTTTCAATTTCATACCCGAGGAAAACGAACACACGCGGACGTTGTATAGGTGTCCCGGATTAAAGGGGAAATAAAAGTTCGCGAGACAAAAATAAAATTAACGATCACGCAGTCGGACCGAAACCTGTTCCCCGGCCAACCATTCATAAAGCTCGACGACTGTGGTCCGTTTCCGCGGCCGGGGCCGTTTATGAGAGTCTTAAGCCGATGAGATTTCGACGGTGTATTTCGGCGGCTCAGATCAATCGTCGACCGTCTGCTTATGGACCGACTGTCAATGATTTTGCGATTAGCTTTTACGATTGTCGCCGGACTCGATAATGAGTTTTCAGCGAACGTCAGCGTCACGATTTCGCTCGGAGCAACCTCGACGCGAAGTCCGAGGCAGATTTGCGGCCCGTCGGTTTCGCCGGCTCGTTTTTTGCCAGATTAAATGCATCACTTCACCAAGGTTTCGATTGACAAGCGATCGCCTTACAGCCTCGTTCTCTTAATGACCGGATAGTCGCGGCGATACGACTGCTCCGAGCGATTTATCCTGTTTTCATCTCTGCTTTGGCGTGTCCCTGTCTGTTTCCTATTCATCAACGACCACCTAACAACGAGGAGCAGAGTTTAACGCTTTTTTTCTTGCGCGGCCTTCGGTGCGTTGCCTCATCGAGGTAGATTAATAACCAACAGATCCCATCTTTTTTATCGTCTTTTCACCGTTTTTCAACGATGAACTCCTCTCGCGTATCGCCTCTCTCTTTTTACCTGTGTGGGATTTAATCCCGTCAACGGCACCGTTTTTGTCGAGCTCAGGGAACTGAGCAAACTTTGTTTTTCGGAAACACAATCCAAACGAATTAACCGCCTGCTCGATCTCCTCGACCCGTTTTTGCCTTTCTTTTTTTCACATCACTTCCCAACACGATTTATTAGTCGTGCGAATAATATCGGGTCTCTCCGCTTTCGTTCCAGTTTCCAATGTCGCGATAACCGAGGAACATTGCGAGACTTTGTTCCAATCTTCGAATCGTGACCATCGAACGTGCAGTTCGAGCGTAATGGATAGTCCCTCGGTACCAAACACGTGTTTTCACATTTGCAACAGTATTGCGTTCTACGCCACCGTAAATTCAAAGGTCTTCCACCTCGCTGAGAGTGGAAACCGGAGAAGGCTGTTATTTTCAAAGCAGCGATCTTAAACTCAAACCGATGAAAGGAGTGCTTCCGGGTCAGAGAGGTGCAAAATTTCGCAGAACTGCCAATCGTTTGATGCTATGTCTGATTTTATAACATTCAACGTAAAGTGATATCGCCTAATATCTATCCACAATCAATTTATTTTTACTCTTCAATCGTTTAACCGAACCACAATGAAATCCATGAGTTTGAGTCTAATCCGTTGGTCTACAGAGTGACACGTATCTAAATTCCGGTGTTGGTAACGTCGCGTTGTCAATTGCACGGCCTGCAGCTCGGTAGGCGAAGCAAAAGGAAGAGCCAGCTGGCTGTTGGATCGGTGTGCAGCTGAGCACAACACGGCCTCGCGGGGAACGTTAATTAAAATTAAGTTTACTACTATGTTGTACGTATAAATGGCACGCCGAGGATTACCAGTAATAGTTAAGCGTCAGCGATGTCCGTGAGCCGACGTGTGTGGTTTCCGGTTGTGTGCCGATCGTGCACCGTGAACACCGTGTCGTTAAGCATATTTAATTAACGCAACGCCTACGAACGGAAACTGTTCTCATCGCGTTCGATCCGGATCGTATTAGCGCATACCGAACAATTACCGATGATTGGTTAATGGCTCGTGGCTACCGGTGAAGAAGCATCGTTCCGTGGCTATTCTTCCGGAACGATCGACCAAAGGCAGGCGCATTACGGCATCGTAAAACGACGCGAACGGGTATCCGATTAAGATTTCGGCAAAAACATGCCCATCCTCCGTGTAACACCGACAGTTTCTTCTCGGCGCATTGTTTTTCGTCGTATCCTTAAACTTTGCGGAACTTGTCGGACATGCTATCTGTCAGATCGTTAATTCGCGAGACACAGCGTAGAGGAGTCGGTTGTGTTCCGTCGCCGATTAATATTTATAGGGAATTCTAGAACGATGACGACGTTCATGCATGCTCGGGAACGGAGATATGAATGAGATTGTAAACACAATTCGGAGGGGAATGTACCCTTTTACTTTATAAATTTTAATGGGAGGCTGGCTCCGTGAACAGGAAATGTTAATTGACTAATTATAACGAAGACATAAGAGCAGCCTGACCTATATACATACACATTCTCCGTTTACCCTAGATATCTGTTAGTGTTAGTCGGCTGAGAATCGGCCACAGGACTGATTGACACGTAGCCATGCAGCGGCTTTATCTTTTAGACTGCATTAACTGGAACGCCTATTAAGTGACTCATGCATACAAAAGTTACGTCGCGACTATCGTAGCTAACAGCATCACTAGCTGTATCCCTTCTGTCGTTGATGTTAACCGCTGTTGTAACCATTATCTTCGGTACTGTTATTACTATGTAACCGTTGTTCCCGTGTTTATCGTGTATTATAGTCCGTGGCCGGGCTCTTCCGTGTGCTCCTCGTAGTGTACGCGAGAAAATCGAGTCTGTCGTGCGTTTCTCGTCGATGGTTCGCCGTTTAACCTCTCGAAGTATACCGGCACGCACGTTTTTCATTTAAGCACGATTACAGAAGATGCGATGAAAATTTTGCGGACAAATACCTGTTTGCTTAGAAATTCTCCAACGATATTGAAAATTATCAACCGTTTTTCAAATATACTTTAAACAAACGCAGTTCATGTTTCAAGAAGTTAAATGCCTGGTCCAGGTACCAATCGTTTAACCCTTCCGCGGGAACTCGAATATTTCAGGGAACGCTTACAAACGCATTTACGATTGTAATCACGAAAGAAAACCAACAAAAAGTACAAACTTAAAAGATAAACTTAACAACGTGTCGGTTACCAATAAATATACAAAAACAAGCTAATCATGTATTAAATCAATGTAAGAGTAACCTTCAATAGATACGCGTTGAAGTTTCAGCATATCAACGACTGTGACTACTTTGTTCGCGAACGGGTTAACGATTATTCCCGGATGCGCTACCTTCGTACCGCAGAACTCCCACAGCCGCTCACTCCACGATTATTGCCCCAGGAATCGAGAAAAATCGCGCGTGCCGGGCATGCAACGCACGAAACGTATGATTCGTGTATCACGGGTATCCGTACGAAGATTTCCGCGGAGATCGTTCGAAAGGTAGACGAGCGCGACATTCTTGGAACGTCTTGAAGCTGATGGAATGCTTCGAAACAGGACCAAGTGGTATATCGCCGATAACGGTGTCCCCAACTTGCCACTTCTGCGATTCGCCTGGGATAGATCACACACGAATAATTTCTCCGGTGGCATCCTTTCGTGAGATTCCGACTACCTCCTTTCCCAGCCTACGACACTGTGTCTCATCGATTCTATCGTTCGCCAACGAAACCGGACGCGAGGTCTACGTGTACGCGTGCCATCGCCGGGTGATTTGTCTTCGCGAATGAACCGCGGCACAAATCTCTTGATCGCGTTAGTTACGACGGGGGATCGGGTTGGTTGCTGGGTTGCAAGTTTGATTTTACGTTACGTTAAAACATCGTAAAGTTGCTGCTTTATTAGCTCGACGTCGAGGTACAGTTGGAGCGAACACGATCCTCTGGCCTCTCTGAACCGTATATTTTAGCCGTATTGTGTGTAAATTGGCCGCGGTTCGCATTGAATTTAGCCGCGATCGGTCGGAAAATACTTTTGCAGTTTATTACCTGCTGGTTGTTTAATACGGCGTATATGTTAATTTACTGCGACGATTATTGCCGTTAAATGCAATTTACTTTTAAAGAGGCTCGGCGCATTCGTCTGCGTTGCGTTACACCTGTGTTTATGAACTTCAGCGAAAACGGGGAATATAATGAACCAAGCTTTCAACTAGATGTTAAAGCTTCTAGGTATTTGACGATGTTTCAGTGTTTGTTAAAACGATTATGGTAAGAGTTTATATTAATTTGTTACTTGTTGTTGGAAATCGAAATATCGATGATAAAGTTTGGCGAAGCGATTTTATTGAATTAAAGTTCAGTGCTTTCAGCTGCTTTTATTTAATAATACAATTTCATATGTGATTTAATTTAAAAAAACAAAAGGGTTTACATCTTTTTTCTTCGTTTAAGCAATTCTAATCCTCGTTGAGATTATTTTGCATGTATATCTGGTACGATCGATGTTATGCTGTGATTAAAATAGCAGTTTCTAGCTTCTGATTGTGAATCACAGTTTTGGTGCTCCTGGTATTTCCTCCGTGTCATATCTTAGGGTTTCGTACACGCGAACTATCCGTGGAATGTGCAGAGAATACATGTATTTCACCGCGGGAAGATTCGTAGATCCCCATGGCCGACGCTGTCGACTCGGGGCTGGTGTCGTTAATCCTCGTGTCTCCCGGTAATTTGTAAGTGTCACCATAGTCACCAACGGCAACTTATTTCGAAAGCGTCGGTGCGTCGAATTATGAAAAAACCGAAGGAGATACGTGGCTCCCGATTATCGGGCGCTAACGACTCGGGACAAACTTGTTCCCCGGCAAAAAGTCGCTTAGATTCGATGATAAGCGGCGATTAATTATAATCGCCTACAAATGTAAATATCGCCTCCCTTTTTTTTTTCTCGAACCGCGCGTCCACTGTGCGAGCGGCAATTAGCGAGATGAGAAATGAGATAATTATTCCGAGGAGTTTTTCTTAATGGACGTTAAAATTGACGGAGCTATTAAACGCGTTCTCTGATTTCTTCTTAAACAGTATCTTTAAGAAGTTTCGATGGAAACTATTATATATTTATGATACGGATCCTGATCCTTTATAAGGGGACTCTCTACGTTCAACAATTTTCAAGTGCGAATTACTGATGTCAAATACATCGAAATTTACTCGTATCAAAATTTATTTAATTCAGATAAATACTACTGTAATTTTTAAACATGATTATTTGCATTCGAAAGTTTGTATAACTGATGGTTGTTTTTCGGATACGAAGGGTTAATATTTTCAGTTTCTCCAATATTTCCAGTTACACGGTTTCGTTATGACGACATTTGTGTATGCAACGTTTATAATGAATGTAAGATAATGTTCCAAACGAATATGGATTTCAGTATGTAAATATCTATACGGTCTCAAGTTCAATACCTTGATAAATATTTCATATTTCTATGAAGGAAGCACTATGTCATTCTACGTAATAAATGACATCAGCTCGTTAAACAGCTTCAAGTATGAATGGAGGTAATTCAAAAGGTTGTAATAGCACGTCGGTTAAGTATTCAATGAAAATAGTATACATATTTATCATTCAATAATATACATGTTAATTGCTTTCCAATTCTTAAGGTGTCATAGATCATTCGCGTAATCAATTATAAACGTCGCATACCTACCACCTGCTATGAGCTGTACAACACAATCAGGCTATCCTTAAAATAATTACACAAGGTGTTCTCTAAAACAGATCACCTAACTGCTGTCTCCCCCTTTCTCTCTCTCGCACGTGAAAACATAAAATTTCCCAAGAAATGCTCCTTTTCCAAAACGTATCCATTTAATACGACTCTAAAGTCGTTTAAACAGCTGCGCCAATCGTTCCTAAACAATCAAACGAAATACAGATGTCGTAAAAGAGAAAAGTAGAAACCCCGTGCCCGTGCGGAACGAATCTTCGAATCGCATCGTCATTACAAATTATCGTTACACGGTAACGACGGCACCACCAGCAATTTCGATCGAAACAGTCGGCAATAACGGCCGGTTAAAAGTACGATATATAGACGATTAATCGTTTCCGGCGGACAAAATCGAATGATCTAAAATAATGCACTGACCGTCGTGACCTTCGAAGTTACGTGGCCGGCTGCAAATTGTTGCCCCGATGCCGATGCCCGCGATTTATTGCTGGGCAAATCGAGCAGGGCGAACGCCGTGGACGAGTCTCGAGCGCGAGTCGAGGCGAGGCAAGCCACTTCTACCCCACGTAAGAGCCGTAACCGTGCGCGTAATTGACTTTACGAGCCACTCACCGGTATCCAGATCGGTTACGTTAACATTAACGGTGAACGTGTGACCCAGTCCGACGCGATCGTCATCGTTGCGGCACAACAAAGGGCCAGCCGATCGAGACAACGAGCGATTATCGCGTGCTGTATGCGAGTACGCGTACCGATCATCCCGATGCGACGGCCTCGAACGAAGAAGACTGCCTGGCAGCCACGTATTACGCCCGGTACACGAGGCGGCTCGTGCATTCGACCGTGTGAATGCGCTCGCGGTATACGCTTATGCAAATGCGGCCCGTACACACGGGCGGCGGTCAGATAAGAGAGTATCGTGAATGGAAAGTCCGGCGATACACGCGCGCGTCTCGCCCGACGAGTTCTTCCCCGTTCTACGAACGCCACGAAAGAGGTAATTAACGCGCGGACGTCGTGTTAACAAAGTCGCGGCTACCACGGACCCGTTACCGCCAGTTCTGTCGGGCGTCCTCGCAGAGGGGGACTTCCCTGTCAACCGGTAGAAATCAATTTGATCCGCGCGACTTTAACCAGAGACAGAGAGAAAAGAGGGGAACAGCGTGGCGGTGTGCAGGTGGGAAGTAAGTAGGTTCGTTGTTGGTGAGTTAAGAATTGACGATTACGATGCCGTGTATCGTAATACACGTATGAAGGATGGAAAGCTCCTGCGCGCATCTGGGACGCGTTAATGCGATAAGCATAACGATGATCGCAGTCGTCTAGCGGCTCGCGTTCGTGGTTACGTTGTACGCATGCGCATTATGCGCATAATGGGTTGTTTGCAAAAAAATTCACATGCCGGTCTCTAGCAGTTAGATCAAACTTAAAGGAACACTTTCTATCTACAGTAGCGGACAAAAGTTTTTAGACCAAAGTGTGAAAGAAAATAAATAAAGTAATTAATAAGAAATAACGGTATAAATAAAATTTATATTATATGTTAATCGATAAATAGTGTTCTACGGTAATGACGATAAAAATTAATTCATAAACAATACTTGCGAACCATAAAATTAAATATTGCATTGTCCTGTCGTCTTAAACCCTTTTCCGCTACTGTATCTATTCAGAAGAATAACATTTTCAAGCTAGCAAAACGTTCGATTTGGTCCGAAATGGTGACACGCTCGGTCTCTTTTCTTCGAATCGAATCGCCAGGCAGAACGGAGCGAAGACGAAGGGGGCTCGATTATCCGTTGAAATTCCGAATAAATACCACGGTCTAACGAATCGTAAGAGCGGCTCGGCGTGTCGAGACCCCAATCGTTCACCGCGAAACCAACAGCTGTCGCGAGCCGTCATTATCCTCGTTCAGCTTGGCCACGGAAACCAGGAGCAGCGAAGAAACTGGGTTAACGCTATGACGAGCCGTTTCAATCCGTTGCTGCCCGCGCGTGTATTTTTTTTCCTCCAGCTCTCCCCGGTCAGCTTCGTTACAAATTAACGAGATACCTTCCCTTATCCAGGCTGGTAACGAGCGGAGTGAATCATATACGCGTAACGCGTAGACAGGCCGCGCCGTTTGAAATTGTTTCAGTGTGCCGGTTGCGAGCGCGGACAGCGTGTCAAATGAACGCAATACCGCGGCGGATAATGGATAATGGCACGAATCTAAACCAACACCGGTTTTCATGTAGAAGAACGTGCACGCGTCCGCGTTCGAGCCGTCCCGCTGTAAATGATACGCGGCCGCGTGTGTACAGTCGGTGGAACAAATACGGAGGGGCTGTAAATTAACTGTAACGTTCACCAAACGCCACTCTATCATGGCCACGTTCCCATAAACTGCGCTTAAACATCCGCGGGGTTACTTGTGGATCAGTGGTTTCGAAAATTTGAGCCAGCGATAGAGCAGCGTGAGAGTAACACGTGGATACGTGACAGAAGGAAACGATAAATTCGAGTCGACAGGTTGTGAAAATAAATGTTCCCGGTGTTAGGATCTGTTTGAGTTGAAAAAGGTAGCGGCGATTGCCGATGTGAGTAGAAATCTGGACGATTACGCAGACGGTGTTACACGGGGTGCGTTTCAGAGCTCGGTCACCTCAAGTAACTTGTAAACTGTTTGTTGTAGAAAGTCACGTTTGAAGCAAAAGTCACATGGTGTGTTAATATATTATAGTAAGCACCATACGTTCCCATAAATACCATGCGATTTTTATTTGAAGTATTCTTTCCTTTAATCGAAACAAATAACTCGCACGTTACTTGAGATGCATTGTACGATAAAATGCCACCATAGATTGCCTACTAATTGCTACGTGTTCACATGGCAAACAGAAGGTTGTTCGTTCAGACAACTGTTAACGAGTTGAGTTTTCATGAAACCGTTTTGGAATCAAACACTCCTATAATAGGCTTCCTTTTCATTCGTTCGTTTCAGGGACATTTTTATCAAGCAGATTCGTTAATCCTCCCGCACAAGGATTCGACTACCCTTATCTTCTCGTATTTCCGCAAAAATGTTTGCTTCGACTTCGCAATCGATTTTACAACTTCGCTATAATTCTTCCGTCGACTATACGAGTTACTGTACCGCTTGTTTACGCACGCGATCAGCATTTACGACGCTCGATACGCAAAGTATTATAGGTTGTGCTCCCGCCACCACTGTCGCCGGACCGGAACGCGATAACGCTCGCGATGTGCACGCTCCGTGGGTCGCGGATATCGCGACCGATGATCGATATCGCCGTTTTCACCGCGCGCGAAAATCCGAAAGCTGCTGTGAAATCTGCGAGAGCCATCGCCTGCGGTTTAGCATCGATGCTTTAACACCGTCGGGGGCGGGAGGGGGATCCTTCCGGGATAATCTGATCGGAGGCAATTGAGCGTTTATACGAGAAGAAAGCTTGTTGCTAGCTATTACCAGATTTCTTTTAGAAATTCCCGGTGACTGCGAAGAAATGTCATGGATGTTAATAATACGAACAGCTGCATGGGAGAAAATTGGAAATTATATAGAAATCTGGTTTAAATATTGAAATCGTAAAGTTGTTGGAAGATAAAGCTTGTTTAATCGAAGAGCAAGACTATAATAAGAATAGTCAATATATATATTGAATCGATTTTAATATATACATTCCATTTACGTTGATAGAGCAAACTCCCACCGCAATTCAAGTCTTTCAGACTAAATTCATGATTTCGATGATTATGAATGAAAAAGGTTAACGATTCGTTTTCAAACTTCAACGGATTCACGGATACATACTTTGCTTTCAGATCGGAGTTAAGTATTCGTTCATCTCGAAACGAAATATTGTTTTAAAGACAGTTAAAATAAACCAAGTCAATAGAAACAACCTTTCGTCGACTAATTACATCGCAAAAGTTGACGAAGCAAAATTGTTCGTGACTGCGATCGCATCGTAGGTTTCCCGATTCTCGTTTACGTCGGTGTCTATCAGGACAACGGATACGAGCTTGTAAACTCGAACACCGGGCATTAGTATTCGCAACAGGGGCGTCGTGTTTCTGCACGGCGAAAATTCATGAAGCACGGGTCCGTGCGTATCGCTTTTGGGCCCGCGACACTGTTCGCGTTATACGCAACCGGTCGTTACGTCCTCGGTCGCGTGTAGCCCCGCGTCGACAAATAGGCGAAGTCGCGGTATGCTAATATTAATTCCCCGAGAAATTACATCGACAAACGAATGCAAAGTTATGTCGGGCGTGATCCCAATGCCGCGGCCAAGGCAGTTGAATGCCCCCGTACAACGTACGGATTAGTGCTCGGTACTAACGTAATCGTATGCCTGGTGAATATTTCATGAAGCGCGGAAAAAAGAGATGACACCTGTTCGAAAACCGTTAGCGTACTCCTTTTGCCCGCCAACGATGGGGCGGCGATGCCAAACGGATGTTCGGCGACTTATTTCGATGCAAATTTTCAAAAGAATGCGCGCGCCACGAGTAAGTCCCAGGAAGCGGTAACCACCGCCCCCCTGTTTCAGCCTGGTATCCTTGCTGTGGTATTCTCGTGAATTAATTTACAAAGGCTTGACTTGTCTTTCTAGAGAATTTGACCGAAAGAATTTTTTAAAAGCTCTGTAACTGATGAAGTTATACAGATACGAACTTTTTTTTCTCCGATCAATTTATATCGATAAGCTCGGTTTTCGGACATTGCAGTTATAAAGAAGAGCTTCAGGGATCCGTTTGATAATTTTTGCGCAACTGCAGCGTTAAAAAATGAAATGCTTCAATGCATCGACTAGGAAGACGTACCTAAGTGAAACCTTGCGTTAACGAAACGTTGGTCTTAAATGAATCAAGCGTGCAGGTAACAAAATTTAAAAGAAATTAAAAGAAAAAATTGTTGTTCGATCGTTCGTTGTTTTTCCTCTCAATTTCAATGACTACGATAGGGATGACACGAATGAGTTTACTGATTGCGATAAAAACATGCGTGTCCCTAATCAGACGGTCTATATCAGTATCTAATGTATACCGCTTAATCGAGTAACACGATTCACGATTTTACTGAAAACGTTTCACCACAACGGCACGGGTTAACGAACTTAACGACACTCCGAAAATGGAAGCGATTTATAAGCGAATGTCCATTATCCTCGCGCTGTTATGGCTATTCTTTTTATTATGCGACTTTTATCGGCAGTTCTAATAAAATTCATTGGAGACCGGTTATTTTCGTGGAGTCGCTGTTGAAAATTAATTTTTCAACGTAAGGTATCATTCTAAAGGTCGGACGCTATTAGATATTGGAAATGTCAAGCGTTTCGACACGGGACCCCGATTCCCGTTTCAAGATAGAGGCATTTGTGAACGTTCGAAACGCATGGGATACAACCTGCCGATCGTGAGCTTGGAATTTTTATGGTAATCCTATTCAATGTGCTTTTCCAATTAATTTATTTAGTTGAACATCTCGCCTGTGACACGTTTTCTGTTTTAAGCCTAGATACGTGCACTGCTGCTCGTAAATGAATTACAAATCTTCACGTATTTATGAGAAATTTAAATAAGTAGAAAAGCATATAATGCAGGTAATTATGCAAACACCTCCCTTAAGTTTTGAGTACCCTCTAATATTTAATGGATGAGATTTACAAACCTCCGCTTCGGTTGTGTTTACAAAAATATGAATTCCCATAAAAACCCGTGATCTCCTCGTAAACCCTCGTTCACCTAATTTTCGTACCCTGAAGGATTTTATTTTATACTAACGTATGCTCGTGGTAAATATGATCAATGGATAAGCAAATACTTACGAGCAGTAGTATAATATGGTTCATTGTCAGACGTATACTATCAAGCGATAAAGCGCACAGCTTTGCGATTCTCGTTTACTACCGAATAAACTTTCCCAACAAAATTCCACCATCCTGGCCCCCTCACGACCATCATGCATCGAGTGCACTCGGGACAGAAGCAGCGCTGTCTTAAAACGCTACTATGTTCGGAATGGCTATTATGAAAGTCTTTGGAAGGGACCCGTTGCAATTGGGTCCACGATGGCACGAAATCGATGACTCGGCGTATCTCCGAGACGAATTTTCAAGGGGCTCGCAGGTGTAGGCAGGTGTATGGGGTCCTTTTGCTTATGTATGCGCGTGCATTCGGGGCCGGTCCGCGTATCGAGTGAACCTGAATCGGTCTCCCTAGTCGGTCTCCTTTGCAGGATCGCATAATAGCTCGGTAGCCGCGTTTACATCGTAAAACGTGTCGATGGGACGTTGACTCGCCGCGGTCGCGTACAATTCTCCGCTGTTCGCGACGTGTTACACGAATTACACGGTTCGTTAATCATGGAGAAATAGTGTTGCTCGACTCGTTGCAAATTTTAAGAGACCGGATTGTCCACGACCGCAGACCGAAGGTCTTGGAAACGCTACGTCACGTGTCCACAACACGAGCAAGACATCGTGCGTTACAAGGTTAACCTTTGCCTTACCATTTCTTTTTTCAGCGGTCAAATGTAGGACGAAAATTTTAAGATGCTATATGTACAGCACAATTTATTAATTGATATTTGATCAATGTTGTTGGTGGTTATACGAGAAATAGGTCGCATAAGCTTAACATATAAGGATAGGGTCACCGAAGGGTCTCTTCTTGTTAAAGAACGTCTATCATCCCACCTCGGTATGTGAAGAGTCAAAAAGTAGCATGCTTACGGATCTCGTCGTTTACACTCAGGGAACGCAAACTTATTTGTCCTGTTACATGCATTTTTTGTTACATTAAGTAGCAAGCGATAAAAACGTAATATTATTATCATCATCGTGCATCCCAAGCGTTTCTCAGCGTACACGCGAAGAGCATACATTCACGTCGACGCCGTCCCTTGCACGTGAGAATCTCGATGATGCGACCAGATAATGTTTATCACACACATCGGGATATCCTGTGACTAAGAGGTTAGCGCGACTTCCTTCAGCTAGAGATCTTGAAGAGTTCGCGCCTCCGACCGTTCTCTGTCCCGTTTTACGATACCTCGCTGTAACGAATCCTTCGAGTTCGATGATTGACAGCGAAGGGAACTATTATTCGCGACGTCGACGCAGCAACGTGTTCGAACGTTCGTCGGACCGCTAACCGGAATGCGCGAGCGCTAACTCTTCAGGGTCTCGGAGCACCGTGAAGCATCGGTTGGGTGCTCGTCTCAGCTTCGACGATGAGGAACAAGAGAAACAGAGAGAAACAGAGAAGAGAAGAGAAGAGAAGAGAGAGAGAGAGATCAACGAGAAAGAAGGAGAGACATATATAGGTAGTGAGTGAGAAAGAAAGTCGCACAGGGAAAGAGAGAGAAAGAGAGACAGAGAGAGAAAGAGAGGAGAGTGGAACAGAGGCTCGCGGGAATGGAGCCTGCGTGCTCGCGATTGAAGAAGATGGCAAATGAGCGAAAGAAAGAGGATACAGGAGAGCGAGAGAGAGAGGGACGGCCCCGAAGCACGTGGAGATTCGAGGCACATTGCGCCCAGACCAGCGGCACGAAAATTTGGTGAGGCCCCTTGCCTGCGGACCGACCACATTCCCTCCCCACCCGATTTCCTCGTACGAGAACCTTATCCGCCTGGCTGTTTCGCCGTGGTCCGCTCTATCCGCGTGCGCGTTTACATCGACAGCCCGGATCATCGGCCCGGTTTGCATTAACTGTCGCAACCGCGCAGCCCCGGCTTGAATGGGAAGCCCGTTAAACGAAAACGAACGGCCCGTGAAGGAATTCTTTCGCGGAGTCACGAGATCGAGCATCCTCAACGAAATGTTGACGTTTCGTTTGCTGGCGATCATCCAACCGAGATAGCGTTCAATAATTCATAGAAATGTTCGCGAGACTATACCACGACTCTATCGCTTTCGCCTAGAATTCTTATCGCAAATCGGAGAACACGTTTCGCTTCGAAAACTGGTCGCTGCTATGCGTAATCCGCGGTTAATTGATTAAACGACCGAAAAAATGAATTAGTTATCGGAGAATTCTTGCTCATGAATAAGGCTCACCTAGCGATCGCGGAGTGCGTGCGGAGTCGCCACGTGTTAGCTGCAGCTTAGCGGCTCTTCGTGCCGCATCCCGGCAGCCGCGTTATCGCCTTATCAACCCCGCCTTCTTTCCTCGTCGAGCCTTATCCCTGGGGATGCGTGTTCCTCCTGGTCTCGCTTTCTCTTCTTCTAACAGTTCCGCACCAGTCGCTGAATCCTGCGTTTAAACCACCGTACTACGATCGGCGGAGCACCGTGTATCATCGGCACCGGGTCGCGTTGCTCGTGTTTTCGCGTACTATTCTCTCCAGTCGAGTTCCTCGTCGGGACGACGCAACGAGATCCGTCACTCAACACAATTCACCGATACCGTGACTGTTACATCGGTGCGATCGCGATCATCATGCGGCTGCGACACGATGATTGCTTCCGACCGGTACACCGCAAATTGGGACAAACGATTCGATCGGTAACCGTGATTACTCGCGCGGCTTGCTCGACGATCGTTGAACGGAAAGAAAAGGATCACCAGGAGTCCACGGAAGATCGATTTCTCACGGAAAAGACTCAGCGAACCGATCGTTCTTTTCCGTAGGATCCGCCGAGGGAAGAGATCGCGCGTGTACAACAGGGGGGCACAGCGAGAGAGAACGAAAATCAAACTCCCGTTCGAGCGTGGTCGATGCAACTGGGCATCGATAACGGCAGTGGTACCGGTAACGGCAACGGCAGCAGCAGCAACGACAAGTAGTGTATCCGCCAAAAGGTCCGCGACGTACGTTCGTCAATTTGTCCTCTCCTCCACTGCTACTACCTCCACCTATCCTCTCTCTCTCTCTCTCTCTCTCTCTCGTGCTCGGCGCGCTCTCTTTCTCCCTCTTTCTCTTTCTTTCACTCTTTCTGTCTTACTCTCTCGCTCTCTCCGTCGGTCCTGCTCTTTCTCTTTCTTTCTCCCTTTCTCTGTTCCTCCACTACGAAAGAATGCGCAACCACACTGGTTTACGGTTCCGTTCGCGACGAAGATGTTCTGCGGACTGATAACCTGCCGTCTACTTACCTCCGGCGAGCGCCCCTAACGCGCCGAACTCCCTGGCACGACAGGTGCTCCGAAGGAGGAGTGGGAATAAGAGGATGGTCTCGCGGAGGGGACAGGGATAACCTACTCGTAGCAGCAACAGCAGCAGCGGCAGCGGCGGCGGCGGCGGCGGCGGCGGTGGTGGCTGTTGCCGGTGTACACGCATTGCGAGAGACAGAGAAACGGAGAAAGAGGGCCGATCATGGGGGACAGAGAGAGGGAGGGTTGGGAGAGAGAGGGATGAGGAAGGAGCGAGAGAGACCGGGAGAGGTGGACGACGACGGCGGCGGCGGCAGGCCGTGCAACCAGCACCGAGCAGACCGAAGAGAAGAGGGCAACGACACCGCATCGCGGGTCGGTGGGCTTCGACACATTTACCGAAAACTACATCGTCACCACCGCCACCGCCACCGATGCCGCCGTTCGGATTCTCCGAATCTCTCGATAATTGATCGATCGATCGACACCCGTCCCGACTGCTGCAGGATAAAACTAGGTAATACGTCCTGGTTGACAAAACGCTTCGCTATTGTGCATTACGCACACGAATAAGGACACGCCGCTGCAAACGACACGTTCCGAGGCGCGTAAGCGTGTTTTCACATTTATAAGCGATCGAACGCGTCGCTTACAAGATTGCGCGCGTAGTACTCGGTGGAGAGGTGTTTTGTCAATCGGGACGCGTTGCCTAGTTTCGCTCCGTGATAGATGGAATTTCGATGTACCCTTTTAACGCGCCGTTATTCGCGTTAGAGTAGCAGACGAAACCGCTTCGTTGTAATTGGACAGTATTTCGTAGGTATCTGCGGATACGCTAAAACCTGGCAGAAAGCTGTCGGAATTGTTGATCGTCCCTTACGAATTAAGAGTTACCCCCCGTGGAGCGAGTGTCTTTTCGGTAAGCCGGGACGGAGGATTTTGCACGGTACGAGGAGGAACGTTAGGAATTGGGGTATCAGGATTATCATTATTTAGGGAGACGTCGGGTGGTCATTCTCGATCGTTGGCCTCTTTGGGGCCCGGCCATTTCGTAGCCGGGCCGCGTTTTCCACCTCCCACCCTCCTCATCTTTGCCGCTATCGCGCCACCTCATCCTTCTCTCATCCTCTGCCTCCGTCGCCCTTACCCTTCTCTTCTTTCTCCTGTTCATCTTCTCCCGTAGTCTTATACGTACATGCTTCACCCTTTTTCTTCCTCTCGTCCGTGCCTTTCCTCTTTCTTCGACTAGGGCAGCTCCGGGAACACCGATATCTCGAGAACGATCAGTGATGTGGCCCTTTCCTTGTTGCGTTCCACGCTCCTCGAGAACTTGCGATGACTATTCGCGAGGGCAATATCGATTGCTGTCCGATATCGTCAAGCCGACCGTCATTCTCGACGTCCACGGACCCATTACTCATTCATAGTCTCACCAGCTCGACGGACAATGACTTTCAATCTCCTAAGTTTTTCCACCCTCGTTGTTCATTTACGGTTGACGAACAGGGTGGCAGCCGCAAACTTTCATCCTTCTCCATTTTTCTTCCAGCCAATATCGGTTTACTTTTTCCCTTTGTCGATATCCGTTCCACGCGCCCATCCGTTTCCATTCCTCCAATTGTGGCTTTCCTCGTTCTTCGTGCATTCCGGGTTCGTTCGACATCCGGATGACGTCCCCCATCGATCATCCTCTCCCTCCCCGATTTCCGCGTAGCTCGCCTAACCGTTAATCGTGACACATTCCCCTTTGATGAATAAAAATTGTCGCATCGGACGAATACGAAAATTATAGCTCGAACGGTCGGCTTCGAATACTCGCCGGTGGCTCTCGATGCTCACCCTTGCCGCGGCGACTCGGCTCGGCTCGGCTCGCCAGAGGACGAGGTTCGAGAGAGCCGCGCGCTGACGGGCGAGTACGGGCAACGGTCGACGAAAAAAGAAACATTTTCCGTTTTCAAGATCGCGCTAAAAACCCGATGCCAGTCTCTAGCGCGCGTTCTGAGAAGGATCGGGGTCGCGGGACCGTCGCGTCGTCGGCGCGAGCGTTCGTGTACGCGAGAAGATGCGACGCGGGGCGGGGCGGAGCGCGATGGGCGATCCGATCCGATCCAAGGCGAGGCCAGGCGAGACAAGACGAGACGAAGATCAACCGAGGCGTCGTCGCCGTGCGCTTAACTGCCCTATAAGGCAGTTCTTCTCTCTTTGCTACCTCTAGTCACCGTTGTCTCCAGGAGTACGTACGGTTGGCCTATGGCGAGGTGTCCCGAACGCGCGCCACGTGATCGCGCACCTTCGATCCGCGACAGGACGCCTCGAATTTGCTTGGCTCCTATTTAAATCCCTGTTTCCTGATTTGTGGCTCAGATTGTGACACTCTCGAAAATATAAATTGTACAAATATACAAGTCGCAAGAAAACTCATACTTCTTGGGAAATCGCACTACGATAGTTACTTTTAATCGTGATTATTTCACGGGGAATTTCGCCATGATTTCGCGTATTTATTTCGATGTGATCACAGTACAGCATTCTATTAAATGGTACGTATAAAGTACCATAAAGAGAAAGCTGCTTTGCCACGACGTTTAAGGTACATATTCAATGTAGCATAAGTACATCCCAGCGATAGCAGAGAAGTTTAGATACTTCTAGGGTCCGATGTGAAAAAACGTAAAGTGACTTTTCAAGTTAAGCAAGCATTCGCGTTCTTGAGAATGTATTCTAGAGATACGGCCAACAATTCATGAACTTCACCTTTGCTGCGAAGCTAAGAAGAAGCGAAATACTCCTTTTGAGTAAATATCCCAGGCACGAGGAATTCCTTGCGGACAGAAAGTGGAAGTTGAATTGAATTGCTTCGAGGACTGTATTCAACCCAGGCAATGTTCCCTATATAGTGCGAGTTTAACATAGAATTGCGAGGCAGCAGCTTACAGCACTTTTAGTTAACTCTGAATATCATTTTACACAACACACTTCCTAAAAGTACTTGCAAACAATATACGAAGACCTTAAGGGAAAAACAGGATAATTTTATTTTCCTAATATGAGATTCTAGAAAATACAAAATATAAGCTTCTTAAAGATAAACGTGCAAGGAAGTAACCAAGAGAAGTCATCGATCAATTTCAAAAATTAAATGCTCAATTTAAGGGCAACCTAATAAATAATTGCTTAAAAAACTAGTCAGCAAAAGAATCTGATTTAATTTCTACAAGTTCATCCGTTTTGCTAGAGAACATGTATCATACGTTTCTTTGCTAACGATAAAAACCGTAAATGGACAAATAGTATTAACGAAGCACAAGCAGTTTTACGGTGCTTCCTCGTCATAAACTTGTGCCCGCTACTATACACAGAATCATATCCGGCGTTTCCTAGGCGAAAAAAACGCGCACGATCGGTTCGTTGTCGACTTTTCGGAAAAGTTCTCACGGACTCCCTCTGGCAACGAGCCGCGATCGATCCCGGGGCCCGTTGATCCTTTGCGACGCGTCGCGCCGGTAGCCGGGGAGCACGGCTTGGTCGCACGTGAGTCGCATTTTCGTTCGTGAAACAGGGCCACAGACGCCGTTCGGCCATTGTCTTGTACCCTTGTACCGATGAATCCTCTTTAGCCGCAGCGCGCATATCAATGAATCGGCGAAAAAGGTGAGCGTAGTCGCGCCACGATCCGCTGTTCGATCGTTGATCAAACGGTGCCACGTTACGTACGCTAATTACTTCTCGGTAACGAACCACTTCCTTGCAAACTGCCTCGCGTGATTACGCGCCTGTCCGATTCAGGGAAGCGTCCGCTCCATTAGAAATCGTTGGATCCGCCATGGCCGAGCGTGGCTGCGATCGTGTTACTTGCTAGTCGATCGCCGCTTACGCGGACGACCCATCGGGCCAGACGTCTTCAGGCATCTCAAACTTGCGCGGTCAACTAGCGACCGGAATTTCTTTCGTCTTTTTTCCGCAGCCGTGCAAGAAACGTACAGTAAGCTATTGTTCGAGCTACACTTCGGCCAAGACTCGCGCCACGGGAAGTCGGTGACGTTTCTTGCGGCCTGCCACTCGAGCAGAAGTTCCCTTATTTGAGAACAATCTGAATGTTGGGGCACTGCGACGAACGTGGACGCGTTTTTCTTTGATACGAGCTGCGTGTCGTAGGAACGAAGAACGAGAAGTTCCTTTAGGGAACAATACCGTGGTGGTTTCCGTTTGTTATTAAATACCTCCAACAACCGGAGGTATCTACGGTGCTACGGTCTCAAAGAGTATCTGCATGTACTTTAGTTTTTCAGTGAACTGTTAGGTTCAACGTTTCATTTTCGAAGCTAACTTTTTGTAGCCGCATAAAAGTTGTGTCGATTAATCGAAAACTTGTTAGCCACGCAACGTGTCTATCGAAACCATACAACTTTTATAGCTGGTGCCTGTGTTCAAATTATAGTTTGACAAACTATAACTGTGAATCAACAGTTCGCGTTGCCAGAGTTCAACGACAGCGGAAGGCACTGGCTTTGTGCGGCACAATTATTGACGTTGATCCAGGGGATCGAGTAAGTTTCACAACGATTCGTTCGTGAATGTAGGATAGATTCCAGCAGGCATGAAACCTTTGCAGAATCGACGGTAACCGTGACTCACTCGTCTGTGTCATAGAAGTCATAGGCACAGCTCTCGAAATTGCCGCTGCGGGCGGTTTAACAAAGCGTGGCCAACAGTGCACAAAAAAATTGCGCGGTGCCTGTATCACACGAGCGGAGAATCGATCAAATGGATCGTTCGAATATCGCTTTGCGTGTGTACTGTCCTCTCGATCTATCGAGGAAGGAAACAGAAACGCGTGGACCGTTAAATTTTTCATTAATACTAAAACCAGTTAATTTTTTGTCGATCTTGCATTTTACCTCTTTCGAAAAGATCGTTAACCAGTTATTGGAGGTTTATCAATGTATCTCGATTTATAGTATACTACTGCCCATTAGTTCATATATTGAAGTCATGTTTAGCATGATTACATAGAGAGTCGAAACAAGTAATTATTTCATCGACAGTACTTCGTTTAGGATATATTAAATATTTATTTATTTTAATGGGTCAAGCCCTTTAGATACGATATTAACGGAAAAAGAAGAAAACAATAATATATCTGTGTAAATTTTTAAAGCTAAGGTTGTTGGTAAATAAAAAGGAGAGTGATTACTCTCGTAACCGATTGGTTATACGAGTGTCACTCTTTAATGTTTAACCTTTTGCGCTCGAGAGACAAATAAATATTAGTTCACTATACAATTTTAAGCATTACGATCAAATGCTGAGAACCGAAGTATTTTTTCTTTCTCTTCCTCTCTCTTCCTCTCACCATGATGTTACCATAAAAACCTTCGTACCAAACATTGCGAAGAAGACAATTATTTCCTAAATTTTCCACATGTTTGAATAAGGTAACAAAAATATCGGATTGTCAAATCCTTACGAGCGACAGTGTACCTGTATCGCTCAACCATGAACGGCTAATCCGACAGGAAGATAGTATTTTCGAGCAAAACTATGGAGGAACCTCGATACTTTCCAATTCCATCCCCGATAAATTGGTTCCCCTTCGGGAGGGTGGGTAGGGATATCGGCTGCGGAAATAGGCAAGGGCGCGCAGTTCCGATATCGCGTGCCTCGTATAGCTTCAGCAACCAAGATATCTTTCGCGCCTCCGGTGACATACACGTGTATAGGGTACCACTAAACTTCGACCAGGATTCGAGAGCGTTCCTATGGCCGAGGCGTCGCGGTAACTCACGGGCTACGTGTTCCCCGTGCACGGGCATGCACGGGGTCTTCAGTTTTCAGGTCAAAAGTTTGAAAGTGGTGCACGCGTCGCGGATCCGTCGGCTAACGCGAGCCACGTCGGACGCCGAGAGTTCACGAGGAAGAGGCATCGCGGAGACACTCGAGACATTCAAACTGCGTTGAACACCGACGACGTGTCTGCACGCGAGTTGCATTCGAAAGAGTGCACGCGGCTCGGACTAGTTTCTCTAGTCCGGGGATCGACGGAACCGCGATGCGTGTGTCGTCTCGTCCAGGCGATTTAGCACGGAACTAGCTGCTTATTGGCACGGAACAAAACTCAGTTTTCTAGATGAACGTCGACGAGAAGACGAGAGAAAAAGAGGTAAAGAGAGTGAGAAAGGAAGAGGGAAAGAAAAAGAGAGCGAAATAAGAAGGAGGCTGAAAATTACTTTCGCACGATTTCCCCTCGGGTCCAAGGACGATCGATGTCAAGGTCGCACACTCGCGAATCTTGAGCCAAGTGGAAGAAGACACCCATCGGGTGCAACGAATAAGGCAATCGCGGGATGCTCACCGGAATAAACTCTCTTCAACTCGGTGTCGTACATGGAGCGATGGGGGCACGGCAACGTGCTTTTACGATAATTCACCGAGAAACACTTTTCAGTCCACGCTTCGCGATCTCTTCGTGTTTTCACTTTCGACAGTTATTCCCTTGCCTCCCCTCCCCCTCCCTCCCCCCGACCATCCTTTGGCAGAGCTGCGGGCTAATTGTTTGTCAGCGGGGCAACGTTTCAGCGTTTCTTTCCGCGACAGTTGTTTTATTTTACAGAACAGTTGTGGGAACCGGAAGGGCCTAATTGATGAAGCGAATTCATGAGATATTATTATTCATTCAGCAACGATTTGTTCCCAGAAGGTAATAAGGTAACAGAACCTGTTTACGGTTCAGGAAAATTTACAGTAAAATTCATACAGAAGTTTCTTCGGTGATTGAACTGGAATATCTGGTTATTTCATTTCCAGCATAAACAAATTAGGTGTCTCATTTATGGGTTTCTACAGTTTATGCATAAGCACGATCTTGGTTTACAAGTTAGAAATTATATTTCTGCAACTTCGTACATCGCGATGAACATTTCTATGCAGGCTTACTGTTAACAATATTAGGTTATTCGTTCTTCGAATTACGTATATTCTCAATGTCGATCAGTTCCTATTTTCTTTTAATTTACCATTACTGGTTTTGCCGTTTACTTGCCATTACAGGATTGATACTAATTAATATGTATGTTCGATTTACGAAATCTACGTCTCCTTCATCCGTAATGTTTTATTCGTTTTCATCGGGTCGTTAGATGTTCTAACTTACTTTAGAAACCTGTTATTGCAACAAGTACCATATCTTTCTCTTCGCGATATCACACATTTAGTTTACTCTTTATTCGTCCACTTTATTTCTATTAAAGCAGAAATCAACTTTCAATCAGATAAACATAACTCGCGACGTTTCAACACGGTTGCTATAACAACAGACACGGCTATCTACATCAAATACATGTTAAACAAAATTCTTCGCGACTGAAAAAGTATAAGAAGCGAAAAGAAGAAAAATGTAATGTACCGTAAACTTTGTGGAAACGAATAAATTCAACGCACGAAATGCGTACGCTTTAAGGATAAGCGATTTTTATCCGGTTGATTTTATTGCTCGACTCGACTCCCGTTTCGAGTGGACGATTTTACTTAGCACTTCCCATTAGTTAGCCCCCCCATAATCTTATCCATTGCGCGCATTTAGAATTCTACGGTCTCCACGCACCGGTGATCATAGTTGCTCCACCGAAATCAGAAATCAGGAACAACCGGACGTAAGAAGTGTTTTATACGTGTCTCGTGCACTTGGCAGCCGTGTATGTAGAACGAAGTGCAGTAAATCGGGCGCATTGCCACCGACAACGTGATCCTGGCTCCATATTCAAATTCGCGACTACTTTTCGACTTCAGCGTACGTTAGAGATAAGATGAAGTGCACCGCGTGTAGATTCTAATCTGATGGAATAGTTTCGTGTTGTTTATGGGTACTTCGAAGTAGAGTGGCAATATCATCAACCCCGTTAAGGATAAACGTTAGATCAGCGTAACATTATCTCAACACTTAGCCAATCGAATGGGGAGATCTCCCATTTTTTCGTCTGCTATTGATTCTATTTATTTTTGTTATCATAGTTAGTCTCGAACTACTGTTATTCATAGTTCACCAAATGCATTTCATCCTCTCCCAAACTACAATTTTTAATAAAAGTAAATAGAATCAGTGGCAACGGTTTGTTAAGGAAAAAATGGAAGATCTCCTCATTCGGTTGATTAAGTATTAATAATTACTATTTAGATAGATAATTTACATTGTCGAGATTCTGTTTTTCAGTTCACTACAGCGTTCAGAAACAAAGTGGTATATCGTAAATTGAGTGAAACATACCGCAAATGAAATGTTGTGTTAACGCGTTTAAGATTCAGATTATAGATCAATGACGTGTCTACGGAAACGGCAACTTTTCAAGAAACGTAAAACAGTAATTTCGTTTAGCAACAGCTACAGCGCGAACTGTATTCACGCGATTCGTGCTTTTAAAATGTTCTTGTACGCGCGGAATCGCTCTTGACCCACTCTCTCCGGTACATAGTAATGACTAGTAAATTTACGATTATGGCATGCGAAGCCGGATACCCGACTTTTCGTCATTCGCACATTCGCGAGGAACTCTGAAAGATATCTGTTATTTCTCGCGGAACAGTTTGTCAGTTTGATTAATCCTTAATACGCGCTAAATTATACCTAACCTTCTTATCAGACAGCTAACCAACGACTACAGTACTATGTATTAATCAAGAGGGAATCAGATTTTTCTGCAATAATTCATCGTTTATACGAATCCCGACGTTTTGCCAGACATTCGTTCTGCTTTATCTCCTTTCCTGTTACGTATGCCCTAAACGTCTATCCTCTTTTTATCAAACAGCTATTCAACGTGAAACGTGTCGTCCACTTAACGTAACCGTGTATTGTTGTCGAGCAGAGCCGTGAACATCGGTTCCAGCAAGGAATCCTCGAGCTCCCCCCGGTTCACGTGTGCGAGCCAGAAGAAAAATCTTAACCGCGCTCCATGCATTTCTCCGCCGGGTTCCACGTATTTCCGTTTATCTCTTACTGCCGCTAAGCAGCTATTACCTGGAAGAAATCGTTCGTTGTTGGCCGTGTAGCAAACAGTTGAATGCGAGCGCGTGCCGCGATTCTGTCGAAGATTAAGAGTCCTTCTTGCGAGCACCGCAGTGGTATATGTATTTGTATTACGAATTGGCTAGTCGGGTTACTCGTTGCTCGTACGGGGTCCACAGAGCGCAGAGAAACGTCACCCATTGTCTGCGGACTCATTTCTGTCGCGGGCCTGAATTAGCCGTTTCGAGGTGCGCGGCAGTCTGTTATCGAAGTATGCGTGAACCAAGGAGGGACCGAGGGGAGGGAGAAAAAGATGAATTGGCGCTCGCAAACACATCGTCGTCCGAGTGGTAGCCTATTATTTGTGTAGCTCGCGAGTTAGCTTCGGCCATTACTTCGCATTAACAGAGTGGTCTGCTTCTTCTTCTTCTTCTTCTTCCTCGTTTCGTTTCGTTTCGTTTCGTTCCTTTCTTCTTTGTCTCTCCTTCTGGCTGTTCCTTCGACTTCTTTTGTTCCCCTTCGTCCCTACGCTTATGTCGTTTCTTCATCACGCAGCAGTCGCGGTCGCTGCAGGTAGACTTGTGTCCCACGATGCAAAAAATACTTTGTCGAATTCGCTCGAGATTCATCATTCTACCGTGACTCGAACACGCGATCTGGATATTACTGGTCGCACTTTAGGCCCTTTTTTCGACGCACGCGTCTTCGGAGCACGCAGAAACGGCTGCTCGCATAAGCGCTCACGGTGATTAAGCGAGCCCGGGCTGGGGCGGCGGTTGCAAACGCGCCGTGCGACTCGGATGCAATTTCGTGTATTACCCTTTTAGTCAGCTAGGTAATTTCAGCCTTCGACCTTTTTATATCTGTAATTCACGCTTAATGTGTTTAATCGTAAATGGAAGTGGCTATTAATTGGGTTGTAATACGCGACTCTATCCTGCTACGGTGGCATTAGCTGATGAATTGCTTCGGTGCCTACTTCCACGGAAAATGGTTGACATTTGCCGTGCAAATACCATCTTTTTTCGGTTGTAACAAACGCCTTATATCACAACGTACATTAGCGTTCGGTAGTTTGGAAGACTTTCTAGTAAACTAGAAATTAATGTTGCACCTATCGATAACAGTTTTGTATGCCTTCGTAGACTATTGAACGAAGAAATTTCTATAGTAACAGCGTTCCAAATCCTTTTTTCCTTTGAACTTTTCCTTCGAGTGCTTAATATGTGCGGTGCTGCCAAACTTTCGATCGTTAGCGTATTTTGTGTTCAGGATATTTTAGCGTCGTGTTTTATTTTAACTATTTTCAACCGTTCAGCCGAATGGTTCGAAGAAATATTATTAACAGATTTAAAACCTAATTGCAAGCATGATTTATTGCAATTTTAAACTAGTTTTATTAAGTTCGGCTACTTTTCCTTTACGAGGATTCACTTATAAGAAAGATAGGACAGGTATTGAAATTTATTGCACATTTTAAAGTTGCTTCAAAGAAATTGCTTCACCGTGATTGAGTGCAAATACTACACGGCAAGAGTGGCATAAATCACTTCAGGCTATTGGGAAATAAAACTTGAGGTTCGAAGGAGGCTTAACAGACGTTCTTAAAAAACTCTTTTATTTTTATCGCTAATACAAACATTTAGGAGCCAATATTTTTACACGCATTGAACGTCCTGACAACAGGTTATTAATGGCCGGTTTTAGTTCTACACCAAACGAATCCACGCGCTACACATCAGTTAACGTAGCTTCGAAACACTTTATAAATAAGCGGGAGCAAAATAAAGAAATATTATTACGATATTCTCTACGACACTTGAACGTTAACATCCCAATTCCGGTGTCGACGGTAGCGCGGCAAATAAAACATGAAACAAAATCGTAAAAGAAACGTATCCATGACCATTTATCAGCAAACAAGGATCGACGAAGTACTTCATAAACGTGCAGTCAGAATGCAAAACAACGACACTGGACAAGGTATTTACTCGACTTTGCGCGCGTAAATAGCATACAAGATACACGAGGCGCGCGCCGTTCGATATCTTTCTCGATCGCGTAGATCTATCGGGAGTAAGGCGGAAAACGGCTATAAAACATATCGATGCTTAATCCTGTCAGATACCTCAGGTGTCAGCGCGGCAACGCAAATAGCACGCACGCATCCCGACCGTACAAACTGGTAAACTGTAGCTAGAGATGGGATGAAGTATGATCGCAAATAGATTTCAGTCGGATAGGATTACTTCGCGCAGTTTCCGAGTGAAACAAAAACAAAGCGAAATTTTTAAGACAAATTTTTTGTAAGCAGTAATTTTACATTCGTGGCTAACCCAACTATTCCAAAATTCATTCTTCTAACACGAGTAGTATATACTATTTTACCGTTTCTCCTTCATTTAATGATGTACAATCAATTTTGAACAATAAATTTAGATTAGTCCGATTTTTGAGTAAGAAATTCACAAATCAATTTATTATCAATTACCTCAGCTATTATAGAGATAACCTTAGTGCTTTGCTGAGAATAGATTTTCACCTCTTACATGGAGAATACCCGAATTCTATTGTAGGAAACTTCTGCATCAAAATTGACTCGGATTCGCAAGTGCACGTCGGACTCAACCCCATCTCTAGCTGCAATCATAGCAACGGATGTCCACGTGGGCTGAGTCGCGCTTTCCGAGATTTCCGCCATCGACTCGGTAAATTTATCGATCGTGGCCGCGCTTCGTCCACCTGGCCAGCTGGATATCTCGATCCCGGGAACAAGTTTAGATCCGCGATGGCGGAGGGCTAATTACACGTTGATACCCGTGCACGCGTGCAGACGGCCGCTTAAGAAGCACGTGCCCGCTGTCTCTGCTATCGTTTTACCATGGCGCGGATCGGTACGCCTATTTACCCGGGCAGTTGAAACGCGATGGTAAATAGCGTGACAGCGATCAAGACGGATGTTAGGCATGGCGTCGCACGTGCCTCTCGGCAATCCTATGCGTCGAATCGGCCGTAGGCGTGCGCTTCTACCCGCGCCATTAATTAGATGCACCGGGGAGGCCTTTAACGGTATACACAGGAGACAACCGTCGGCCATTAATGCGGGATACGCGTCGATTCGACGCCGATCGTTCGTTTAATCACGCTCGGGAAACGACTTCGGGTCTCTCTTCAAACGTTAGGCAGCTTACTAGTTTCCTAAGTTTCGAAAGTGTACACAAGTTTCGGTCGGTCGGTGTCGGTAAATTTTAATACCGTTTGATTTTAATATTCTGTATTTGAAAATTTGTGAAATTAAATATTCGTTGTTTGACAAACGAGGTTTCTTCGAGCTTCTTCCACTCAAACAATTAACCTATTTAGGCGTTTTCGTGAAACGATCCGCAGCAGCTGGAATTTTATTATTATTTTCTATATAGATACCGAAAAATATGGGAAGCAACAAAGTTTAAAAGACGTTTATTTTTCACCTTAATTTTCAACCGTTAACAATTATATATTACTTTATCACATAGCATTAGTTTTCTAACAATGTTTGAAGTACTAATGGTCAATATAAATTTCTAGTACGTACATAGTTAATAGATAATATAAATCACTTTCCAAAACACGCACCTGGCAAGTCCTGTTTCGCATCCAACAGGTAGCGAAGGACGCGCACGGTGTTCCTCGTCGGTTTCGAATCGGTTAACGGAGAGGTGGCTAGTAGACTACGCGATCGCGCCAGAGGTCACGCCTAACGCGACACGTGGGAAAAAAAGAACGGCCCCGGATGTCTCGGTAAATATAGGCGCAGTCGCGCGGCAAAAATCGCCAGACGGAGCATGTTCCCGAATAACAGTAAAAGAGCGGTTTATTTGCATTTCGCTTGTAAACCAGCCGCCTGGCCGGCCGGCACTTCTCTTCGCCCGGCCAATTTACCATTCCGAGTTTGATTTTGACACTTTCGGACAAGGTACGTAGAGACTGGCTTCCGCGACCCTGCTGTTCCTGGAAACAGATCGTCGCGTGCATACCGCTGCTTCCAACGGCGGGAGACTGGAATTGAATACGGACTTGAACTCGTTAATGGTGAATGGAGGACGACTTTTCAGAGACGTTATGTAACAGTTGCTGCGGAATAAAAGGTAGAGGAGATCGAGTTATTGCAATATCGATCTCTTTTGGAAGCCTGTGAACCTTTTGCAGGCTTTTTGTTTTTTTTGGAAGAGAAAAAAAATTTGTTAAACTTGAAAAATTGATTTTTGTGCTATACTGTATGGATAGTGGAAGGTTACGTGAAGATATAGAGGATAGGAATAATTGTTTTATTAAACGCCGAACAAATTATTGAATAAATTATTGATATAAATCTCTAATCTAATTGTCGGTATTATAGAGTAAGGTAATTATTGTTGAGAATGTAAATGGCTTTTTTCCTATTAAGAGGAACTAATTATTACAATCCAGCATTTGAAATACTTCGTGTCTCTATTAAAGGCCGAGTAATTTCAGCATTTAACGAGACTTATACTTCCTGCTTGAGAAATAAAAGGATGTAATAAGATACCTCTCCGCGATAGGTAATTAGATGAGAATTGCTTTCTCGTAACAACGTTATCATTACTATTATTCCAAAACGCTCGTTTATTTCTTAACAAGCGTTCACTGGCAAATCCTATTAATAATTTTTCACGTTTCCTCGTAATCAAAAGCTCCGACGCAAAGAGCAGTCGATCATTCTCAGAAACGACAGCCTTCTCAAAAATCTTTTTACTAAAAATGACACGGTCAATTTTCCGCTTATTTATGTATACGTACACGCATATACCTACATACATACGTATATCGAAGCAAACGATAGACGCTTTTTGTTATCATCGGAGCACGTTCTAATCTAAAAATGGCCAAAAATGGAGATGACCGGTTCTTGCACCAATGCCTTCAATTATATCCGCTGCCTCGTTTAAGGTCCCTTCCATCCCAAAGAAAATGACAATTTCCAAGCCGTCTCAGTGATCTCATTGCCAACATCGGATTCTCAAAACCGTGAATCAATCGGATTCCTATCCCATCGATCAGCCGATCCATAAATCGTGCATCGTATCGCGGTCGGATCTCGACGTGCCTCCGGCGTCCTTCCTAGGGAAACACAGCGCAGGAGTCACAGGGGGACCCGGGGAGGCAGTCAGCAGGGGAAAGGGAAACGGAATTCCCCGTAAAGACAGCGGTTAAAATTATAACCATTTAACGACTGTGAGAACACGGCGTAGAATGTCGACGGGCACGAGGGCACGGAAAGAACGAATCGGGAGATAAAGAGTCGCGCGGGGAGAAGAAAGAAACGATGGAGAACGCATCGGGGACGAAGGTAGACCTCTTGTCCGTGGCATTGTGCGTCCGGTGGCTGTCCGGTGCTGCGTTTCTTGCTTAAAGTAGCAGCACGCAGGAGCCACGCTGCTTCTTGGAGGCCGCTCGCTCGGTTCCCTCCTTCCTGCGTGGTACGCGCGCGAGCGCGACGCTCGCACCTGCCAACTAACTAGTCGAACCTGATTAAACTCTGCCCCGTGTGTCGTATGACATGCCCCTGTCGCTCTCCACCTGCCCTGACCTCCTCCTCCTCCTCCACCTCCACACCTCCTAATTCCCGTTAACCCCTTCCCCCCGTTGCTCCGCGTTCAGTCATGTCCTCTCCTCCTCCTGCGTTCTCCTTCCCTGCATTCGTTCTATGATCCAGTGCTCTCCTTCTCTCTTCCTCCTCCTCATCCCAATGCTCCATCCCTGTTTCCTTTTCTTACCGTTCCCTCTTCGTCCGCTGCCGCGTCTCTTTCGTTCTCCGGTTTGTCCCTTTTTCCCTCTACACGGACTGCATCGATCGTTCCCGTGGCGTTCGGTAAAAGGCGGGAGAGAAGTTACAGGATCACCCGATACCATATCCGACCTGCGCCGCGATCTCCTCGCCGACGCAGAAATACGTCCGAGTTGGCCAAACGCCTCTTCCCGATTCGTTACCAACCGCGAGATGGCTCGGCAGAGATTAGGGAGCGCTACCCTCCTTCCCATGGAATCGCAAAGGACCGCCTTTCAGCCTGCGTTTTCTTTTGCTACCGGCCACTTTTCCATTCGTACGCCGTGCTCGATCATTCGGGACGATCAGAGAACGTTACAAGGGGATAGGGAGGAGAGGTTAGGTTTGTTCCCAGCTCGGGCTTGCGTTTCGGGATCGTCGAGGGAGGCTTTAGTTGGATTAGGCGCTTCTTATCGAGCTTTTTATATTAAGGGAGAACATTTTCTTACTTCCGATGATTATGGTCTAGCGGGCAGTATGTTTAAGTTTGTGTATTAAGAGCGGACTGCACGGGTCAAATAATTTTTACACACTGTTTAAGACTTTTTTGCAAGTTTACTTAGTTCAAGGATACGGGAGAAATGAACTGTTGTAGAAATTAGAGGGACCCACGGCAAACAGTGAAACGTGATTCGTCGGGATGGGTCAGAGATTCCGCCAATCTCTGACGTCCGTTTCTACTAATTTGATTAGACGATTAACCACGTTCCGCGTTCATGTCGGTTCAGTTTGATTAGACTCGTCACGACGCTCGATGCATGTCGTAACGAACTCGACGTGGCGGCACGCGATGTAAATGAAAATTACGCAAATGCGTGGGTGCTGGATCGAACTTTCAGCAGTGATTTCTAAGGCCTCTCCTATAGAATGTTGGTCTACAAATTGAATACATGATTTCTGAAGTCTTTCTATATTTTCCTCGTGAAACATGAAAATGAAGATTCGTACATTGAAAAATTAGTAGGTTTTCGAACAATAAAGGTCAAATTAAGAATAACATAGCAACGAAATTAAGATTTCTTCAATTTCAGCTGCATACAACACTTGCTATCCTGTAAAGTACATATATCTCAGTAATAAAAATTTTTCAAAGCCATTCGTATTCATGATGCAGCTACGTATAAGCAATAGGATCAAAAAGATGACGGATAGGAGCACTTTTTTGCGTACGTCATACATCGTAGTTATTAGATACCATTGTAGGTGACATTTTATTCTGCAACGAGAACCAATGAAAAAGTTCCCTCCAGGGAGTACTTCTGCGCTTTTGCTATAACAGTGCTGAATGCATGGAACACGATCCTAGATGAACCGTGGGACTCGGTAACCCCATAACATTTGTTGCTGCACGTTGTGTATACGTGTACGTGAAACAATAATCCTTCAAGAGAAAACATTAGCATACATACGTATCCTTTCAATGCACTCAGTTTTACTTTACACAGAACACGGTCGAGCCGTGTTACGTGAATTTTTACAGTAATATGCACGTGCAATTCACGATCGTGTATGTACATAATTATGCGAGTAACTGAAATTGTGAGGAATTCCTTTCCTTTCTTCCGCGTTTATGGTTTCTCGTTTCTCAACTCACTTGTATTCAATGTTTCCCGAGTTACTTAGAGGAAGTCAATTCAATTAACGTATGAAGAAACTTTTATGTACTAAATAAATTGTTATAAAGCTTGTCACTCTTAACTAATATCGCTCGTTTCTCCTGTAAATCTTAGAAACACAAGTTACGAGTCAAGACAAGTAATACTACCTGTTATTTGACAATGATTAAATAATAAACACAACTGTAATAAATTTTCTATTTTTCAATATCAATTTTACGTATTTTATCGCGAAAATTCAAAGTTGCATAAACACGGTGCACCATTTAATTAAAATAAAAATATGAAGATGTACAAATGCTTTTGCAGCCGCTGTATATTTTTTATTTAGAATTTTTTCATAACTCTTATTTACACGTTAATTAATAGTATAAGTAGAGCTATAATTTTGAAGAAGTCTATAATTTCAGATATATCAGTTCAGAATGTTTGAGGTGTTTCCTATAAGTTGTTCAAAAAAACATCGTAATGTGAACGAACGCAAAACATACGGAGTAAGAAAGAAATGATCGAATGAACCCCGTAATGAAGTTAATGATAGTTGATCGAAGACCGGAACTGGAATGGAAAACTGCGCTGCAGCTTATCGGACGTTCTCCGGTGTAATTAATTGAGAGGCGCTCTTAATTTAATTTCGACCATGTTTGTTCGCCACGGAAATTAGTAGGAATTATACAAGCAGCGCCGCATGGCATAAAATTGTCGAACTAATGATTTTCTCCGGTGTACTTGTTGCACATTTCGTGAGATGGCGCATCGTGGCACTTGTTAAACAACGATATAAGAACGCGGACACTTCGGGGCTAACTGGAACCGGATATGGAGTGTTTGAGAGCGTAGCTTGGTAGGATGAAGCATTCAAAGGGGTTCATTTAAGTACCTTTGTCCTTAGTAATATACAGAAACCATTTTTTGGAAAAAGCTGGAAATCATCTTACATTTCTTAGAACAGCATTATACGTGATTCTTCTCGCGTTCTTATGAAAAAGAAAAAATGTAGTCTAACAACAGGTATTATTTCGATTAGCTGCAGTATTTTGTTTAGTATATAGTTTGTTGTATAAAATAACAGGCAACTTCCCCTGTTATAGGTGTATCTCGAAAAATGCATACAGCACTTCATTTTAATAAATGTTCTATTTACGTTTAACACTATTCCTACCACGACCGGTCAAATGACCGTTTTTAAAATTTTTATTAGAATTTCATATATACAATATAATTGAATCGCCTTTAAACTTTAGACTTACATACAATACATTAACTATTATTATTAAAATTTATTATTATTACTTACAATACATTCTTCAATATTGACTTCTTTTTCCATTGTTTATTTACTCAGAAAAATTTGTAGTCCGTCTTACGTGGGAATGTTGCAGTAGGAATAGGTACACGTGAAGTGTCGGTAGGAATAGTGTCAACGAACGAAATTCACGCATGAGAAATAGGAGATATTCTGACTAGGAAAGGATCTGACAATGGTTACGCACGATACAACGCATTACGTCGATAATGAACTATTCGATTAAGTACCTGTTTAAAATTCTTAAAATTATTGTACACTAAATGTTGCTGTATAAAAAACCGCATCCAATTTTAAACAAGCTTCAGAGATGATCCCGATTTACCCGAACAGGGTACACAAGAAAAGTACAGCAAACATGCTTAACTTCCGGAAGCAATAACTTTTAGCAAATCTCTTCTCCGTTACTGCGTTTACTCTTTTAACTGTATAACATTATTCTCCGGCGATACTCTCGATCCTTTTAAAGCCGTTCTCACTCTAAGTGCCTCGTTCTGAACATTCGCGCAAAACGAGAACGACCTCCGGGTTCGAGTTTCGTTTTATTTTCCGGCGTTCTTTGTTTCACGAGATGCAACACCTTCACTTTACTCGGCGACGTTCGTGTCGAAAGCATGGCTTCCGTCTCGAGGCACCCGGAAATTCACAGTTAATTTCCACGATCGTAAATCGTTCCTCATGATAAAGATAAGGAAATTAAGAAGATGTATAAGACCGAGTTCATCATTCCTTGGGTCCAGATGCGGGCGAGGGACGAGTACAACACGAGATCGGCCAAACAGTATCCCGTGGTAAGGGGACTTTTCAAACGAATACGGGAAGCTTAATAATTAATGTCGAGACACAGAGTGAGGGAAAGAGATAGAGAAAGAGCTAAAAAGAGAGCGAGAGAGAAAGAGAAAGAGAGAGAAGAGAGTCCGTTGAACGTTCTATTTCAGAGTTAGCCCGTTCACGGCGAAACCGAGACGGTCTCGAGGGATACGAAAAAACAATTTTCTTTCGCGCCCGGAACTCTGTCGCACAGGATGAAATTTTCTTGGTGGACAGTTGATACCGTGTGACGATGCTAGTAATAATGCGCGATCTTACCTTATATTCTCGTATCTGCGTATGGCCGGATTTTTAGGCGCGAACACGCATTTAACCTGTTGATCTCAGAAGGGGAATTAAATACAGTTGTTAACAATTTGTTAGGTGCTTAACAAGTTATGACATAATAATTTATTTTCTCTGGGGAGCATATTCGGATTTGCTAAAATTAAAATCAAGATAGTGAAAATTAATTTTTCTTTGTTAACATTGAATTTGATTTGAAGGTGGGATTTTCTAAACGCTGTAACCAGACTAATATATTTACTTTATATTTAAACTAACTTAATAGACCAGTTTGGTGTTTGTCTCCTATAAGAAATCTTAACACATTGTATGCCGACCCCGCGAAAACGCGGGTTTGGAAGTCTGTCGCTTTAGCGCCAATAATACATTCTTTTGTTTGGCGATTTGTTTGTTTCTATTTCTCGTTATCGTTAAATTGCATATAATGAATATGCAAACCAATTTTAGTGTTTCACAATAATGTATAAAATTTTAAACATTTTCTTCACCTACTCATTGGTCGTCAACAAGCGTGCCTTAGATGCCACCGGCATACAATGTGTTAAATAACTGTGTCTATCTCACGTTCAGACATAAGGAGCATTTGCTCGTTGCAATCAGCACACGTATGGATGCACGCTTCCGACAGCGATATGAAATCCCACCTTATAGATTGCCAAGTACACTTACACTTCGAGACAGAATTGATTTCAGTTGGAACCGTTCGCCCCGCGGCATTCGATCTCGTACTTTAACAATAACAAAGAGGACAGCACGAGCTCGGCGTACGAGCGTCTTCACAGCGTTCCGTTCGACCCTCAAAAGCCACGATGCGATCGCACCAAGCAAAGTCTGTACTGGTCGGAAATCGTGAAGGAGAACGAAGGTCTCAACGTCCCGATGATTACCAGTCACTGGTATGGCCGGCCGAACAGAATCCAAACTGATTTCCCTGACATGAAATTCAATCGATCGAACAGAATGAAAGAATTGTACGATCCTTGTAGATTCGAGCTAACCTATCTCGAGAACGACGATCTTATAGGACGAATCTGTTAGGCAATCTTTTTTTTATTCTTATCCTCCTCTTATGACAGTTGAACACTTAAAAGTGGTTGCGTTAACGAATTATCTCGTGTATTTTATATACCTTCGAGTATACGCGAGACGTGGTTTTTACGATATTTCTAGGAATCTTTATAAGATCATTATTATACACACGTATTGTTGAAAATTTTATTACCCTGTAACTATATTAAAGCACGTAGTAATACTGTTCTACTATGTGCTTTTTAATACGTAAACAAATATATATCATACAGATCTAATAATCAATTCGAATGAAAATAATTTTTAAAATAAGTCCAAAGTTGCAGGTGATGGAGCAATCATTTTACTATGCATTATAGTTCATTTGTACATAGAGATTAACAAAATTGAGGTTTGTTTTGATATTTTAGAATTTTGTATTTTTGTAGTCGCTGAAACTTATAACGTTTTTGAAAGAATTAGGTACTTTATCAGGTTATTCGAGTATTTGTATAATGGAGGTTTGGATACGGGAGCCTGTACCGTATCGAAGAAATTTACGGATTATGTCAGAAAAAATTTCATTAATCTTATTCGGCTCAAATGTAAAACGCGAGCTACGGTGGCAGATGAACAGCTGGTTGCTAATGGTCGAGCATTCTCTGCAAATTTATGCGCATAAACACTGGTATTCTTCTTGTCGGGGACAAGACCTTCCCTATTGTTGCCAGTTAATCGTCCTGGGTCACGGTCGAGTTAACACCTACCTCTGCTTCTTTGTTTTGGACTCGTTAATTAAAAGTTTAATTAAAGCCACGTCAATTAATCAGAATTCTGTTTCAGCCCCTCGCCCTCGCGCTCTTCTTCCTCGCCGTGGCGCGGGATGGCGAAAAAAAGGGATGAAAGAAATAAAAAGGGAAAAGAAAATGGAAAGCATGGCGTGGTAACTGGCAGTTGCCTGTTGGCCTGTTGCTGCTACGTGACGAAACGGCAATTAAAAAACCGTCTCCTGCTAGGGAATTTGTTGTATAATGACAGTCGAACAGAGTCCGCGTGAAGTAAATTTGTTTACTCGAAAGAAAAAAAAAAATAAGAGAAAACAAATGCGCCGGTTGTGATCGATAAATGCGCCATGCTGTCCTCAACGTGTGCACGTAATACGTGAAGTTATGTAACAGTTGAACGAAAAAGGCTTTGCATATTGTATTATATTTGTGTATAATTTTATAGAAGAAATTTTAGATATGTTTAGAGATTATTGAAAAACATAATTCTTTTTAAATTGTATAAAACGCGACATCTCTAAGTTTCTGCTTTCGTTTGTCTGAATTGTTCCAACAACGTCAAGGTTAAAGAACGATCGATTAGGTTAAATTTTCGAGCACCACCGAGAAATCACGCATCATTGTTTCGCAATAATAAAGGTGTAAAATTAAACCTCTGCGCCTCTTTAGGACGCGTAACCGTCGGTCGAAAGTAATAAATTTCAATTCGTTCACCGATCATTTCTGCTCGCGGAGCATTAAGGGATCGTAAATTCGAACGCATCCTGAAACAAACGCAACGCTGCAAAAAAAAAAAAGGCCACATGCCAATTCGATTCGTTACTCCTTCATCGTAATAATGTTCAATCGCCTCTTTAATTTCTGATTCACCAAATAAAGCACACTCGAACGCGCGCACTAATTACGATTTAATCGTCCCGTTAATTTAAGGGGGCTGGGAGTACTTCCTTTTTATGACCCCCCTCCCCCACTTCAGGGCTCGAGCAACAAGAAAGAGGCTGAAATCGGTGCTCGCGGTGCACGGTCTAGAGTTACGAGTGAACGCCGCCGGCGAAAACTCAATCAGCAATAATTATGCCGCCGTGTACATCGAGCAATATTAGCGAGCTCGCCACCCTTCGCAGCCCCCGGAACGCATTTAATCGAATTACCTTTGGCAGCTCAAAGTAGCGAAGCCGAAAGGGGTATCTAGAGTGTGACCTCATTAATACGTTGCTCTCCCAAGAAGTTAGATGCGTTCTCCCGGTGAGCGCAAATAAATTTCAGCGGCTACGAGGGCCTCGAGAAGTTTCTTTGGAATTGTTTTACAGCACCCTGCGGACTTTAACAACGCACTCTTTCTCTCTCTCTCTCTCCCCCCTCTTTCTCTTTGTCTTTCTTTTCTTCTCTTGGCTTTTTCTCTTGCTCCTCTACTTTAGGCGTCTGCCAGACTCTCTTTTTCCTGACCGTTCAGGATTACGCGTTCATTCCGTTCTCTTCGCTTTACGCTTCCTTGTTCTTGACTTACTGTTATACGTAACTACGCTACGTTCCACTCGCTGGAAATTCAAGTGATCGATCGCCGCCGGTAAATTGGATTTTATTAGCGAGGAGAAAAGAAGAGGCACTTACATACGTTCGGTGTACAGGCAAGGTATAGGAGAGTTCTTGTGTTTGAAGTCTGGGAATTCCGGGAATTCACGAGCTCCCTTATCGTCCACCACTTTCTGATGGTAAAAGGAAAAATTGAGTGTAATTAGGTGATAAGGAAAGGAGTGTGGAACAGAACGTCGTACAGAATTCATTAGCCCTTACGCAGATTGTTCTTGCGACGATAAACAGATATCGGGACGGTGTTGTTCCTGAACAAGAATTATTATGCCTCGAATTTTATTCCGATTCCGACGTGTTCAGAATGCATAAGTAAATTTTTGTCTTTCGAATTGATAATAAAATAAGAATTACATTTTTATACAACACTTCGTGTTTGTGAATTTTCAATTGTTAATTATTTACATTTAGTCGACCGAACGGAGAGATCTCCCATTTTTTCATCAACAAAACGCTGCAATTGATTCTATTTTCTTTTGTTATTAGTCAGTCTTGAACTGGTGTTGAATTTATTAAAAATTGTAAATTGAAACAGCAGAAAATGCATTCGATGAACCGTGAACAACACTTGTTCAAGATTAACTAATAACAAAAGAAAATAGAATCAATGGCAAAGGAGATCTCTTCATTCGGTCGGCTAAGCGTTAAGTGTGAGGTTCACTATTTCTTTACTTCTAACAATGTTCCCGAAGTTGTTATTTTGTATGTACAATAAAATTGTTATTAACCATCGCTATTATTCTACAGGAATTAAACACATGTACGATATTGTACGAATTCAAATAATACAGTTCGCAGGAAAACAGTCTGAAAAATGTATTATACGATACGCTTTTTCAATCGTGATTTCATATTCGGAACGTAATTTAAAGCTTCGATCCTTTCTTCAAGCCGTAATCCAATGGCCATATTTTTTGTACCCCCCCCCCTTTCATTATTATTTCAAAATTGGAATGTTGAACGATTTTGTTGCTCGATATAGAGGATGACTGCAATATGGGAGCAAATTGTTTTGAAATGTGAATATTGCGTTTTAATAACTCCGAGTGCTGTCGTACGGACGGTGCTCAATTAAATTTTCTTGAATATCTGGAATAAAAATAACACGCAGTTTGTTGTTGAAAAATATTCTAGCGATGTTTGAATAGGCCATCTGCTCCGAAGAAACATTTATTTTTTTAATTCGTTTTTCAAGCATTAGCATGCGTTGTCGCAGGCTTTTTTGAAGTTTATGTTTGCTCGTCTTTTTTGTACGTGCATAAAACAATGGTATGCAAGAAAAAAGAAAAACAGATTTTAACTCAGAAATATAGTTTGGAAACTTTGAGTTTTCTGCTCGGTATTCACTTGGTCTTTAAATGAACGTCGCTTACCACAATTTAAATGTCTGGAATAGCATATACGTGTGTATTCATGAATTCATAGAAAATTCGATTTACTGCATCTGGTTCAATAGATACAGTAGCGGACAAAAGTTTAAAATCAAAGAATCAACGAAACTAATTTAATTAGTTCATAAGAAATTGTACGATAAACGAAATTTTATGCTAATCAATAAATAGTGTTCTATTGTAATGACAATCAAGTTGAATATATAAACAACATTTGCAAACCATAAAGCTATGTTTACATTGTCCCCTCGTATTAAACTTTTGTCCGCTACTGTACATGTATTAGTAGATTCGATGTTTTCCCAGTGAAATATTCACCTCAGTATCACTATAATAAGGACCACTGTATACTACGATTCTCTCATTTTTAACACTTCCTACCACGACCGGTCAAATGACCGTTTTTAAAATTTCGATTAGAATTTTATAGATACAATATAATTGAATCGCCTTTAAACTTTAGACTTTTCTTCAAATATACGGATAATACATTTTTCAATATTCACTTCTTTCTTCATTGTTTAGTTTCTCAGAAAAATTTGTAGTCTGTCTTACGTGGGAATGTCGCGGTAGGAATAGGTATACGTGAAGCGTCGGTAGGAATAGTGTTAATACTCGATATTGTTAATTATAATGAATTTACATAACGATATATTACGGTTTAAATTAGAAATAAGTATTTGATAATAGTTAAAATAGAAAGTGATATAATAATAAGAAGGATGTGTTATAAAGATAAGTTCCAATTCAAAGAACAGGTTTAACAAAGTTGACGTATTTAATTACATAACATTGCGTAGGATCCTGTTAACCATATCTTAAATGTATACCGATCTTCAATTATTAGTGACTAATTTTTTTAGCGAGAAAAACGTATTTATATCATCGATGGTAGTGTTTTATCGTTATTAAATTAATCTCTAAAATTTTCGTTGTGATTTGTAATTAATTTGTTTGGAAAACGAAAGTCTTCGTTAAGTTATATAAGATGGTTGCACAATAATGTTTAAAAGTCATAGCTTATAATTATCTGCAATAATAAATTAATTTTACGACATCTTCATAAAGTTAAATCGCATCGCAATTGAATAGGTTGAACATACTTTTTCTTCTACATATTTGGCCATGGTTAAAATTAAGCTTGTCTCCAATTAAACATATAACAGGTTTTATTACACTGCAATGTTTCACGCATTATTTTTTGCAATTTACATATTCGCACGTATCTGTATTCGCACGCTAAAAGCGCATCCGACATTAATCCCTGAAGGATCACCGTTCCCAAAAGAAATCAGCCGCTGTATGCCTTTCATCTACCCAAGGGTTTTAAGTGAAAACGTTGGTTTAGATTAATGTGTAACTATTTTACAAGTCACATTAAAAAATACTGTGGTTCTCCCTGAAGCATAAAAAACGAGTGAATAATTAACAAACGTCATATGTAAATGATAAAAGTAAAATGAATTTTGTATAAAGTTTAGTATGATGTATTTCATTAATTGCGAGATATTGTTTTACAAGCAACTTTTGAAATGGTAATACGGTTAGAGTAAAGTGTATCTTCTTTTCTTCTCTCAATGTTTCAAGGATTAAATTAATACAAGATCATGAGGTTGGAGAAATGAGACGTTGACATCATTTTGTGTCATCTTTCCGTTTTTACCATTTCACTACATTACAATTCGCGTGATTTTTATCTTCCTCTCTTTCAATATTTGCTCAAGTCGTCTTTACGTTGATTTATGATTTGTGCATCTCGAGATACGTTGACATTGGCTTCGCTAAACAACTTCCATGTACATTCCCTTCGCAAAGTTTGCACGAAAAATGAAAACGATAAATCCAAATAAAAACGGCAAATTCATCATTCGTCAAATATTGAATGTTTCCGTTTTTTTTTTTTTTTCATATCGGCAAAAACTGTGAAACTATTCGTCAGTTTTTAATCCATTTGTTGCCAGAAATACTTTGACTCGATATTCTAAAAACCTCGCCGCTTAATAATGCATGCGTGTAATGCGTGTAGTTTGGTTTGTTGAAAGTTGCCTTTTTTCGAGAAACATGTTTATTTGCTGACCGTGTTTGAAACAATAACGCACGCTCTTCTTAAATTTTTGTCGAATTTGGAAAGCTATGGTTAAATTACGTTTAACACGTATGCAAACGTTTCAAGTAAATAAATGTTCAAACACACATCTAGGATAACGTCATATCAGAATGTTCTTTAGGAGAAAATTTCTTAAAAGTCCCTTTAATCAAAAATTTATCAAAATGCAGGAAACCGGAATTAACATTTAAGGTTAACATATTGACATCAATTAAGCGAATTTATTAAATGTCTAATTTTTGTTTCATTCCATTCTGAAATAAATCCACAATATCTGATTGTTTAACAAGCGACAGTGCAATAATTGTAAACAAGCCAAAAAGAATGAAGAAAGTAACGGAGAGTACTCGTGCAAATCTTTGATTTATAGGAAAGATGTTTCCTACACTAATAAATTCATAAATATTTGCAAGCGGCAGCTACACACACTAACTGCCAATATTTACATGATGTACGATCCATAAATTGCGTTTTTCAATACATTCCGTTGGAAGCCTTGTAAAATACCAGAAGACTATGTTTTATTGCGCTACCATCTTACACATTTTAACAGTACTCTCGCTTTTGTTCTCAACGCAAACTAAGCGTAAATGTGTGCAACGTGTACGATCAATACGACAAAGATAATTTTTATTTCCGTTTTGATTGAAATTGATGGAGAAATTAATTTGTCATAAAACACTCCAATTCATCGATACACAATTTAATTTCTCACAGTATGTTTATTCTAAATCGTTCTCAATAAACACATAAGTTAATCAAAGGTACATATCTTGAAAAAACACGGATCGTCCTAATATTTATTATTTGTAATAAAATATTATCACAAGTATTTGATGAAATACGGTGTAAAAAAATAATTTTCATCGTCATTTGCACCAAAAGCAAAGAAATACTTACTTTCAAACCGTTCAGGTCCCTTTCGTTTATCACTTTACTTAAAACTTTTGTTCCTAGATTTTATCAAACGATAACACCGAGTCGAACTTTATCTGACCTCAAACATCCTATTATATCTTAATTATATCTTTGTGAAGTCACTTCGACATCATAAAGTCTCGCGAGATCTTGATACCCGCGTTATCTACACGAAACTCGCTGTCTGCCGCCAAGGAAACGGAGCGTTTCTACTAAATCAAACAATCGACGTCGGAGAAGTTCGAGTCGGGAGTATCTCGGTTTTTCGACCGCGAAACTTCGCCGGTTACCGAATTTTTCTGTACAATCTATAGAATCGAGCACGACCTCGGTCACGCCGGCAAATTTGGTCCGCGCACGCGCTTTATCGCGATCTGATTCTTTCCCCGTGAAACGGTGTAAATCACGCGGTTCGTTTTCTCGTCACATCTAGAAGAATATACTGGACAGATTTACAGGATGTATAAATTACCGCAACCGAGATGTTTGTCGAAGCGGTGTGCTCTATTGAATCGTTCACTTGCATTCTCGCCCCTCCCGCCCTGTCCACCGCGCACCGCCTCGCCTGTCCTTTCCTATATCACCGATAACGGACACCTTATTTGTCGAAGAATCATTTTCTGGCGTTCCCTCAGATACGTCGAGACGTTTATTTACGAGGCTGCGAGCACGTGCGAACGCGGTCGTATATAAATTCGGTATTCTTCGGCGTTGGCCACAATGCGTGCATTTCCAGCATGGCGACGATCGGTGCAGACTCGGCCTGCTGTTTGACGGACTCGGCCAAGTCGTCGCAGGTCTGTCCCGTCAGAGAGAAATCGGCCGCGCTCCTCCTCGATTCCGACGTCAATAAGATCGTCGAACGGAAACTTCGCTCGAACAACTTTCGCGTGTTGCAGTGGAGTTTGGATAGCGTCGGCGAGACGAATGGCTTCCTGGGCCAGTACTACAACCTCACGGTGACGGTGAAAATCGACGACAAATCGAGGTGTTTGAAATTCTTCGCGAAAACACCGCCGCCCACCTCTAGCCCGCAGTACGATTTCCTGGTCCGTTTCAACACGTTCGACAAGGAGATCGTTATCTATAGCGAGCTAGTGCCGACGATGGGGATAGGTATCGGGTCCAAGTGGATACCCGATTATTACCTCGGGAAGAGTAACAGTATAATGGTGCTGGAGGACGCGGTGCAAGAGGGCTACGTTACACCGGACAAATACCTGCCGTTCGACGAGGACCACTGCATCTCGGTGGCGAAAGCGCTTTCGGCCTTCCACTCGAGGTCCTTGATTCTCGACGAGAAGCTCCGCCGGAGTACCGGTCAAACGATCTTCGACGTTTACGGACACATGCTGAAGGAGGTGGCTTTCGTCGAGGGCGACCAGGCGGCTGAGAAGTTTCTCTCGTCGGGCGTCAAAGGTGCATGCACCATAGTCGACCTCATGGAGGAACTTAGCGTCGACGAGGCGGCGATGATAAAGAATTGGATATCAACGCAGGTGCCGCTGTTGCCGAAGTTGTTGGTGTCGTCGAGCAAGTTCCGGAATGTGATATGCCATCGGGACGTGTGGCCGAACAACATCATGATCAAACGGGACTCGACGGGCAAACCGATCGGGTGCTACCTGGTAGACTTTCAATTCCTACGGTACAATCCGCCGGCGATCGATTTCGTGACCTGTTTCCTGTTTGTCACCGATCGTGCCACCAGACGTCGGTGCTACGACCGCGTCTTCGACGTGTACTACGACACCATGAAGAAAGAGTTGGCCGCGGAGGATCTCGACGTGGAGGACTGTTTGCCCCGCGCCCAATTCCTCGAGTGCTGCGACGCTGTGAGAGGGATCGCGTTGGCCTACGCGGTTTCCAACATACAGATAATGTTGCTGACCAAGCAAGCGATAGAAAAATACTTCATTGGGTCTACCGATCAATTAGAGTACGTAGTGTACGGTGACCAACGGTGCGAGCTGGTCAAGAGCCAGTGTCGCAGCGTAAAGGAGTATCAGACACGTGTCACGGAGGTAATAGAGGAAATTAAGGAGTATCTGGCCGAGGATCCGGCGAGGCGCTAGCCGGCGAGGGAGGAGAACGAGGGTTCTGAATGTTCCTGGGGTGTCCGTCGTTCGTACCTGCATTACGATCTGTGATAAAAGGACTTTGGCAGAGGGCCAGGAAGGGGGTGGTCGCCCTTATTTCGGAATCTACGATTTGCGGATGTGTCGCAAAGTCGGCCGGAACGTGCCGGGGCTGGGAAGAAAGGCTAGCGAGGACCAAGGTCAATCAATAGTCGTGTATCAAGCCGAGTCTCTGCCAAGATATCGCCGGATATCTTCTGAAATATCGCCGACCGTTTAATCCGATTTCTCTCTCCAGCTGGGAATAATCGTCCTTTCTCTTTTCTTTCTCTTTGGACAACCTTTGCGCAAAACGTTCTACACAATTACGCGAGGTGTCCCATCGGAAGCGGGCTACCTGGCTATCTTCTTTAATCGCGACGGTGCAAAAGAACGTTTTTTTGAAATTTTTAAACTCCCGCGTAAGTTGAATAATTGGAAGGTACTCGGTTGACCCGCTTAAGTCAACGGCAGATTTTAACGATTACAAAACTGCGGAAGTGTCTACGATGTATTTTGTAACAGAAATAAAAAGGCGAGCGAGCAAGTATTTCGTTTTGTATGACTACACGAATCGCGTGCATTCCCGAAAAACGTGATCCAAAGTGTACACGTGTTCTCTCGTTATAATTGATGACGAGGGTTGCCATTGTGCATGCAAACGAACACACGAGGGACCTTTTCGTTGCTACTTTCGTTTCACTCTCTCCTCCCCCTATCTCGTCGTTTTCGTTTTTTCATATACACTTGTCGCGTTGTTTCGTCGCTCTTGTGTACCCTTTCCTGTTCAGATTTCCTCCCGACGTTAATGCCCACGAATAAAACGGACACGCCGCGCCGGCAGCCACATCGTTGCTTATTATATCCCGAGCGTATTTTTTTCACCGAAACGTTCACCGTTTCATGGCTGTTCACGGTCCGCCAATGAACCCTGTGTCTCCCTCCCCCTCCGACTACTTTACCCTTCACCGTAACGTTTCAACGTAATTATTTCATTCCGTGGATTTTACGCGACCACTCGCATACGCCGGCAGCTTTGTTAAACGGAGAATCGTTAAGAAAGCTAATTTTCCGCTTAAAACCATTGTGCGATACGCCGCTTTGCAGGCTTAAACGGCGGCATCGTCCTCCGTTGGGCGAACTTTGTCGTAAAAGGGAGAAGGGATTACGGCTCGTAATAAACTTTGCAGAGAACCTACGAGGGCCGGAAAGATACGAACGCCTAATATTTAGAGCAACTTTTCGCTGGGATCCTATCGCCGCTTCGCGTAGTCAGGATACTGGCAAGTCCGATATTGGCTTCGCGATTGTCAGATGCTGCATCATCCGAAAACGATGAGACAACCGAGACAGGGATATTTATTTAACAGGGGAAACAAAGCTTTCTTTTACGAGCATTTCTATTCTTCACGTGTACGTGCAAAGGGAGTCGCATGATTTGATCAGTTCTAATAAGGTATGAGTTACATGTTTTAGGTAAATAAAATTTGCCTAGGATCGGGGGAGAGGGTTCGTATGGTATTGTAATATTTAATATATCGTGAAACTTTTATTCGAAGCATTCATTTGTGCAACGAATAATTTACAAGCTACTTGAGGCGGTCAAGTTGTAGGATTCACCCAGTATAATCTTATACAAAAGATTAGGTAGGAAACAAGAAGAGATGATTCTATGATACAAAAGTATTTGGTTTAAAACGATGAAAGTTCACGTTGAATTAAATACCTATATCTGGATCCCGGTGTCATATTAATAATTTTTATTATCTTGTTCTGTGCCGTTTAGTTTTTAAAACAATAATGTTGTACCTTTGATTTATCCTCTAAAGTTTGGAAAGTGTAATTTAATACATTTTCACTTTGTGGTTCGGATATGCGTATAACAAGCCTCGTTTCCGTTCAGAACAGCCGAATGATCGAAATAATTGAAGTAATTGAAATAACCGAATAACTAAGTAGCCCAATAATTGAACAATTGAGACGTAGATATTATTAATAATATGTGCCGGTGATATTTCAGTTCTCTATACCGCGTGAACAGATCGCGGTTTCTCTCGCAACGTTGCATACAAAATAAACAAGAAGATGAATGTGACCAGCGCCGTGCATCATTGAATATTTCAGGTGGCCGCCATTCCGTTCGCGTGAACGCGAAATCGGGTTACACGATATAAATACCCTTCCTATAGAATACATCTTTCGCGAAGTGTAAACGCGCGTTCTTTTTTCGTTGGAAAATTTCGAAAATCCACACGCCGGCACCCACGGCGGACCGTAACACGCATGTATGAATATTTATGTTTCATTTCGAGCGAAGGTTAGAATTAACCTACCGGTATGGACGATTGAAAACACATCTCAGTTTTTGTTTTCATTTTATGAAAGCTGAACGGAATTTCGTTCGAATCTTTTTCACCACGATTTATCGACGTTACTTTATATCAAACACCTTCGTTCCGCGAAGCAAAATTGGAACTTGTATTTCGAATGTTTATTATTAACGAAAAATGAACGTATGATTGTGATAGGAGCAATGGCCATTGTTAAACTTCAATTTATGGCTTTAATTAATCTCTAAGGATAATATTTTTGCGAGAAAAGCAAAGCTATCTGTAGCGACCACTGTGTTTCGCGACAAATACACCACAGAATGGAAATAGTTTAGGATTATTCGGATTATTCGGCGGGTGATACGGTCGCGAGCGATCAGAGCAAAATTGCCTTTGCATCGAGAGCAGTGCTGTGCCAAGCTTGTTAATCACAAAAGCTTACTGTTTCTCGTACGCTCATTATACTTCGCAAACCGCAAGCTTTCTATCGAACAGTGTAGAATTATCATCGATCAGCCGATGGCATTACGATTCCATTATCTGCATCCCTGCTGAGTTTGACCCGACTAACCGTTGCTCGTTATGAGAAGCCTGCATCTAACAATAATACCGTGATTATACTACTTCGAGAATATTATCCCTGCCTACAAAGCATTGAATTATTCCACTGAAAGATGCATTCAAAGTGATAGCGTGTTCTAGCTGTAGCCAAAGATCTCGCTTGTTCAAGCTTGCTGCGCTATTTCTATCATCTGTATATTTCATTTTCTTAATTGTGTACCCTTGTTGCGATAAAAATTATTGGTACCCCATACACGGAAGCGGTATAATTTTTGAACAGATGAGAATTTTTATAAAATTTTAGTTTCATGAATCGTATCTTATGAAACGTGCATCATTATATTAGCCCGTTCAGAGAGTGACATATGTATACGGATTACCAAATTTCTCATGTATCCCGATGTTTATGTCATTTATGTTAACTCGCGAGAGTGTATCGTGTCAGTTGATTCGCCACATTATTTATCTCTTGCGATTTATGTGCATACGTATCTCGTTTCATAACGAACTCAATTTCGAATCTACTATTCTATTATTTATGCGTTAGTGGCGATAACGAAACATCGACGCCACCACGGAACAGACTTTCAATGACGAACCGTTACGTTCAAAGGGTAAAAAAAAAAAAATCGAACGCAAAGAAAACAACACGACAAATGTCAATTTATTTCAATATCTGCACTGAAAACAATTCGAAGATACAATTGAACAAAAATACGCTGAATGCTCTGCCGCAAATGCAGCTCGAGCAACCCTCCGACCAGACATAACCTAAAAGCGTTCCAACTCCAATCCCGATGCAACATTCTTCACAGTCTGCACCGGAAATCCTATCGGGTATCGCGGATGTTCCGCCGAGAAACAAAGAGGCTAATGATGTTCGACGGGGTAGCGGCACATCCGTTTGCGAAATGGTCGTGGGCTAGACTGGCGCGTTGCGCCGATCGCACGAAATCTCGTGGCTCGCGGAGGCGGCCGCCCAAAGGCGCAGGCGTCCAGCGTCCGGCATCCGGTGGCGGCAAGCGGACTCCGATTTTCTCTAGTGTCGCGTCAACTGCCGCTGGAGAGTCGCGTGCGTCTCACCCTCTCCGCTCGAACCACCCCGCTTTTCGCGTGGCTCGGTGTGCCACGTTCGCGAGAAACGCTTCGAGCCCGACATCCGCCGCGAGTCCTACATATGTCCTCTTGGACGTTTCGCGTGGTTGCCAACCGCAAGTTCAGGATATTCGTGCAATTTTACTTTTAACCCGTCCCGTCGACGCCTCGTGCTTCCCTCGACCACGCCACGCACACGACGTGGGTATAACCTGTCGGGCGAATCGTCGCACGAGCGTCCACCGCGACCATCATCGCGTGCAACAGCTGATCCGCAGGTTCGTTTTAAACGATTCAGTTTGCGGCGGATTAAAAAACGGTAGAATAGTGCCCGTTTGGTGTGAAACGATTGGGACCATCGGGGATACGTATCGTCAGAGATGAATAGTTGTGCCGGTCCGTGTGCCCGGTCGAGTGTTTTTGTGCGGTTTCGAAAGCTCAGTCAAGGTGATTAAAGCAGTGTGTGCGAATACGAAGGGTCGAGTGTTTTCGAACGACCGTAACGTAAACAGAACCGCTGTTACCGCCGTGTTCAAGGTCCTCGGCGGCGTTTCCGGTTCATCGGTACGCGTACTCGCCCCTGCACGGCGTCCGAGAAAGCGGTTAAAGAAATTTTGATGAACGTCGAGGGTTGAAAGGGGGCGATCGGGGAAAGTGCGACGACGACGACGACGACTATGAATTGGTGCAAAGTGCAGGCTGTCGTGCATTCAGCAGAGACGTCGCCCGGCTGGAAAGGAATGCTTGTATCGGGCGCCGAAGCATGAGGGACGTCGCATCTTTAACGTAATGGTAAGCTGAAGTTGAATTCTTCTCTGTAGATTCGCCGATTCAAACCCGTCAGTGCTTTCGGTTAAACGCGATTTCGCTCGGTTCGCGAGACGAACTTTTATTTGAACTGCACACGTAAATCTTTCAGGAGGACTGCCGCATTCCCTTTATCCGTATTTCAGTGACGTTCGTACGGTAGCGGACAAAAGATTAGAATCGAAAAGAATTCGCGAATATGAGATAATTAATTTACACGAATTAAAACGAAGTAATCTGTATTATAATAAATTATGGTAATTTAGTAAAAATAGTAACTATCAATTTAATATTTTTTTACGATGCTTTTCCTAATTTTGTACTTCTTTTTCTCCGTAACATTGTAATTTTGCAGCAATTTACAAGTCGTGCAAAAAGTTTTGTAATAATTAGTAAGCGGAATGATTTCTTATTACAAATAATAGCGGATGCGTACACAATTTCTAGAAGCTATGAAAGTATATTTCGTGGAAGTTCCTGTAAACTTATTGTCGCTGCTGAACGTCCGTGCGTACAAAAAAAATGACAACAAATCTTGTGTTTTGCCTGTGGATTCCGTTGCACTCGACCAAACACAGGTGCTCTGTCGAATAGATGGCGATTTCTAAATTTCTTTGTAACGTCACACCGTAAACCGAGTAAAATATCGCTGTTAAGCGGCGCGGTTAAAGTAACGTTTGAGCGTTGGCTCGCGTGCAGAGCTCTTCCGTTTTTCTTTTGCCCTTTTTTCCGTTTCGGACACTGCTACGTCCGTGTTCCCCCGTTGTTTGCGTTGTTTCGCAGTAAACTCTTAGGATATGACGTTGATCTCTCAGATTAATCCTCTTTCCTGGCACATGCGTTTCCAAGTTCCCTTTTTTATCGGGGACAATAAAACCGGGAAACGATTGTCCTTTCGCTCTTTGAGTTATTTTTCGGCAGTTTTTGTTGCGTTTTATACTTTTTGAGAGAGCGATTTCTCTGTGAAACGGTAACCGGTTTAAAGTGAAACGGTAACCGGTTTAAAGTGAAACGGAATTTCTTGTTAATTTTAATGCTGTGCTATTCTGTATAATTCTTTTTTCTACTAAATTCAACTTTGATCTGGCGTATAAAAATAGCGGCGCGTTTAAATTTAAAAAACGTGGTTAACGTTTCATTCGAACAAAAAGCTATTATTTATTACCTTCGATTGTGAATTATACAGCAGTTGCATTCGTTTGGTGGCACGTAGAATTGTCTTTGGTATTAGGACAGTTTTTCCAAGAATTCTCCGTGTTATAAGGCAATAAAGTTGGTAATGGCATGTAAATGGGTGCTAACAAACAGTGAAGTAAATTGTAATTTATCTTTATTATTTAATTATACTCTAACGTTTTTAGGTAAATTAATTTCAAGCATTTAAACGTGCATATAATGAAAATTTCGATGCACGTACTCGACGATCTGTTTCACTTTTAAAACACAGACCCATCAGAAACAAATTAATAGAAATCATACTTTTCGTTTCATTACAGTATTTAATCTAATTTAATTGTTACATACATCAATAGATAGCTTTTAGCCTATACAAGGATACTTTTTCTAAAACTAAAAATATAGTCGTGTTTTCAAGAAGTTATATTCTATTTCCCATACATCGATAGAGATTGGACAAAGTAAAGAAAATAAAAAAGATATTAAAAACCTATTTAAATAATATACGTTTATGATTATGGCAATGATTCAAGTTGAAAAAAATCTGTCTAAAATTTATATTTTTGTTTCCATTTGATTCAATCTGTAAAACAACTTTTCCTAACATTTTTAAATTAGATCATTTTCATAATCACTGGCACTTACGTGTACGTGGTGATTAAGCATTCGACGATAAAGGGTTAAGCCTGCACATAATTATCCGTGTCCCTAAAGAGGTTAATCAAGTCTAGTATACAGATTTATACAGTATCACAACACTAGCAGAATTTTTCTGTCGCGACGAGTAGCCATGATTCGCCCGCGCCTGTTCCAGTTTATGCCAGCTTTAAAACTCTCGCGGATGAGTCGATTTTTTCGTCGGAAGCTCGCTATTTGCGCGAAAGTATAGACGAGAAAGGCAGGCAATCAGCCATTAACGGCACGTGTCGAGGCGCGCGATTTGCATACCTGAGTATGTGTCTGCTCTAGGTCAGACACAATGGCGCCCACGATTTTACTCTCCCTCTCTCCCTCTCTCTCTCTCTCTACATTATGCCACTTTGCATCGTGCACAGATATAGCTGGTAGCTGAATAATCTGGATTGATCGTACCAACTGTTTAATCGCTTTATCCTAACTGCACAATGGAAGAATGATGCTCCGAGCAGTGGCCGAGGTCCGGCTTGACCGGTTCACCAATTAGCTTAAATATCGCTTACGTTGACATTAATCGACGTATCTCGCTGATTCGAAAGCAATTACGTGCATTAACCGGGGCCGTTTCTAAGCGATCGGGTCGACGTTTGAAAATGGTTCAACCCTAAACATAATCGTTTCGCTAACAACTCATTTGCATCGCAAGGAAAGAGTAATCCTTTGATGGATGCTTTTATTAACACTATTCCTACCAGAACTGGTCAAATGACCGTTTTTAAAATTTCGATTAGAATTTCATAGATCCAATGTAATTGAATCGCCTTTAAACTTTAGACTTTTCCTCAAATATACGTATAATACACTTTTCAATATTCACTTCTTTTTTCATTGTTTATTTTTTGAGCAAAATTTGTAATCTGTCTTACGTGGGAATGTCGCGATAGGAATAAGTATACGTGAAGTGTCGGTAGGAATAGTGTTAAAGTGGAAAAGAACAGTTTTCAATGTAATCCTGATTCAAGATCCTAGAATCAAGTAGAACGTTTTTTTTTCTTGGAAAACTTCTTAGCAATTTTTATTTACCAAAATTTTCACTGCATTTTTCGTAATCGTGTTCGAATTAAAGAAGAGCTATTCAAGGGATGAAAAACATACGTTTATCATTGAAATTCGTTTTTCTCCTGACGTTCAAATACCGCATATGTTAATCGAGCATTGAATGAAACGAAAAACTTGGACGAAAAACGCATCGATCACTTTGCAACTTTTCCTCATTCAAGTAATTGCGGTTTTCTTACGAACTTCCGACAATACTCGTTCGATAAGAAGAAAGTTCGTCACGGCGAATCGACAATCGCAATTAAATCGATCGGCTCGATGATTAACTGCACCACAGCGGGAAACTAATTAAAAAGTCGATCAGTTTTTTAACATTCCCGGCATTCATTCCTCTCGCACAAGATTTATCGTTGTCTCGATCTTGAATAGCACGCGTGAAAAATGATCCGATGAGAACGAGCGTCGGCCAGATCGTGTTTGCGTGCTGTGCGGTGTATCAGTCTGCTAGAAACAGAATGAAGTTCTATAAAATCGGATGACCATGCTACTGAAACATTCACACGGTTCCAAGCTTTTGGGATAAGTGCCGTGCTGTTTCTCGCAGTCCTCTTGCCGGGAACCACTCTCGCCTTGCTTGCTCTGCGGTCAGATCCTCTAGAAACAATGTTTCTAATCTTTAAGACAACGTAACGTTGGGTTACTCGCGATTACTGTCCCTCTCTCATGCTTTCGTTCGATCCACGAATCTTCGATGTCCTGTAGCTACAACGATCGTCTTAGCTCGAGTACGATAATATTTTTGAGAGCTCAAAATGAACCGGACGTTGTAATCTTCGTCGCGCCATCATCCATTGAACTTGAACAATTCTGATCAAGTATCTTGCTGATTAGTATACCACTAATAATTAAATACCGATACGCTTCTTAACAATTGGTTTTACGGACATTTCTTGTGCAACTATTTCCAGTATACGTATATTCAGGAATAAGGTATACGTCAAACAGAATTTGAAATTGCAGAACTGAGAGAAAAATAAATTTGTTGTATACTTGTATCTCTCCATCGATAAAAGTTTTAATAATTTAGCAAGTTTTTATTAATTTAGTAAAACTTGCTAGGAATAATAGTAATTGTTATTACAAATCTTGCTCACGAATTTGAAGGGTTCAAATTGACGGGTTCCATAAATCTAGTGTTAATTCTTTACGGTACTTTTGGTACTTTGTATTGCTATAACGGTTGAAAAACTTTACAAACGTTAACCTTGGGTACCCGGTATTTTCTCGAAATTGATATCGTTTAGCGTGCGAGGGTCGTTTTTCAAGTTCAAGAGTTAAAATTTTAGGCCACTTTTAAAACGAAAGTTTCGCGGTTCCGTGATAAAAGGTCGCCGTTTCAATGTCTGCCAAAGTGTTCTGGGACATTTTTCACGGACTATGATTTATACTGCGGCCACCAGGTTGACGGTATGTGACGCGTGAGCTCGCAGCACACGCAATGCCAGACGGATCGCGATTCACGGGCCGACACTCGTGTCGGAGTGCATTTACAAGCGTTGCACCCGTTGCAGCAGGTTCTTGAATTGTTGTCCCCGTTCGCGCCTTGAAAATTGATTTCCCGTGTCCCTGCCATGCGTCACCGGTCACTTTTTCGCGCGTTTCATTATCTCCTCCAACCGGTGTTCCTCATCAAATGAAAACACATCGACGTAGCTGCAACGAATCGAATGGAAAAACGTGATGCGTCTCTGTGACGATGGTCGAGTTGTCAATTTAGCGATACATGTTTCGATAAATATACGTTACGGAAGAATTTCCATAGGTAACATTGCGGGCTACGAACGAATAGATATTATTTGAAATAGAGCTTTAATATGTGTACATGATATATTAAAATACATGGTAATGATCATGCGTTTTTTTCATAAAAATCGTACTAGCTAAGCAAATATTTTTAGGATGAACAGATACATTACTATTAAATGTGTACATATTTGTATTTCATAAAGTCTAACTGTATTCGATCTTAATAGAACAATAGCCAAAGAATTACTCGCAAAATTTACAATTGATCGTCGGTGTATAAGGAACTGCTTAAAAAAAATAGGTCTGCAAAAATTAATTCTGCCAGTCTTAATGATAATTCAATAATTCGACCACATGTTATCATTTCGAGACGAAGTTAAACAAAAACTCGGCGCTGAATGGGTTAACCAGACTCGCCTATTCATCGTTCAACGGTGTCAACACGTTGCTCGTTCGATAATGACTAGCACAATACAAGGCACACACGTATGATTACAGAGATGTTCAGGTGGTATCGGGCAAACAATGTCGCACGGCTCTGGTCTGATTCCATTCCATTCCATTCCATTCCATTCCATCCCGTTTCGTAAGGGCACTCGCCGTTCCATGGAATCGAGGGATCCCCGCCTGGAACTTATTCTGCAATGTAAATATATCGGGACGTGTGTAGAGGCGCGCACGGTTAAACGCGCGGAAAGTGCTTAGCAATTTTAGCCGCTTGTCAAGCAAAGCTGTGTCAATTTACTTTGATATCTCATATGCACCGCCGCTTGATGTGCCCAATACACAGGTTGCAGCCGTTCGCGAGCACGCGGCGCTCAAGATAAATGGTGTTTGTGAACTACTAGCTGGATGCAAAAGTTTCGTCGATTTTGAATAATAGAAACGTATCGACTGCTTTCAATATTTTTATTCACAACAGCAGCCGTAGGAATTGCATGACCTTTCAAAAGTGTAGCTTATCGTATAACGTAGATGCATGCAATTATTTCACCGTGGTTTTTTAACGCTTAGCCAATCGAATGGGGAGATCTCCCATTTTTTCCATAACAAGAAGCACTACCATCGATTCTATTTACTTTTGTTATTAGTTAGTCTTGAACTGGTGTTGTTCACAGTTCGTCAAATGCATTTTCTGTTTTTCCAAAGTACAAGTTTTAAGAAATTTAACACTAGTTTAAGGTTTTAATGTAATAGTTAACGCTTAGCCAATCAAATGTGGAGATCTCATATCTTTTCCGCAATAAAGGCGCTGCCATCGATTCTATTTACTTTTGTTATTAGTTAGTCTTGAACTGGTGTTGTTCACAGTTCGTCAAATGCATTTTCTGTTTTTCCAAAGTACAAGTTTTAATAAATTCAATACTAGTTTAAGGTTTTAATGTAATAGTTAACACTTAGCCAACCGAATGCGAAAATTTCATATCTTTTCCGCAATAAAGGCGCTGCCATCGATTCTATTTACTTTTGTTATTAGTTAGTCTTGAACTGGTGTTGTTCACAGTTCGTTAAATGCATTTTCTGTTTTTCCAAAGTACAAGTTTTAATAAATTTAACACTAGTTTAAGGTTTTAACGTAATAGTTAACACTTAGCCAACCGAACGCGAAGATCTCCTATCTTTTCCGCAATAAAGGCGCCGCCATCGGTTCTATTTACTTCTGTCATCAGTTAGTCTTAAACTACTGTTGTTCACAGTTCATCCAATACATTTTCTGCTTTTATAAAATTCAATTTTTAATAAATTCTTAATACGGGATGGACAGTGTTCGATTAAGTATGACACCGTGCGGTTAGCTAAATGTTAATAGGCTTCCAATCGGTGAAGTGTTAATAGCTTTGCGTAATCCAAACCAGTACATGTACTTAATAAAACAAATGGTTGCTATTTATGCGAGAGTTAGCACTAGAATTGTCAAAATGGTCAGAATAATCAGTTCGTAACTTTTCATAAAAGTTTTATCAATTTATAGTCATGTAGAAATTTGTCATCGTTTTGTCATAGATTACTACCTACTGCATTTCTAATGTAGGATGTTTATAGATATTCACAGAAATTCGTTACAAGTTTTTATCCGCTACGATTGATTCGTAGAAAAACGTTGAATCTGTACGCGATGCAGAAGCAGGCAAAGCATTTGCATTTACTTGGTAATGGCGACGAAGCGCGTTTTAGGTATTTAAATCGTGTTAGGCGATCGGTTGCCCAGGCTCCCTCAGGTATTACCTTGATTATTCTCGGGCGTTTTAATATTTTAATTAGAGCGGACACGGCTATCGGCGATTTAATCCGACCGGAAATTGCCGAACTCCGTCGCCGATACTACCTCTGCGACGTTAATTAGTGCTGCTCTTTCGCGGATCTTTCCGTCGACCCGTCTTATGACTTCTTCGATTCGTTCGCCCGTTCAAAGTGAAACGAAAGATGATTTGCATTCGCGAGAAATGGTTGAACTTCATCTTAAACAGGAAACTTGGTCGAAGATTTCGTTCTGCTTGATGCGTATAAAGATAATTCCCGCTTCTGAGATTCTGAACCATACAAGAAATTAATTAACCCTAACACACATTTGATCAATGTATTTGAAATATTGAATGGTATTTATAATGTTTAATTTAACCTGTTCACATTTAAGGGTAAATTTATTATAGTTCAAGGTGTATATATAGTAGTAACTAAACGGATATGAGTATTAATACTTAATCAACCGAATGGTGAGATCTCCCATTTTTTCCTCAACAAAGCGCTACCATTGATTCTATTTTCTTTTGTTATTAGTCAGCCTTGAACTAGTACTGTTCATAGTTTATCAAATTGATATTGCTGCTTTTCCAAAGTACAATTTTTAATAAATTCAACACTAGTTCAAGACTAACTAATAACTAAAGTAAATAGAATCAATGACAATGCTTTGTTGAGGAAAAAATGGGAGATAATTCGGGATTCGGTTGGCTAAGTGTTAAGTAAAAGTGAAACGAGCATTCCGTTTTCCTTTTCTCTGAAATTTTATGACTGAACAAGACTAAAAAATCAAACTGTTCATCTATGTTTTTCATCTAACAATAAGCATTCGAAATCAGTTTTGTTAAATTCGCAAAACGTGAACATGAAAGTTGAACGTTTGAGTTGTGCATATTGAATTTGCACTTTTGACGAAACCGGATTGTAGATCAACATCGTTGAAGTATGTAGATCGCGTGGATCAAGCAGACGTGACAATGTGTCGGACGAATCGATTCGGTATGCATGCCTCAAACGTTTGTAAGCACGTGCATTTATGATGATCGCACGTGCTGCAACACGGAAGTACGAACGGCGGAGGTATATACGTTTCCTTGGCAATCCGAGTGGCTCGTATGGCAGGGAAGAAGTCATAAACCCTGGCCTATGTGCGCCACGGTTGGCTTCGAACGCCCGATAAATAAAGCTGCCACAGCAGCGTAAATTTCGGTTCACGCGAAGTTATAGGGGAGCAACGAGTGTATCGTTTAAACTTAAAAGTCAGCCAGAAACTGTTCCCTGCGAAATCGTGAAACGCTTCAAGCTCAACGATCTACTGTTTCTTGATCGAACGTCGTAATGAATCGCCCGCGTTATATGGGCCGTAGAATAGTAAACGAGTGAAGCGTGGTTTAGTAAGGATGTTAAATGTAGGTGATATTGAAAGGTGACTAAAAAGTTGGCAGTGAGAGTTGAAGATGGACGAATGTGTTTTGAACAGTAATTTGTACGATTATATTTTATTATGATCTGTTTTGGGACTTATATTTGTTAATATATAGAATTATTTAGGAGTTTAAGGGTTTTAGGTAGGAGAATTCATTCGATAAAATTTATATCGCACATGTAAATTATCTACAGTTTGTGTTTTGAACAGTAGTTTGTACGATTCTGTTTTATTATGATCAGTTTTGGGACTTATATTTGTTAATATATAGAATTATTTAGGAGTTTAAGGGTTTTAGGTAGGACAATTCATTCGAAAAAATTTATATAGCACATGTAAATTATCTACAGTTTATGTTTTGAACAATAATTTGTACGATTCTGATTTATTATGATCAGTTTTGGGACTTATATTTGATAATATATAGAATTATTTAGGTGTTTAAGGGTTTTAGGTAGGAGAATTCATTCGATAAAATTTATATCGCATATGTAAATTATCTACAGTTTGCGGAATCGTTTAATTCTTATTCGATAAATCAGCGTAGCTTTCGGATTGGGGTATGTTGATCAATTTCGAGATTTAATATAATAATATTTTAACGTAGAAAAGTTACTTTGGTATCGAATCATTTAAGCCCAGAATTATTTTAGGGTTAATACCAACGTATTATGGTTAATTCCCACTCATCCCCAATAAAGAACGATCTAAACGGTCGACATGAAATAAATTAATTAATATAATAAAACGAATTATTTTTTTAATTAATAATTGTTAAGAGGATAAGCAAGCTTTCTGTACAACGCTTGCTGTTCATGCTTGAATAGTTAGGGGTTAAATCATCACATCACTGATATTTTGCGTTAAGTTACGCAAGGACACAGTCCAGACGAGCGAGTGTCCGAAGTTCCGTTGTTTGGCACTGTGACCAGGGGATTCGATCCTTTGAGAGTGTTCTCGAACTATCGTACATACGAGGATGGGTCGTGCAATTAGGTTCATAGGGTTGTGGCGTGGGAGTATTGGGAAACTCTGAAAACCGCCCCCGTCATGCTTTATATATCCACTCTTCTGTCCAACCGATAAATTAACCTTAACCTTAAATTAACTTTATAACTTAGAAATGATTACTTTCATAACGTTTCACGCAGTACTATCGTTGTCTATTGTAAAAGGATGCAACTGAACAATTTCTGAAAGAATCAACTCATAATACAAATTTTTGTAGCTTTTCTATATTCCACCAGCAATCCTCTTTTACATAGAGCTACAAGTTTTAACAATACTCTTTTTGTAAACAAATTATACAGTCGGTCGTACAAAGAATGATACGACGATGAAAACGTTGTCTGAGATATATTTGTTGACGATTCGAGTACTTGGGCTTGACAAGTCAATTATGTAGATGCCTGTTAAAAGAAGTTTCTATTTGCGCGAGCAGAACAGCTTCAATTCTCGACAGATCGCGTTATAACTATGGTGCCAACTGCAACGGAGATGTCCTGCATGTTGTTTGCAAAAGGAAACGCGTTTTCACGAAAAATAAAAGACGCGGTAATCGTCACGGGGCAGCTAACTTGTAGAAAAAATTTCCATTAAAAACTCGTTCCTCTGATCACATAATTCGTAGACGAAACTTTTATCCTGGAAAAATAACTGGTTGCAAAGGCAAACATTGACATTTCCTCTTACTTAACATTTTTACTCGTTGATGAACTAGAGACTTAACTCTTTTCACTCCGAATTATTTTTTAATTTTGTCGCTTATAACTCCTTACTATCTTAGGTGCTTTATTTGAAATTTACTTCAAAAGATAATTCCTCGAGTGAGACTTACTTTTTTTTGTATCAATTGTATTAAACATAGCTCTCAAGCTTTGTTGTAACTTATGTTCGTTTAATTTCGTTCACCCTTTGGTCCTAAACTTTTGTTCGCTACTGTATTTAAAATGGCGCTTAAAAAATGTCGAGTGTAACTCGACATAGGAGTTCCTGTGATAAAAACTGACGTCGAGTCACAGTCGGCAAAGTGGTGTAAAGGGTTAAACAAGAACCAGGCACATAAAGAGTGTTCAAAATAATTGTTCGCCTCTAATTTTTGTTCATCCACGTAGTTAGCCATTTATCGTTTGAATACCGTAACATATGAAGTACAATATAAAATGTATTTGTTATTGTTACATTTGCGTTATTATCAGTAACATGTAAATATAATTCCGTGTTGTGAAATAGAAGATTAAACACTTTTTGTTCAATTCCATGTTCCTTATCACGTTTCCCTTCGAACATCTGCTATATTCTTGGTGTATTTCCGAAATCCTTTTTCCACCGAATCTCCTCGTTAAACTTCCGATCTGCTATACGAGATGACGAACGCGACGAACGGATTCAAGAAAGAAGAGAAAGAGTAAATGAACGGTTGAGAGGGTAGCCAGGAGAAGATTTAACTGAATCGCAGTGAAAAGCGGTGGAGAAAAGGAAATTAAAGCCACCCCTTTGACCTGTTCTAATCAGTGGCGCCGCCAGGTCAACGGGTTCAATAAAGGTTTCGTGATTCCCGCCGGTTACTTAGACATTATAACTCAGTAATAGTCGGCCGTGGAACGTGTTATTATGGAAACGGCTATTTGCAAATGGCCAGCAGGGGGGGAAAAAGGGAACCGCGCGAAAAGCAGGGGAAAACGGGGGGCGGAAGCGCGATCGCTCGTCCGGCCGGGGCAAGGAAAAGGGGTAAAAACCATTTTACCGTCCCGACAGTCGTGATATTTACTGCCAGTGAATGAAACGAGCGTACAGAACTCGAATCGATCGCTCGGCGCACGTAACTCTTTCACCTGGTTCACGGCTTGCTTCGTAGGGAACGGCAGCCTTAGCGATTTATATTTAAGGGGTGGATTCAGTATTCGGTGGACCTCGCTATTGCCGGTGAAATTGGTGAAATTACCCGTGGACACGCACAGGCCAGTGTTCGGGACTTGTGATTGTTCTTGTCGTCTAGATAACAATGAAATAGGGGCACGTACGTCGTTTCAATTTCCTCTGTTAATCGTTTTTGTCAGAATCAATTTAATTGTTTCGCATGTTTCTTTCGTGGAGATTTGTGAAGATTGAGCCAAGGTATTACGTTATACAAAAACAGACGAAGGTAGAACATTATAGAAATAAAATAAAAATAATTACTTGTCACTGTTTTTGTTAACACTTAGCCAATCGAATGGGGAGATCTCCCATTTTTTCCTCGACAAAGTGCTGTCATTGATTCTATTTACTTTTGTTATTAATTAGTCTTGAACTGGTGTTGTTCACAGTTCTACGAATGCATTTTTTGCTCTTCCAAAGTACAGATTTTAATAAATTCAACACCAGTTGAAGACTAACCAATAACAAAAGTAAACAGAATCAATGGCAGCGCTTTATTGAGGATAAAATGGAAAATCTCCCCGTTCGGTTGGCTAAGTGTTAATAGTACATTTACCGAATCGAAGAAGCCAAGATATTTTCGGAGAAATGAATACTTGTAAACAACTTACGCGCAACACTTTGATAATGAGAATTATTTTCATGATTTCCCTACCAACTTTATGGCAGAGAGTCTTTTATCTTTCGCTTCTCGAACCGTTCGTTTTTTTCTGTTTCCACAGAAATTCCTTTCATATTGTCAAATCGTAAATTCAGTCAGCGGAATCAGGTTTGCAAGCGGCGAATGGAACAGGAAGTTAAAGTCAGTGAAGTGCACGTGTTCGTTTAACGACAAAGCGCCCAGTTTTACGAAGCTTCTTGGTGACGGAACGAGCTCGCGGATTTGTCGTTGTCGGAGCAGAGAAAAGTGCAGGGGAGGGGGGAAATAGAGGCCGTTTTGTTTACGCGCGAAACACCGGATACTGGTTGCAAATTCGGGAATAAACGTGGGACGAGTTTTATCGTCCGTCCGGGGGGCCGCGACGCTCGTAAATACCGATTCCCTGACGACTTTCTGTTTGCACCAGAGGGTGGGTTCGTTATTTTTAAGAAGATCGTTGAAAATTTAATAGGACCGTAAAAGTTTTTTTCAGAAAATCTCAAGAAGACTAGCAGCCAGACGGTAATATGCTTTTCCTTTATAGCTTTACGACCTTGTATCGTATAATATTGGAGGGGTCTAGGTTCGCTGCAATGCGCGTAACTCGCCAGGTGAATAATTATGAGAAACTAGGTAGTCGGTCGATTCTGATAATTCGGTATTACAAAATGATATGTTTCAGTTGCAGAAACCCAAGGGTTAAATTTGTACAAGATATTTGTAGTGTCTATATATCAAGAATCATAGGGTAGATATGCAAAATTAAAAATGTACTCTCAAACATGTGTTTTCTGTTCCATAAAATTATGAACGATTCAAGCGTAATTTGAAAAAATACAGCGAATACGATTGTTTGCTAATTTTAATGAACCTAAGGGAAACCTCAAACAGTTCATTATGTACGTTCACATAATGTAGGTCCGTAATTTTTTTTTTAACGATATCGACTTGACAAATTGCCAATTATCACCGTCGGTTTCGCAGCCGCGGTCGATAGGGTTTGGTCAAAAACCGCCTCATGGCGGTGGTGGACGTAATTGAGAAGAGGACCGTGGCCATAACTATATGGTTAATATGGAACGGCCGCGTGCATTACATACGCTACATTTATGCTCTTCTGGCCCGCGAATATAACTCAAATACCGCACGCAGCTTCGGCTAAACTATAAATAATTGTTTGCGCCAAATGCATCGTGATTTAGTGATATCCGTCTACGAGTATATGCACCTTGCTAGCGTGGGATCAGTTTCGATAAAACGTTACCAGTCGAATTTATATATTTTTGTGCCAAACTTTTGCGATCGTTTCTGTTAAATAATTTTCTAATTTCGAATTAACCCGTTGACATACAAATAAAACGGAATTTGATGCGTACGAAAAATACTATTTAATTTGGTTCAACCGAACAGTTACGTGCAAGCTTAAGAAGAGAACATTTTATTTTGAAATTTGCATTGTTGTATAACATTTAATCAGGTTGGTATATTAACCCTTTGCACTCGGTTGTCCCCTCTCATGGGACATCGTAATCCTAGCATATGATAGTTTCGCAAATTTTCAGACGTTAGTTCAGACCCGAACGTTAAATAGTTAAATGTATGTAAATTTTAATGTACGACTTAACTAAACTAAATGAAGTTTAATATACGTGAATCGTAGTAAATATTTCGAATTAGAGAATTTTTAAATTTAATATTGTTAAACGACTAACAGTCACCTCTCGAGTGAAAAAGGGTTAAGTAACATTGTAAAATAATAAATTAGTAGTTTTGTAAAGTATGGAACACTTCAAAACGTTCTGAAATTTGTAGACGTTTCGGGGACGTTAAAGTCTACAATGGCACATGAAATGAATGACGTTTCCCAGACGTCATTGTGTGTCAAGTGGTTTAAATAATTGAAAAAGGGGTTAAGCAGCCAGCCACATATAATAATATAATTTTTGGACACGAATGCTTTTGCGTTCACTTGTGTTTTAAAAATTGAAGATTGTTTGAAAAAAAGATAGTGTAATAATGCCGCTTAATTTTATTGAAGAATCGAATTGATCGGTTTAACTTGTAAGAACCTTAATTATTAACTGTAAACAAATAAGCCCCCGATTAAATACTTCACTCGCGATTGTGCAACAGTACGTTTCAAGTAAAATAGTTCGAACGAAGTATCCACGCGTAGATCAGCGTCTCGTGCGTATTTCGATATCCACCATTGTGCTCCGTCGACTCTGCCGCGTGATAGATCCACGAACGTCATATTACGTATGTATATCAGACGGAACAAGATTTGCCCGGTCACGTTACGAAGGTGTGAAATTTCCTTGCACTATGTCACCGGTGTCAGCACCAAACATGTACGAAGCATGCCCATGAAACCATCGTGGAGTAATGGTAACCTCTCAAGTTGAGGACACGGTACACAATTTTCCGTGTACCATGAGACGATGAACAGCGAGAGGGGCAAGAAAGAGAGCCGGAAGAAGTATTCTTACGAGTCTCTATGAAACAAGAATCCCTATATATCCTTACAGTGTTTGAGGACAAAAATGAGTGTACTAACCTCGTCACATAGCCTATCGAGGTAGGTAATACTTTTTGTACTGCGATAATATAATGCTGTAGAAAAGGTTATGGATTGAAAAAAAAAGGAAAAGAAAGAAAAGTGGATAAAATTATGTATGTACAGTGGCTCCAAAAAGTATTCGTACACTATATCATGAGGAAATTCATCTACTTCTGAAATTCTGATTTCAATGAAACTTTATGCGTGTACAGAGCATGCTGTATCTTGCGTGGAGCAATTTTTTTGGCGGCAAAATATCTTTTAAGGGGGCTAATAACGAATCTCAAAGTTTCCGCGATTTTTCACGCTTTGAATATTAGCTTTCCTGTATTCTTTTTTTATGGCAGGGCGATAGGGTACTGAAAATTAAACATTTTCTGTTTGAAAGGTTTTGCTCCATCAAGTACCATTACAAAGTTATCGTTAAAAAATGAGAGAAAAGTCAGAAACTTCAACGCTGATTTCACCCCTTTAAAATGGCATTTAGATGAAAGGAAGAGATTAATTCATACGTATACTATTACGATCTACATACCCGCAAAGTTTTATCAAATACTTCTATCAGACCCAGAATTTCAGTCTTAATCGTAATGCTATATAATAATTTCGAGTGGAAGAATCATACAGCATAACTTGGAGATGCAGTAGGGGTCTTCTTGTATTCGAACACCCGTTATCCGAATAACCATGCACACAATTATTTATGGGAGGTAGCGGTCATAAAGGAAACGGATTCTTAAATATTGAAACAAATTTGTCGATTCTTTGCGAAAACAAGCGTTTACTCTGTTATCCAAAAATTCCATTATGCCCCCGCATTTGTCTCTCTATTAGTTCGGATACAAGAGTTCCTGCGGCGCTACGAAATATGTATTAGTAAACACGGTCAACAGTCACGGAGTGCGCGCGCTCGGAAAACGTGAAATTGCGTGAACTACTTGGCCAACCGTAATGGAAACGAAATTTCGAGAGGACAGTAAACCAAGTCGCGGAAGCTCGCCTTGCGATGCGTTTATGTAACAAACTTCAGCGATATTTATCGCAAAATGTAAGTAGTTCAGCGTTCACCAAAGATTCGAATGTCTTTTCATTTTTGATCGAGCATAGACACGGAAGCATAGTGCTTTTGTATCGAATCTCGTTATCAATGCTTCCATTCTATCGCGATGTTATTTCTGTTCGAACTAACTTAATTGCACGGTTCACCGATTTCACGGATAAAGAGGGGGGTGGGGGGAAGAGGAAGCTTTCAGGAGGAATTTACGCGTTCTTTAGGCGGCCGACAATTTAAAGGTCGATTTACATACACGTACCAGTTTACATTTTTAGAGCTGGAAAAATGGTTTGGTTGTATGACGGGGACGAGAAAAGTACTCTCTGTTCCCTGCTCTTGATTCTCTTCATTTCACGATGTTATCTGGGACTCGAGCGGGGTTCTGCGCGAGATTTAGACGGTGATCTATGGTCAGCGTGTGAGGTTTAGGCAGGGATCTGTGTTCAAGGTATGGGGATCGAGCAAAATATCCTAGAATCGTGTTCAGCATGCTACGTACAAAATGGAACTGTATGTACCTATCGGTGTTCGTTAATTACACGATTTATACACATTCTCGATTTATTCTCCTCGCTGCACACCAAGCGTGTGATCGAAGGATGCGCGGTGATACCGCGAGGAGATATTGATCGCGAGGAGCGCGAAGAAAAGTCGCGGAGACGAAAGTTCGCCATCGTGGGCGCGATTAAATTTTGTTCCGTGGGACGCGGCAAGTTTCCGCCGCAACTTCGCGACATCGTGTATTATTTTCGACTTGCATTGGAAAACTCTCGGCGGGCGGCGGCCTCTGGCTTTTTCTTTATCATCGCCCGAAGACTCTAATAAAGGACCTAATAGCGGAAGAATTTCCACGCTGATAGAAAATTCATGGATCCACCGGCGAGGGAAGATTTATGCCCCGTGATCCTTCGAGGTTGTCCCGGTTCTCCTCAAGGGGCGCGTTCACTCGTTCGGAAACCATTGATATAGAGTAATGTCGTTCTAATTTATTGGGACAGGAACACGAATCACGATAATTAATATCCCGCTGCCAATGAAAACATCGCGATAACGCTCTCCCGTCGTGGAAGGCGAGTAGAGGCCAAGCCTCTGATCATCGATCATTGTTTCTCTGCGCCAAACATTTGTTTGTCCGACTTCATTATTCGTATCATCCATTCGAACGCGTTCGCATTTTCCTTCTTACAGTTAGTTGCATCGATTTCAATTTCATACTCATACGAAACTATAGGATACACGATAACGTGAAACATGAACGAAAATTGTGTACAAGTTTATTTTTATATAAATTTTTGCAGCAGTTTTTCTATGGAATTAGAAAACTTTTATTTTTACGTGTGAAAATCAATAATGTTAAGAATTAAATTCCAAGTTTTATAGCGTTACAAGAAGAAACACGGTTTTCAGCATCGTGAAAGTGTTTGCTTCCACATTTATGTGATATATCCGAAATTGCTATTGATCGTACGCGAACGCGAGTATCCATTAAACGTTACTTAGAATTCGAGCGTCATACGAATCTTTTAAAATCGTTCACCGGTAACCATAATTTAATATCGTTCGGGGGTTCGTTCACCGCGCGATGAGCGGCTAGAAATCGAAGAAAAGGGAGACGTCGCCGTTGAATTGATGCCTCGTGTCATAGAATATCTAACGCGGAAGGTGGCGGGGCACGGGGAGGAAGCATGAATGGCATAGTGGATGCTGGATTCCCAAGTATACGGGGAGAGGCCATCGTCCCACGAATTCAAGATAGATCGATTGTGGCCACCACTTCTGCGTACATTCTGTTCCGATCATAAATCATGCCGCGATACGTGTGTGCATCGATAAAAGAACGACCTTGAATGCTCGCGAATCGTTCGAGGGGCAATATCGAAGAGGAACGCGAGCACCTACAGGCAACGGGTTACCTTGTAATCATCGGCGAACATTTTATTCACAATCTTTTCGACCTACATCGTACACCCACGGACACAGTGAAATCGCCGTGGAAACGTATTCGACGTTACCAAAGGAAATTCAAGCGTGAAGGGATGCACGGAATGCACGTACAGTGAAAAGCACACGTTAGAATATTCTTGAAGGAAGAAAGAAAATTTTTATCTGTGTTTCGTTTCGCTAGCTACAATAGCGGACAAAAGTTTAACACCAAAAGGTCAAAGAAAACAAACAAATTAATTAAGAAGAATTAGCACGATAATTAAAAATCGTATTCTATGCTAATCAATAAATAGCGTTCTATCATAATGACGATAACAGTAAGTATGTGTACAGTAATATTTGCATACTATATGTCCTGTTGTCTTAAACTTTTGTCCGCTACTGTACGTTTAACGGAATATGAATTTGCGTGAAAAAGATCATCAATTATTAGAAATTTGTTGTGTTTACTATGAATAGGTATTTAATAATTATCGTTATATACAACTGACATAGAGTGTTATCTTTTGTCGAACAAAGTAGCGTTTTTTAAAACTGCTGTTGGCTTTTTTTTCTTTCTTTAAAACAACTTCGAGATAACTAACGTAAGAGGCAACGAAGTCGGTAGACGACGAATCCTGGCTAGTGAATCTTGATTATCGTGAACCCGGGCGATCGTTTCTGGCGAAGTTTGTCCTTAATGGATCAGCTCGGTTGGATCCATTATGCAAATGACGGCCAGGATCTAGCTAGAAGTTAGGGGTCATCTTCCAAAATGATCGTTCTTTGATTCGAATTTCGCCGGGGATTATATTAACGAGACTCCTGTTCCAATCCCGTTACTCTGTAATGTTTTCGCGATCGGTTAATGGCCGCCGGGTGGATTACTCGAAAGCAGACTTTATGGGACTCTTGTTCCATAAAAATGCATATCATTCCAAGTTTGTATCGTGATAAATGAACGTCGCGTGCGCCAGTAATTTTTCTCACTTTTAGAGCACAGGCACTTGAAATACTGCGCTATCGTATTTTTAAGCTAGTAATTTTTAGTTAACATAAAATGTTGCAACGCTTATAAAACGTAACTTCGATTGTAATAATAGGATTAGTGAAAATTAAAGAAAAGAAAGTTCTTTTGGGTAGCATAGTAAATCATGGTATGTATTAAACCTTTGCTCTCGAGAGGTGTTAGTCGTCTAATAATATTAACTTCAGGGATTTTCAAGCGCAAAATATTTACTAAAATTCGTTTATATTAAATTTCATTTATAATAGTTTAGTTAAGTCATATAATAAAATTTATATGTATAACTGTTTAACTACGGGGTTTGACTAAGAAAATACTAACTAAAGTCTGAAAATTTGCGAAACTATCATTTGGCGACTTAACAGTCGCCTTTCGAGCGCAAACGGTTAAATTCTCCATTCTTTTATGACACACAGCTCAGAAACTTGCAAGCAAATACATTTGCAAGTTCAAGATGAACAAACTATTATTTATATTATAAACTTTAATTATCGATTTCAAAAAATAATTATAAATTACTGATATAACGATGGGTATTTGAAGTTAAAGAAAACAAACTTCAAGTTTTTTGGTCTCGATTCGTGCTTTTTAATTACTCAGCGATCGGATTAGGTGGATGCTCGAAAATTTTCGTCCGAGTTAATAGCCGGCCTCGACTGCTCTTCGCGATGGGAAGATATTAGAGGCGCGAGGAACAGGCAAATTATCGGAGCGAACGCGATTGTACGAGGTCCGGCAAAATCGTGCATCCTGGACCGGCGGTCATAATAAATCAACCGTTTTTGCAGGACAATGTATTTGGTGTCGGGCTCAAGCCACGAATCCCACTAACACCACCCACTTGGCGTCCTGCCATTTCGGCTGGACTCTGTATATATATCACCAATGACAAAATATGTGACGTTATTGCTGCCACTTTTTCCAGCTATGAATAAGCGGCACTTTCTACGGGAACTTTTACGAACAGGTCATTAGTTTTTCTAAGCAACAGCCGCACTACACACGTTTCTTTCGCGCGTTACGACCTCTAATGTGTACTTTTCTTTTTATCATTTTACGGGATTATGATGAATTACAGCTTGGCCAGAGATAGAGAGAAGACAAAAACGAGAATAAGAGGACCATCAGTGGAGACTATTTTCAGACAAAGTTGTCTTTTATGGGATGTGAGAAATGAAAGAGAATAATTTTCTTTTCTTTTTTCTTGTTCTCTTTTAATTGTCACAATTATTGTGAATTAAAGGCTTACAAGTATTTAAACCTGGTGATTCCTATCTACTTAGCTATCGTAGGGATAGTTATAAATATTTTTGTTAGGCGACTAACAAAGTAGTGTGTGTTAAAAGGTGTGCTACAAATAACATAAATCATGTAATTTGTTAATATACAATATAGCTGTTAGGAAAGACAATTTTTTGATATCACAGATCATCCACAAAAATCTTAAATATAATCTATCGCTTAGGAGGTGAATATAATTTCTGCATTATCAAATAATGGAGTATCTAAGTGTAGTTGCTGTCTTAGCAGCCTTTGTTCCTTTGATAGCCTGAGAAGATAATAATCCTTCACTCAGATCAAAGGAAGATCTATTTAGCGATGAAGCAGAATAATGATTGTATTTCTCTGTATCCCTACTCCACAAATCGTACACTTGCCCTCCAGCAGTACATTTAAATAATTGAGTATCCTTTACAAACGTCTATTCGTTTATCTTATTGTTTCTCATAAGATTTCCTTATACCAAGAATGATCAAAAATCAAGCGACTTAGTTTCGTTAACGAAGACAGAAAGTTCGAAAAGGTATTACAAGTATTCTCACTTATTTTTAACTTCTTTTTATTCACCCCTAAATCGAACCTAATCTCTGCAAATTTCCTTTTCCTATAATACACAAGACCTTCTATTTTCCTTTTATTCCATTTTAATGTCCTTAGAAATGAAGAACAGGAATAACTTCGCTTAAACCAATTTTAAACTGCAACTGTGACAAACACTTAATAAAAACATTCGCTGCTATCAAAATAAAGTCACCTTATGTTAGATCTACATCACTGATCATACGTAAGCGTGACATCTTATGATAATTGTCTATAGGTTTTGTGTATTCGTGTGTATGTTGTATTTGCGAGTGTAGAGTGTGTAGCAACGAATGTCGAGCGTGTAGAGTCACTTATTGTCGAGAGTCTAAAGGTGTAAACGTGTACGTATTTTATTAAATATATTTCAAATACTGTGTGAGAAAGTAAACACCATACTCATTAGTAAACTACCAGCCCACTGGAAATTACAATAAATCAATACCTTATCTTAGGAACTGCATGTTTAGCCGATTTTCATCGAGGCATCCAATTTTGTCATCAACCATTCTTCGCACTATGATCGAGTTTATGCGTTTAAAATTTCTACATTCAATCGTTATGAATTCTAAAGTTCCAAATTTATAACATTTCCATGAAATCTAACAATTATCATGTACCACTCCTGTTCGATATCCTTTTTCCCCGAGTATCATTATCTATACGATCGAATATCGCTACGATATCAATATCTGATTCAAGTATATTAACCAGTAAAACACCGCAGTGAACAGAAGGTTGTTTCGCACGCATACACTCGCAGAACCCTCATACGTTGCGGCGTGCCACGTCCAATGGGCTCCGGGCTGAAAGGCATTACAGTCGCAAAGGGCAATGGGAACGGTGATGAACCACGTTGATCGTTTTATCAGATAGCCTGGGCAGAGCTCTTTTGTGTCGTTGCGTGAGTTTCTGCATCGTCTATTTTCCATGGCGAACACGTTCACACCCAGATGAGAATCTGTTGGTACGGCTAGTATATGCGGCTAGCTAAACAACGTGTTTACAAGCAACTGACATCGCTGACCTCTTCCTGGCGTGTTAGCCCTGATTGGGAAGCGTTGCTCTGGTCGCGTTACAATGTCCCCTCCGATTGACCGTGCAGATAATTGCTTTTTGCATCGATCTACGGAGACCGAATTGCCTGCTAGTTTGTACGCAACAGTACTCGTTAACGCTCGCAAGGCGGTCGACGGCCTTTTTTTGAATCCAAGCAACGCTTATTTTCGATTCATTTCTCTTTTTCCCCACTTTCTACGACGGTTAACCCTTTGCATTCTTTTATCGCGAGTGACTCGACCTCAGTTTTTATCACAGTAACCCCTATGTCGAGTCACTTTGGTTTCTCTTTATTTGTAGAAATTGTATTATTGTTTAGTTGAAAGGTTTAGGGAATTCGCCAGTATAAATTACAATAAAGTTTGAGAACTGTGTTTAATGTGATTAATAGAAAAAATCGTTTAAAATGAGTACTAGTCAAGGAATCGTCCTTTGAAGTAAATTTCAAATAATACACCTAAAAAATTAGGGAGTTGTTGGAAATAAAATTGAAAAATGATTCGAAGTGCGAAGGGTTAATGTTTCTGGTATTCTTTGCACACTTTGCAATCGATCATACTGTGTTGGTATTTCAATAACAAGGCTTTCAGTTAGTAGATAAGAATGTCTTTGTGTACACAATACGTATATTCGTTCGCGTTATGTATCTTGGGCCTAAAAGAACCCAATTACTGCTGTTTGGTTAATTACATTAGCGAGCTCCTTGCGAGTGTTAATCCTGATTCCAAAAATTCACCATTTCTTAACGCTCATTTATGTGTTAGAATATTTCGTCAATCATGGGATAGCAAAATGTGTTGCTCTATTAGGAAAAAGTGACAAATTTTAGGAACGTTTAACTGCACTAATCTCCTTGGTTTTGTATGACCAGAAATTAAGATTACCTTTCAGTGGGTACTACATAAATTCAACAAACAGATATTAATATTTTTATACATAATAAACAACATTGACTATCTAAATTCGATAGTATTCCTAAAACATCAGATTTTTAATATTTAACCAATCATCCAAATAATATAAATATGAATCGTGAGCGAGCTGAACAATAGGGTTAAAATTATGGAAAATGCTTTTTCTTTCTGATACTTTCTGCTACTTTTTTCATTTCTAATTATCATTAATCTGCACGAGAATACTTTATTTAAAGGTTTTAACACTATTCCTACCGACACTTCACGTATACTTATTTCTACCGCGACATTCCCACGTAAAAGAGACTACAAATTTTTCTCCAAAAATAAGCAACGAAAAACGAAGTGAATATTGAAAGATGTATTATACGTATATTTGAGAAAAAGTTCAAAGTTTATAGGCGTTTCAATTATGTTGTATCTGTGAAATTCTAATCGAAATTTCAAAAACGGTCATTTGACCGGTTGTGATAGGAATAGTGTTAAAAGTACGTATATTCAAGTACAAAGGTCTACAGTTTATACAAACCTTAAGTTTGTTAACTCCAATATTTTTCATTTATCTGTTCAATGTTAGATTCAAGGTTGATTAATGTCATCCTTTTTCCTTCCTTCTTAATTTCTTCACTTCGCCGATATCTTCTTCAGAAATATACTAAGCACGCATACGAAACACGGAAAGTCGAAATTTCCATCAAAATTCGAATAACCTTTGTTCCCTCCTGGTTCATCCACAATCTGTTTCTGTATCGCTTCGTGGCTCGCAAAAATCCGTCGGGTTAAAAGTTGAAAGGTTCACGGTAGCCCGGCGCGCCTCCGGAAGTGCGCGCACCCTCTGTCTCTCTAAATTAAACGGCAGTTCTCTTCCTTTTACTATTGGTCGCAAGAACAGAACCGTGACCGGGTGTGGCGAAACGAAACAAAAAAAAAAAAAAGAAAGAAAAAAAGGAATGTTTACCCGACCGGGCAATAAACGTAACCAGAACTCACGGCTGGGAAATTATTTTAATTGCGTCAATTAAAGGGGAATTTATTTTGCGGCGACAAAAAGGCGGGAAAAATCCCGCGTAACGATCGACGTTTATGCCTGCCACGTCCATTGGTCGTTACAGTAATTGCGGTTACGAGAGGCGAGGCCGTGGACCATCGAGGATAGTGGGAAGAAATAATGTTTAATCTTTACGCCGAGTAATTCGTTTCTCCAACTATCCTTGAAAGCATTTTAACTTCGGGGGAGAAAGAAGCTCTTCCACCTTCAACTTTTCGTTTCGCAGCGCAGACAAATTAAAACGACCGATTTCACTTTCTGGAAATTTCTGAATTCTTTCTCTGCTCCAGCATCCGGTAGATCTTCTACGAACTTCCAAATATAACAATATTCCACCGCTGGAACGAATACCGGCGATCTCTACGAATGCAAATATGAAATCTTTCTAAACCGCGGTGCCAGATAAAATTAAACTTCACCGGAAATTGCAATCTATTTATCACATTGAAATCACAGTGTGCGCCTCCGGTGTGACTCGTAATTATTGGGTTGGAGGGAAAGTTCTGTCGTATTTTCCGTTTCCGTTAATTCATGTGGAACCCAAACACTTTGCTTTAACACAAACCCAACAGATTTAATGTGATCTCCAACAGTTGTACGATGAATGCCAAACTCTTCTGCAATTTCTCGACTTGTTAAACGTGGATTATTTTCCAACATGGATCGCAAAACATCATTATCGATCTTGGATGGTCGTCCAGATCGATCACTTTCTTGGAGGCTCAGATCCCCGGACGAAATTTGCTAAACCATCTTTGACAAGTACGAACATTTACAATATCTTTTCCAAATACCGCACATAAATTTTTACATGCAACCGACGCGTTGCTTCCTTTTTGGAATTCATACAAAATGCAGTGTCGTAAATGCACTTTATCTACTGACATGTTTTTCACTTTAAATATCACAAGTAAATGATGAACGGTAAAAAAGGACTGCTTTTATATTATACAGCAGGTAAAAAAATAAAAAAAATTCCCAATGACTCACTAGCTAAATGTTTTTTTTATTTACCTGCCTATTTGAAATACGACAGAACTTTCCCTCCAACCCAATACAAGACAAGAGTTAATATATGCAACTCTTTATTCTTCCCTGTCTTCGTTTTATGGAATTCGCTAGTTTGGCTTTTCAGCGGCTCGCATTATATTTTCATGGAAACAGGGGGAAAAGCAATTTCAGGCCGACGTGACACGCGACCAAGGTCGAGTCCTGCAGCGAACTATAGTCGAATATGTCGCAGCCAAAAGGTTAATGGGTGTTCCGTTGGTGAATATGTCGCGATGCCTTCGAGAGGAACAGACACGACAATAGAAACGAGGCTGTTGAACATCGCGAACATCCTGCTTGTTACCATGCTCGCTGATGAGGGCGTGCATGCGCGCATCGGGACCCCTGGTTTTATTCATTTATTCTGGTATCGTCAACAACGACGCTCGCATTATCGTCGGACGCGTGGCTCAGCGTGCTAAAATAAAGCAGCTTCGTTGTTTGCCAGACGTATTTCCCTTCGTGTCGTACTCTTCCAATAATCATAATGGAACACCGCGGCGGACCGCCTGCCGACAAAGACGGGCTTGACGTTCGCTTTTATTACGGATCCACTCGACTCGCTTTTTACCGGGACCGCGTTTACATCGCCTTTTCCGTTCCTTTATTTCGTGGACGAGTCTTGACCCTAGATACGGTTGTTCAGCGATCGTCGGCGGGAAAATTTGCATTCGCGTTCAAATTTGCGGAGATCAGAGTTTTCTGCACGTAAATCGATAGGGAAACGCATACAGATGGTTGATAGATGTAAAACACAGTTTCGAACGGTGACGCGACATTAACTACACGTGCTTGATTATCTTTACTTAACCCTTTGCACTCGAGAGGTGACTGTTAGTCACCAAATGATAGCTTCTCAAATTTTTAGATTTTAATTACTTTCTTTAGTAGCCAGGCTCAGAGGTGAAACAGTCACATATGTAAATTTTAGTATATTACCTAACTGAACTAAATGAAGTTGAATATAGGACGAATGTTAGTAAATATTCTGAATTTAAAGATTTTTGAAGTTAGTATCATTAGACGACTAACAGTCACCTCCCAAGTGCAAACGGTTAACTTTAATTTGAGGCTCATAAGAAATATGACTTTTAATTTTTAGAATTGTTCAAGCTAATTTTCTAGGTAATCGTCCGCCATTATTTTTATTTAGATAGTTAGAAGTATACGTGATAAGTATTAGTTCGAACAACAATAGAGACTCTCGTATTCGAGCTCCCATTATCCGAATATCCTAACCCTTTACATTCGAGAGCTGTTAGTCATCTAATGAGAGTAACTTGAAAAATTTTCAAATTCGAAATATTTACTAAGATTCACCTGTATTACACAAGTGATATACACAAGTCAAGTGATGTACTAAAATTTACATATACGTCTATTTAACCTGTGAGCCTGACTAATAAACAAACTAAAGTCTCAAAATCGGCGAAACTATCATTTGGTGACTAACAGTCACCTCTCAAGTGCAAAGGCCTAATATTCGAATAATCGAATAATCTTCCTCAGAGTTACTTATATTAAGTAATTTATGTGACATATCAAAAAAATACAGGACCCTTAAATATTGAAACGAACTATCAATTTTGTTGTCAATGGTTCTGTCAGAATAGATGCAGTAATTTAGAGCGAGCCTTCGTTAAAAAATTAAATCCTATCGAATAGAGCAACGTGTAATATATTTATTTGGTACGTATGTATTTGTAATAGAAAGAGAGATGTTTATTTCTAAGAAAGGTCGTTTGAAATAACAGTTCGGATGGCAGAACACATATTTTGATAATGGATGTTCCAGTGTATTTGCAATTGCGGATATTCTTTTCGTGGGCGTGCAAACAGGCAGAATAAAAACAGCTAGAGAACTAATTTATCGATAAAGGATGTCGATTGAGAACGATAAATAACGGGGAAGGGGGGGGGGACGAGTGCAGGAGCAGTTAGAATGTTTTCTAGAGCTGGCTGCCGTTTTCCAGAGCGAAAAAGTTGACCTCATTTTTGGGCGAATGTATAATTTTTTTGCCCGCGCATGTATACACGTACGGGTATCTCGTAATTTTTCGAACGATAGTAAATTTTAGCTTTTCTCTACGGCATAGCTGCATTTTTCAGCCAACGATTTTGCCTTGCGTCGAGGAACGTATTTCGCGCGGGGATTGAACGAGAAAATGTCAAATTATATTACACTTTCCTTCATGCTTGCGGACGTTAGAGAATATTAATAGTTAGAGCTAATATTTTCATTGAATCGTAAACGTATTACTGATTTTCCTCACAAATCTTTTACACTTATAAAGAATTATTCCATGCATCTTAAATCACACTGTTCGTAGCTACAACATCTTTTCACCGCTTATAAACGCGTGCACATTATAATACTTTAGGATGTTATGATCAGTCGTGAATCGAGAATGCAGGTGACAACGCTAATAAAATATTTATTAACGATTACAATTAAAGTGTAACAATACTACGAGAAGTGTAGAAGTGCATATACAAGCTGCTAACTGCTAACTGGTAATTTTTGGCGTTCCCGTTTCGCCTGCTGACGCGTCGAAAAACGTTTACAAATCTAGGAAGGGAGGCCAGGGAAAATTCCTGGGACCATTCCGTTACGCCGGCCCGACAATTCCGCGTGGTACCAGCAAAGATGATTATTAGGCTTATTTTATTATCGCAAGCATAGGAACGGTTACATGTGCCTTACAAAACAATTACTATCTTGTCTTCGAACGAACAATTTAGAAATTTCAAAGTAGGTACTTCGCGTCGATTTATCAGCGTATTTACCCTTAATATCCTCGCCGTGCTGTCAGCTTATGGTAAATATCTTGCATATTATTTTCTCGAACTTACCCTTTTTAATTGCTCCGAAGGCAATTTTGCCTACGTAATTAGAAGACGTTATATAACGGGTATTGTGTGACGGCGTAACAAAGCTTCGCTATTAATTATAGCGACAGACTCGCGAGCAAGGCTCCTCCCCCCCCTCCTATCCCGTGCACGGGAGGAGCACGTAATGGCTCAATGGAAAACTCTGGTCCGATCGACGCAGGTAAATAAGTTTTCCCGCGCAGTGCCCGCGCAACTATATCGGCGCGCATCGAGCTTTCCTGGCTTCGAACGACGACGGGTTTCGATACGAGCGAGAACGTTTATTAACATCGAAGTGCTTTCAACGAGTATGAGCCATCGGGTAATCCGCCGGGATAAGGTAGGCAAAAAGGCAATCCGTTTCCTGTTTCAGACAGAAGGAGGAACCGCGCCGACGTTAAAAGCTTTATCGTTCATCATTCACGACATCTCGTTATGTTCCACCTTCAACGTGCGGTTACTCTTTGAACCGCGTGTGCTCGGACAGAAACAAATCGACGGTGTTTCAATGGCCAGGTTAATCTACTTTTTCAATTTGTACCCCGATTGTTTTCGCGGAATCTCCGACGCTACCGTTAGAGTATCAGAGAATGTTGGCTGAAGCTTGATCGGCTTGTACTCTGGGAAAGATCGATTTTGGAATGCGTTGGATATCGATTGTTTGGACGTAACGATAACCAACGTAACTTGTGTCTTTTTAGGGTTAGGTGGTTTAAGTTTGTATTTAATTTGTTTTTAACTGAGTGAATATTGGGTCTTGTTCGAATGCTTGCGGGGTGGGTTCTGAAGAGCAGGATAAAACCATAGCCGGGATAAAATATAAAGGGTGGTGGATAAGTGTGAATACGAAATTTGCAACTTTTGTGTTTGTGTCCTTGAAAAAATAAACGAAACTCGGGGAAATGCCTCGTTAACCGTAAATGACCAAGGATCTTAAATGAAATAAAATATTTTGCGATCAAATCTCGTTGAGACCCTTGGTTTACAATTTTGTCCATATTCTAAATCCTTAACCCTTTACACTGGAGAGGCGACTGTTAGTCGACAAACAATAGTTTTGAAAAATTTTCAGGCTTTAATTAGTTTGTTTATTAGTCAGATCTGGAGGTTAAATAGTCAAATATGTAAATTTTAGTATGCGATTTAACTAAACTAAATGAAGTTTACTATAAGCGAATCTTAGTAAATATTTTGCGCTTGAAGATCTTTGAAGTTAATATTATTAGACGACTAACAGTCATTTCTCGAGTGGAAAGGGTTAATACCTATGGACCGAACAGAATATTAGTTGAGTAATTCTCATGTAATATTGTATGGGAACTCGATAGAATTTAGAAAAACTTAAATAAAACTACGATGAAGATCTTGCAGGATATTAGAAAGAAAAGAAAATTAAAATTAGAAAAGAGATTATGCAGTGAAAATTATGCTAATTTTCTTTTAACGAAACAGGGCACGTCTTTTATTTCTGATTTATTTTTGCTTGAGAAATTATTTGTTTTTCGGTTGCACCACGATTTCGAAACTCTACGTATAATATTCATGTGGCCGATGTACGATAACATGATTTGGCCAATTTGCCTTTACACAGGTACCTACGTTGTTTAAAATACTGAACATGTTTCAAACTAATTATTCAGAATATTGATTGCACAACACAGAGGTTAGTTAACAATAACGTTTGTCTTCCTGAAAGTGCATGGTGCATTGAAATTGTTGCTCAGAGCGTACTTATTGGCCGTATTTATCAATGCATTTACAGCAAGTGATTCAAATTTCGTCATTAAAATGATTAATATCAACTCCAATCGATAAACAGTGCTATTGTAACTCACTATTCTTGTAAAGCTGTGGATTTCAATGTAACACGATGAAATTTAATAATATATTCATTCTAATAAGATAATATAGAAGCCATTGCAAATAAGCTAAATTCTTATTGAATTAAACAACCTCGAATCGATCACGATATATTTAAATTCTTCGTTATTTCAAAGTCTACATAATACCTTTTCTTTAGTCGAAGACAATCCCAATTTGTTTACTTTTTAAATCAATCAGTTTCTTAATATTACTTACAGATTTAAGCAACGGATAGTCCAGTTTGATTTCTTAAAAAAAGTCCAGCTTTGTAGGAAAATGCTTGATCTCATAATTTTGAGTTTCTTTCCCACGAATAATCACCTCTACTTGTTCCATGCTATTATATTTATCTCAACCTTGTATGAAGAATTTAAATAATGAAATTGATGGATGAAAATGTGCCATATCTACATTTCACTCGAACGCAACGCAATTCCATGCCATTTTGTTTCTTACGAAGTTCTCTCATCAAGAAATTCCCAGAGTGCTGCGAGTAGCAGAAAAATAAAATTTGACCGGGGCACAAAGGCACGGAAAATAGCTTTCAATATTCTGAGAGAGCTCGATATGAAGTATTTACTGTTCCACGTGTATGTATCCTCATGCGGGCTCGATCCATATAACGGAATCGGTTCGGTTACGATTCGCCAGTGAGCCCACCCGGTCGTTCCATCTTTTGTTGTGTGTTATATTTTATTGTGTCCCGATCGGTCAGTCAGAGTTTATTCTCGGTGAATCGATACACACGGGGAGTTGCCTTTAAGCCGTTTACACTGTTCGTCGTGAGTTGGTAGAATTTTGTGAGAAATACACGTACTTACGTTAGAAATACAAAAATCGACGGTTAGAACGTGTTTTGCGGGAGCTGTGAATATTTTCAATCGTTGGTAAGGATTTACTTAACTTTATCATGAATTTTATCATTGACTATTATTATTAGGGGAAAATGGTGGAAAACCGATCATCTGAGAAAAATTGCCTGGAAATAAATTTAAATTATCAGATTTACCAAATTTTTTTTATATCGACAGCTTAGAGTCTCCCTTGCATTATTCTGAAGTATAAATCGCATAAAATTACTCGTTCAAGAGAAATATCGAGAAAAACGAAAAGTCAATTTTAACTAGAATTTCCCCGCCCGTGTGGTAACTAATGCGGTCGTTGAATTAGTGCCGGAGATTTTTTCTGCACTTCACAAGTTTTTTTTATATATTTGAAACGAAGAAACTTTAAAATCGAAGAAACTTATCGTAAACGATTAGTTATGTTTATAAGCATGAAAAATTAAGCGAGTATTTTCAGAAGAGAAACATTGCGAGAATAAAATATCCCTTCCTGATGGTGTTGCGAGGGTCAACGTTAAAAATAAATAATGAAAACGAGCACCGGGCCCATAAATAATACACGCTGAATATTCTTAGTGCGAGCCGGGAAAATATAAAATCGCGAATATAACGTGAAACAGTCGGCTGCTTTGATTGATCGCCTCGCGGTACGATCGCGTGGGCCAGTTCGCTTAGTCGAGCAGTGTCGTTGATCGCATCGCAATCGAGTCGTTTACCAAAGCATAGTCGACGATTCGATGAATAGCACACGGCTACGTGGACGTAGAAATGTATACGTTATGCGTCAACTTAATCTTGTGCGATTAAAGAGAGTCGTGCATTATAGCGGCGCCGTTGAAAGTTTTTTATTCCCAATTTGCAGTTTTGATAGACGATCTGCATCGTACCTTGAAACTTGCATCGATAACTTTGATAGAGCGCGATTAAAGTTGAATGGAAGCTGTTGTTCAAGTTATCGAAGAATTCTTGACCAATTTTAAGGGAACGCAATGATTTATTCACGATTCTATTGCAGTTATATATTTCTTAAAATTAGTCATTTTGTTCCGTATTCTAAGGAATACATTCGCATAATTGATAAAGCTTTTTCAGATCATAATTCTGATTATCTTAATCGTCCTCGTTACCTTTAGAGGTGATAAAAAATAGAATTTTTAGGAATTAAAACCTTTATTTCCTAATTACGTATGACTAATTTATAATCTTCATATTTTTAAAGGGAATAGAGTTTTCTTGCTAGTTATGGTCACGGGAAATTCAATTGAAAATTTCAATCGTCAACAAAAACAAATCTCCGTTTGAACATCGCTTTCGAGTGCTCGTCGTAACCAAAAGCAAAGGACTGTTAGTCAATAATTTCCGGTGTAGAGGTGAAGTTTTCGCGAAGCAGTTTCCAATTTGCCGTGAGGTTGCGGAGCAACATCGATTTCGAATATTAAGCTCATAAAGATAGAATATTCGTCGATAGCCTAGATAGCTGAATTCGTTAGAACAGCCATTGCAAACGAATTTTGGCTCGGCAATCCTATCGACTGGTTTTCCCTTTTCTTTTTTTTTCCACAATTTTCGCAAGTGGTTGCTGGAATCCGAGCAGGAGAAGCAAATATTGAGTTATATCGTAACAGTGCAACGGTTACTCGAACTCCGCTATTCCCTTTAATTAAGTGCTAAGAACGCAATTTTTTAGTAGCGTACAGCGACCACGACAAATATTTGCATCTAACTCCTGTCTGTAACGAAACATTCTTTAACGATTATTGAATTCTTATCGTCTTATAGAAGTACCGACGAATAGTAGAAAATTAAAATTAGTTAAGCCGGATTAATCGATGTGCAAATGGAAAAGTAAACGCAGTTTCGTGCAAACACTTTTTACAGCCACCGTGTACGTAGGCTGGCGTATAGTTCATATCAATAAAAGGGAAATGAAATAATAGCGATTTTCTTTTTTTTATCTGAAAATATATCAGAGGCGTGCAGCAAAATTTGTTCATACGAATATTGCCGAGGAAATTACTATGGGTATATACTTGGATACAATCTTTTTATATCAATGATAGTACGTTTAAACCGGTGTCACTGAAGATTCTTGTGACTTTCGAAATTGAAAAGTTTAATCACTTAAAACTGCGTTGCTGTATGGATAGAAAATATTTTTATCCAATCTTTAATCTTTAATCTTTATTAGAATAGAAAATATTTCATCCACTATATGCATTACTTCTTTCATTTTACAATCTTCAATTTTTACCCAACACTAACTCTAAAATTCCATAAAAATTGGAAACTCAATTTTTTTCCGTTCCTTCTATCTTAAACCTTCAACTGGTGATCACAAGTTAAAGTGCTTGTCCAAGTCAGCTTCCCAGTTAAAAAATTATACCTGTTTCACATTAGAGGGTAGAATTCTTTATTACTAATAAATCTACGTTTTAATCTGAAAATGGCTAACAATAAAAATGACCATTTCTTCTACCAAACCCTGCAATTATCGCCACATTATTAAATCGCAATGTCCATTACTCATCGCTGCTCTTCTTAAAACGCATTCCTTTAAGACGTTGCACTTAACGCCCCCCCCCCCCAGACCGTTTAATCCGGATTCACAAACGGGGAAGAAGAGCCCGTTGCCGACAACAGATGGTTCTGCAACGCGAGCTTGCCACGAGGAGAGGTCCACATAGCAGATTCTAAGTGGCGTTGATAAGAACGCTTGTTGCGTCGCGGCACAGAATCCCGTGCCAGGTCCTGTCGTGGCCCCTTTATTTCAACGTTTCCGCCGGCTAAATTGAATTCACGCCATTGAGCCCGCGCGTAAACAAGTAAATAAGTCTGCCGCAAATCGACCGCTGCGGGCGCGCTAACCTCCGTCGGAATTTCGCCGATCGTTTCATTGATCGATTTGTCCGGCAAACTGGCCAGCCGCGATTTTAACCCGCTTCCGTTGACAGTTTGCGGACGCGGCCGCGAAATCGAGTTGCGAAATTTGTTTACACCTTTAGAGGGCTGTTGCCGTAGGGGTTTTCGAAACTGTGATAAATCATTTTCCGCGAATTTTTACACGCGAATCGAACGTTCTTCGTGTTTGGCGATCACACGAAGAAGGGAATAAAAATAGAAAACGTTTTCTGGCAAATAGCGTTAAATACCGTTTAGACGTCGAAAGCGTACGAGTATTGGTATTAAAGCACGGTGGAAATCATTTGTGCAGTCGAAAAATGCATGTCGAGTTAAGTTATACTTAAACAGTAACTTCGAGATTGGGTTTGCTTAACCCTTTGTACTTTGAATTATTTTTCAATATTTAGTATTTTAGGTGTTTTATTTGAAATGTACTTCAAAGAACAATTCCTTGAGTGGTACTTATTTTTATTTTTTTTTTTGTTAATTATATTAAACACAGCTCTCAAGCTTTGTCGTAACTTATGGTCGTTTAATTTCGTTGGCTCTTCTAGTCTTAAATTTTTGTCCGCTGCTGTATTTAAAGTGGCGCTTTAAAAATGTGAAGTGTGACTCGACATAGGAGTTACTGCGATAAAAATTGACGTCGAGTCAGACTCGATAAAGAAGTGGAAAGAGTTAAAAGTGCGATACTTAGCCGTTCGATCAGTATTACAATCCTCTGTGTATTTTGACCGGAAACGCATAAGTTTTCGAAAACGAATATCGGAAAGCGTACATCTTTTCGAAAGCGCAACGTTGAGAAACGACAGCGCGCGTAGCAAGCCGATCGGGGAATTTTCTCGAGCGATTTTCCGTCGAAAGAAAACGCAGGGGGGGGGGGGTCGAACGGTGGAACAAAACCGGCTGAGCGATGACGCCAATAAAAGAGCGAAATTTTTCATTCGACGATATCGAATCTGGTGTTCTCTCCTACGTCCGCAGCCGGAAGATAACGTTATAACAAAGCTCCTGGCGGTCGGGCAGTGCGATCGAACAACTCGAAAAGGGCGGAACGTTCCAACTTTTCAATCCAATTAAATTTTTCTCCCGTTCTTATATCGGATCACGCGAACGAGGCTCTCATCGGGTCGGCCGACTCGGTTCAAGCGAGAAGATTCCTGTAATTTCTGACAGGGAAACGGAGGAGAGCTTTCGCTCGAGCACGACGAACGGGCTGTATATATATATATATTTTTCTCCCTGGGATTATCGGTGAATACCGCTGCTTCAGTCGCTGCACAATGCTTTCGAGGAGATACTAGTTTTATAGAGGACGGAAACACAGCGTCGGCCGTGTCTCGTGCTTCGAAAGGAGATCGTGTTTTTTCCTCGGTTCACCGCATTTTTGAAGCACACTGTACCCGCAGCATCTGAATTGCTCTGTTCTAAATGGTGGTATCGGGTTGTTGTTTCGTGACCCCGTGGATGCTATAGGTACAACGGGACGCGTCAATTTGTTTTCGTGTAACTGCTGCGCTAATTAATACACGCGCGTAATGGAATTTTAGCTCGCCACCCAATAAATACGTGGTCGGTGTAATTGTTACAGATTCGATCTGTCGCAAGGTTGTTCTTCTCGATTCGTTTCGTTTTCCTTTATTGGTGAAATATTTTTCCAGATATTTATCGTTATGGTATGCTTAAATAAGAGGTTGAACAAGAAATGCTGTTCGTTAGAAGATTTTTAGGTAATAAATGTGTAACGATGTCCGATTTTTCAAATGAAGCCAGTAGTTTCAGCTCGAACGAAAAATTATTGTATTAATTAATAAGGGTATAAAGTAGAAATTCAGGTGCTCGAAGGCAGAGAAAAATGTTTCAGATGCAACGAGGAATTCACGCAGTTTCATACAATAAACGCTTATCTTTTAAAATCATTTTATTTTCAATTGTTTCATAACATAGTTTCAATCCTGGTTCCTTCATACCGATTATCCGAAAATCCGCTTATCAGAACGGATCTCCCTCCTTGTTACTTTGGATAACCGACGTGCTCCGGTGCTCTTAAATAATATAGGATTCCTTTGTTCCGCTTAAACGCTTCTGATGGTTTGCACAGTACATATTTCGCAGAAGTCTAAGATTATCTACTAAAACATTCTTCCACAGTTTATTCACTTTTATTCTCTCGTGATATTTCAGTATTTTATCGGAACATTTTTCTAAAGTTCTGCAACATTTACACTCTAAATATTACAATCTATTGAGAATCTTTTTAGCATACTCGTAGATAATCCATGGGATTAAGAATTGATCTTCGAATCTCAAAACGCGAGGAATAACGGGATGATTTAAAACAGATTTTGTTTTCTTCCTTCCAACCTTATGTGGCATGAACCGCATGATTATTAACGACGCTAAGTAGATTTAGACGGTTTAATAGAATAAATTAGTTTCTTTTAGAAATTTTAGCAGTTCATAAACTTGGACCCTTCTTGTTACCGTGTGGATCAGTTAATGATTCTCATGGAAGTTCTCAACAATATTGGTTATACGATTGTGATCATGATTGTCTCCATGCTGTTTCCCATTGTAGGATTAGTTCTCATTTGATCATTCTGGTCACAGGTATCATCCATAAATAATTGATAGTCGTTGTTCATTTGCGTTAAAAAGAATTTGAAAACGTACAAATCTGAAATCCAGGGGATCGCCGAAAAAGTTTCTTGAAAATCGTTATAAAATTCGCTGCCTGGTCGTGTTCGAGCAAGTTCGATTTCAACGTGGACCAAGCACGCGAGGCCACGTTCTCGGCCACGTTCGCAGCACGTCCTACTCGTAGAAGAGGCACAATGTTTCCCACAGAATACTCGGAACGAGGAGACCAAGGCGTTTCCTCTCGCGAACCCAGAGGCCTGTGTTCCCTTTTGGTCTGCGTGGCAGCGGCTCGCCTCGCTGCTCTGCCGTCTAAAAACTTGCCGAAGAGAAATTCAGCGAAATACGCAGGGTTTCCCTTTTAGAATCGCGTCCCGTATACACGGGAGCGCAATCTACGTTCAAGAGTGCAAGATAGGTGTCCGTTTCTTTCGTTCCACTCGGGTACCGGTTTGACTGGGTTACGAGATGCGACGATCCCTCGACTTAATTGACCCTGGATTTCATTTACAACACACGGATAGCCTCCGCTATTCGCTTATGGAAAGCCCTTTTACAGCGATTCTTAGCATAACGGGCTCGCGCTACAGCCTATTGTTCTTCAGACGCGTGACTAATTTTGCGTTGGATGGAGGAATGTCGGACGAAGCGGTGGTTCTCTCGGTGAACGTTGGTACAGTCAACCCTCCTATAACGCGGTACTCTCAGAACGCGGTTTCCATCGAACTCTTTAATTCAATAAAAATAATTTGTAATTTATCTTGTCTGTTGTATTTATTGGTCTCCATATAACGCGGTACAAACGATGTGATTTGTACTAATTCTGAGTTTCTTATAGCGCGGTTTCCATACAACACGGTAGACGGTTTCCATACAACGCGCTACGAATTAGCCTGGTTTGTACGGTTAAATCCGAGTTTCTTATAGCGCGGTTTCCATATAACGCGGTACGCACTCACCGCGTTATAGAAGGGTTGACTGTATCTGGTTGTCTCGCGTTGGTGTTTTAGCGAATAGGAAATTCTTACGTTTTAGCGTAGTCTTTTCGTTTTTGTTCGGTTGTTTAAGGTCTTGTAAATCTCCTAGGTTATTAGTAACCACGATTCATTAGAACAATGGCATCTACATATTAACTGTATATTTGGTAATATAGTTCGATATCTTTTATGAAGTTTAGAGCTCTAGAGCAGGAGTTCACCTTTCGTAATATGCATGCAAAGTTTGACATGTTGTATCGTGTTCGTTTGTCATTAAATTTGGGGTACTGCACTGAGAGATGTTCTATGGTAATTTGCATAAATGGTTGCACACATCGCAGATTTTGTTTCATCTATTAAGCCGTATATCATTTTTACGCAAATTTTCGTTACCTTCAAGGTAATCTGAAAAATTCAACTTTGTAAATTGATTAATCCCAACGATGCTGCCGTTTCGCCCGATCGTCCAGCGATAAATGATCGTTATTACGCCCCGGTAACCTAATGCAAGAGTAAAATTGGTTTCCATTCGCAACCGACCGTTGTCTCGTTCCAACGGCATATCGTTCTCGTTATTTTCCCTATGGATGCCGGTCGTTGACAAAAAGCTATCCTCGTCACCTAATTATTTCCTGGACCCGGGGAATCTCGCCAGGAACAATGTAGGCGATTTAATTAATGCGCGCACGCACAATAGTCCGGGGACGGAAATTTGTTCGACCAGTTTTTGCCGAACGCATATTTAACCGGTCGTTCGTCTCGATCGCCGATAATGGGGGGGGGGGGGCTCGACCACGAGTGCACGCTCCAATTATTATCATCTGCTCGGCGAACGTAAAATTCTAATTATTTCGCGAATTGTAAGTCAGCGATACGCGCGTCGCGTGGAAACGCGGATCCGTTGAACTACGTCATAATGCACGATTTATGGGATGAAATGAACTCGCAGATCGTGTGATTAACATCGGCTGGCTGCCGCCGTTAATGTCACTCCTAATGAGGTGTAATTTACAATACGGCGACGCGGAGCATTCGTTTGAAAATCAAATTCGCGCGGGGAATTGTCGATGGAAGAAATTTAGCGAGGCCGTTAATTGAATTCACAGCTTATTATCTCTGTCGTTGGCTGCAGACGCGTGTTAGCGTTAAATTATTCGTTGCTCTTGCATTGTGACAGATCGCAGAATAATTGTTAATACCCTACGATGCAATCGGGCTTCGTTACAGATACGGCTTCTCTTTTCATTGTACGTATTGTTAAATCGTAACGGGTATCGTAAATGTAAAATTGTTACCTTGGTCCAGTATCACAGAACATGAATTCTGTTCATTGTGTCGTTCGCGTATAGATATTAATTAGCTTATTTCTACCGATTCTTTGGCTTTAAATTTTGTCCACTATTTTTTGTACGCCTCCCTATTACTTCCACTATACTTAATACGCTAATCGTTCTAAAGACAAGTCTTTTGTCTAGGTGATCGCGATACTTAAATGTTCTGCCGAATTTGCCGGCTCGCTAGACTTCTTTCAACGATTGTACAAATTTTGCTGGCCAACGTAACGCTTGTTTCCCCTCCCGCGAAGTTGCCACGCTGTTCGACCAGCTATATCCGTGTTAATTAATTCCCGCGGCTCGTTTGCCAAGCGTAGAGGCGTGAACATAACGGAGCTCTTTTCGCCAAGTTGCTTCGCGACACAAAAGCTGCGAGGTCGAACTTTCGAAAGGTTGCTTCGCTATAACGTTCCCCTCGAATCAGTAAGCCGGCACGCTGCTCAAACCGATTCTTTCTTCTCTGGTAATTTTTCTGCGCGAGCAGGACGAACGTACAATGTATTATGTAAAGTGGACAATTTTTGAGAGGATGAAAAATCCGTGCACGATTTGAGTTAGGTTGTGTTGGTTCAGCGAAATCGTGTTAAATTTGTTAAAGCGAGAATTTAGTATGATTAATTTTTACTGTTTCGTTAGAACTGTGCAATTTATTTGCAACAGCTGTACAAATAATACGGATATTATTGTATTTAATTTTCTATAGTTTAATAGCCTTTGAATAACAGAAGTTTAATCGACAGGATTATTATAGAGGGTACCGAATGTAGCTGTTGTCTTGTTTCCGTAATTATTAATCATGTTGCTTCTGGTTGCGTGGAATCATACTATAGGGAAATCACGGCAGCGTTTATGGTCGACAGTCAGATGAAATGAACTTCAATCGTTGTTACGAGATCATTAATTAATGCACGTATTATCGTAACGATTATACCAAAAATTCATTAGATATTTGTTGATTTTTATATTTATTTAGTTAACCTATCAATGTCAGTATAATCTAGAAGAAACGTTGTTACATTTTTTAGAATTAGAAATAAGACTACATTGATAACTTTTGCAAGCTTTATTTACATCTCAACTAAGGTTGATCTACTGTCGTAAAATTTTCTTTCTCTTTTCTTAAAATACACGATACAGTGTAGTTATATTACCATTTGATATAGCCATCATTTTTCATAATTTAGAACAAGGGAAGCAGTCACCTAAGTGTTCATCAAAATTTCAATGTACGAATTTATGCAACGAAATCAGTATGGAAATTCATATGTTTAAAAGAAACAAAGGTCTGCGCGTTCATAGTCTGACAACGAAACTTGATCCATCAATTTAATCGTTATTTCTAGTCACAGAACGCTTTGACAGAGCTTAGCCATTTAAATCTGGGACATCGCGTATACACATACGGTAATCTAGCATTTCTGTTATTCGACACGATTGCATTTACTGTACTAAATAGCCTTTGATTTAACTAGAATAACTGAACGTATACGCGTACAGAAACATGTAATGTCAATTGGCCGGCTGGGCATCGGTTCGAGTACGATTTCAGAAACGGTTTCGATAATATCCGACATTGATTGCGAGTTCTAATGGAATCATAACGTTTGATAATATCGTTCGCTAAATAATATACTACCGTCAATTATATCAATTGAATATTGGCGTTGAATCTATTATTATATTTAGTGAATGAATTCAATGCTTCAGATTTAGCCGTTTTTAACGATCATTTTTGAATTCAAATCTTTTCCCTCCAACAACTATTACTGAAAATGGTTCATACTATTTTGATGATCGAGTTTATGTTGCTTAATTTATAAATAAAAGTGGAATTCTGTTTAGAAAGACGTTCGCTTAATATTATCTGTAATGAGCCATTTACTCGTTAAAGTGATCAATTAATTTTTGAGCTTTTACGTTTTTTTCGATTTTTTTCTACTTTTTATTTTATGGAGTCTATTAGTTTAGCAAATGAACAGCTCGTATAAGACAGTTGCAACACGGTCATCGATGGTAACGTTAACCGTCGAGTAAAAAGAAATCGCTGTCCTCGTGTTTGCATACACGGATCACGTGCTAGCATCGTAAACTCTTGGTAATTCATTTATTTGCAAGCAGAGCCATGAAAGTAGAGATAATTCCTTTCGCTACGTGACGAGATCACGAAAGGCTCTCCCGTTTGGAAAATACATTGAAACGTATCGGATCGTTCGCGAACGTGGATACGCGAGTTATCACGTATTCCGATCTTCTAATTCGGATTTGAACGTGACAATACAAAGCACAGGAAAAGTGTTGAAGCAATTCGTTTTATTGGAAAACGTTCAGATATTGACAATACTGAGAAGAGGTACACGTTTCGCGGTTGACACACAACACACAAGATAGGATAATCTATTCAAAGAGATACTTGTGAATATTTCTTTGAGAATGTTTAACATTAATTAAAATGCAACATAGTAACATCAGAATATCATGCAAACATATGTACGAGGGTAAGTCAATTATGGTTAAAAATTTAATTGTAATTGCTTTTCAATGCACTTGGTCCATCGTTGCACAAGCTTCCTGAAATCCTCATAAAAGAATGATCCTAGCAGGATCTAACTTGTGTAGACACAACAACAATTAAACCACGCATGCGTCATCTACGCTTCACAAACAGTACTATTAACACATTGTATGCCGGTGGCATCTGAGGCATTTAAAACTGTAGGTGAAGAAAATATTTAAAATTGTATACATTATTGTAAAACACTAAAATTGGTTTGCATATTCATTATATGCAATTTAACGATAACGAAAAATAGAAACAAACAAATCGCCAAACAAAAGAATGTTGTATTATCGCAAACCCGGCGCTAAAGCAACAGACTTCCAAACCCGCGTTTTCGCGGGGCCGGCATACAATGTGTTAACATAAAGAAAAATATAACCACATTGCAGATAATAGTTGACTTACCCTCGTATAAACTGTCGGTCGGTATCCACACGCTGAAACGAAAGGAAATTTGAATTCTTAAAGGAACAAACAGTTGCGAATGAGTTTAAACATCAATTTTCATGAAATCCTCCTACCTGACAGTTCCCATGAAGTGTTCGACGCCTATGTTTTCGATCAATTTACGTTAAACGACATTCTGCCACGCGTACAATAGAATAAAACATCACCATTTTCGAGTAGTATCCGAGTTCCATGAATTCCATCCTTTGACTCGGGTCTGAGCGCTCAAAGCAAGGTAGACAATACCTCCGACCGATAGAAGTTATAGCCGCGATAGAACTCGAAGAACCGTTTGCTAAGCAGCATGGGACTTCCTGTCGGCCATCGCTTAGTTCAGCGTGAATCCAAAGGAGGACGTCGCTGGTAGACGATACGCTGGGAGTAGGTTCGTCTGATTTAGCCGTGAATACGTAAGCACGCTCGGCTGTGCACAGCCCGGCAAACGAACGGGCAATTACATCGTTCGTAAGTCCGAGGTGAACCGAAATCTGTCGGAACCACGGACCCGTGGAGAAGTTGGGCGACGATTCTTCGGGTCGTGATTTCGAGTTGCTCGTTAACGATCGTTCGCGCGGCCGCAGGATCGATTCCCGACCTCTGAGTTCGGTAGATCGGAACCACGGCGGCGGTTACGCTTGTAAAACTTCATGAAAACGTCGATTTTTAGAACGTTGATTGGATTTTTGTGAGTCACTTTATTACGCTTTCCGAGATCGAGTCCGTGGTCGGTGAACCTGAATGATGGTTGTCGGTAACGATTGAATCTACGATTAACGATTAGCAATTAGAACACATTTTAATGTAAGCGAACAGAGTAGACACTCATTGTAATAGCACGCACAAATTGAAGCAGAATATAAAGTGATCTATACGTATCTTAAAAATACTGTGTTCTATCTTCATTTTACGAGATATTACACCTTCTACAATAAAATACCAGCAATGGTGTACAGCTGTTATTATTGTGTTTCCTAGATTGATCTTCTTCCCTCGATTTCCGGTTTGGACGAGTTTTTGGAATCTTGAATTTGTGCGTTTCGAGCTGATCGGTAATGGTGTTGTATCGTGAAAGTTTGGTAGCTTTCAAAGTTAAAGGAGCGTTGTCTTGGAACAATTTTATTGATTATGTTTCGCGCTTGTTCAACATTTTACAGAATGTAAAATTTATTATGGTAACTTTGTTGTAGCATACGTGAGATTAGCAAGGGATAAAAGTGTTAGTAGCGAAAGGTTTTGCAAGTGTTTCCTTTGTATCGCATTGCAACAAACGAAGACATCAGAGTCTACTGAAGCGTTAACTGTTTGCACAGCCCGAGTTGTGTAAATTCGAACCAGGTTGACAAGGTTGACTTAACGACTCGTGAACAAAGATTGACTAAGGTTGACAGAGATTTGCCAAGGTTACAAAGATCGACTTTCTCGTAAATTTCGCATTTACGTTTACCATAATTACACGAGCCTAAATCAATAGATCGTTCCTTTCATCTTTCACGATAAAACAAAAATTCGAATGCTAAAATTTACGCTTTCCTCAAATCGCTATTCATACATTCCGAAAGTCGCTCATTACCATAATTCGAATCACGCGGTAGAAAGGGATTACAACTGAAATTTCCAGCTTGAAATTTAAATTTCAGAATTCTAATGAGTAAGCGAACAAAAAAAATTCATTCCTTTTTCTAATAAGAGTTTAAATTGATGTTTGCCCAAGATCTAAATGGATTTGAGGTACGCTTACGTCAACAAGATACAGTTAGTAGCGAAGTCCGTTTTAAAATCGTTAGTACTTCGTCTCACGCAAGAAACGAATTCTCATGGGAACAGAATTTCCATCGCCTTCTGTCTCCTTGTGTGTAACAAAGGTGCTATCGCTGTTTTACAAATAGCGCTTATATATCACAGAAGGTAGATCACATTTTCGTTTTCGCGGATTCTACGCACGTTCGTAGCCACTTAGTGCCGCTATATATCGCCGTGTGAAAACTATTCCTATGAAACTGTCTCTGCGGCATGAAACTGTGTCTACCTATTCCGGCTCGAATCCTCCGTGATAAATTTTTCTTCTCCGCGACCGTTGCGCCGTGCCGAGACAGAGAAAGGGATACACCTTAACCGCCGTTAGAAAGAGTTCGAAACAGTATAAATTTCCCTGTGTAGTTCAATAATTCGTGCTATAGGGCATGTGCTCGAAATTAATATCCGGTAAAAGTTACCGTTTAAATGGCACCTGGCAATTTCAATGAAACCTCGGTTTCGATAAAGCGTATATTATTTTTCTGATGGAAATTCGTAAGAAGCAAGGAAAGAGAATTATATTAAAATAGTAAAATTTATACACGGTACAATATCTCAATTTTTATGCCAAGTAGATAGATGAACAGATAGATAGATAGATAGATAGATTTATTTTTTACTCGATACAGTTTAAGAATTAACATCACCAAATTTCGTCTCAACATTCCAACAATTGCAAGACATCTCAAGACCCTTAGCTTACAATACCGTCACTATTGTAAGATGATCGAAGGTTACACAATCTACTCTCTGAATTTTTCCTAAGGCAACAACTGATACCTCTCGCGGGGTTTCCTATTTATTTTGCTTCCGGCCTGATAGGTGGTTGTTTACATTCCGTGCATTATAACTTCTCTATATTCGCTATCAGATTTGGTTGAAATTTTACATGGACATTTTCGAGACTCCCATCTTAACGTTGGTAATAATGTTACTTTGATACCTTCAAAATATCACATAAATTTTCTTTGCTCGACATTCTAGATTGACATCGTTCGAATACTTTCGTGAGCTACTGTATATCGGAAATGGTTATACAAGAAGCGTTCGTAAATCTAGCGTTAACACATTGTATGCCGGCCCCGCGAAAACGCGGGTTTGGAAGTCTGTTGCTTTAGCGCCGGGTTTGCGATAATACAACATTCTTTTGTTTGGCGATTTGTTTGTTTCTATTTTTCGTTATCGTTAAATTGCATATAATGAATATGCAAACCAATTTTAGTGTTTTACAATAATGTATAAAATTTTAAATATTTTCTTCACCTACAGTTTTAAATGCCTCAGATGCCACCGGCATACAATGTGTTAACTAAGGACCGAACAGAGGAACAATCGGTACTCCTCGAAAACCGTTCGCAACGGTCGAGCCGCGCGCGCGTCGCCTCGGGTGCAACCGTGACCCGGCTTCTTGGACATCAACGGGCCTCGAGCTCGCACGGTACACCGACACACGTAATATAGGTCGTCCGTAGAGGCGCGCGTTTGCGTGCGCAAATACGTTCCGCGTGGAAGTCAATTTTCCAGAAACCACTTGCCGCGATGCGACCTAGGCACGCGCACGTCAATACGGCACGCAATAATGCATCGACGGTTCGCCGGAGGAATGCGTCCTTTGCGGAAGTTGATTTTCCCCGACAACGCAGCGCCGTTGTTCGACGGCGATAGGCGCGGAGAAAGCTTTTCCAGCGGGGGAAGGGGGGCCACGGAAGTGGCTGAGAATGGATGACGGTTGGTATTGTTCTTTGAAAGGGCTGGGGGACCGAGCGATGGATTTATTGTCGTGTCGGTATTTTTCTCCTTTTATTGGTATTAACGACGCGCCAGCTGCATGCAGATAGTTAGCGATTTAAGTCAGTTTCGCGAGCCACCGATCCGTGCTAGATCTTTGATTGCAAATCGCTGGTGTTAAACATCGCGGGTCGCGGTTCGATGTTTCACGTTGATTCGATTGAAGTGATAGGATGAAGTTGAAAGGAAATATCAAATTCTGTGTTTTTTAAAGCATTGCAAATTGTAGGAGTAATTTGTGGAGAGTAAGGAACACAGTTTTGTAGTTACTTGTGTATAATAATTCCTTGTTTTTGCTTGTTAACATTCTTTGGAGACATCTTTTTTGTTTGAGGCCTGCGAACCCTAAAACTCTATCCGAAAGCCCGAGTTTATGTATAAATTTGATACCGTTATTAACTTTAACTCATTAAATGCCAAATTTTTTTTTTTAATTCTTGACGAGAAAATGCACAACAAGTTGTGCAACAATATAATTATATTCGAATTATGTTTTGTTGTTAAGATAATTCATATTTTTTTAAATGTCCCAAATGGGGATTGTGGCAGTTTGCATGAATAAAAACTAAAAAAAAATTTTGTTTTATTATATGAATTATTTTATATATCTAAAAATAGCTATTATTTATGCCAATTTTCCATACTGCTCACATGTAACCCGACGTTAGCTTACATTCAAACATTCTCAAATGAGGATCGTGGCAGTTAATGGGTTAATATAAATTCCTCGTATTCAAATAGATCCTTAGCCAAGAAGCTTTCACTTCTTGCCTCTTTTAATATTATTACAAAGGAAGATATAATAGTTTTAAACTTTTGGTTGATAGGGTACGTGCAACAACGTTAACACTTTACCGATCGCTAGTGGTTCAACATAACACACTCCCGATCGGCTTATTGTTGTCGTGGATGCATCGCTAATGATTTTATTGTTAAACATTTTCTTCGAGTAATTAATAGTTTAATGTTTCTTTGCAGTATACACATATCGTTCAGAAACGTGTTACCATCGTATGAAGGAACGTTATAAAATTTACAAACGAAGTATGCAAAAACTAACTAGCTGTTAACCCTTTGCACTCGAGAGGCGACTGTTATTCATCTAACGATACTAACTTCAACAATTTTCAAATTCGAAATATTTACTAAGATTCGCCTATATTAAGCGTCATTTAGTTGAATTAAGCGATATACTAAAATTTACATATCTGACAGTTTAACCTCTAAGTCTGACTAATAAACAAACTAAAGTCTAAAAATCGGCGAAACTATCATTTGGTGACTAACAGTCACCTCTCGAGCGCAAAGGGTTAACAGCCACGCACGATGCGCAACGTGCGCATATTACCATTGCGGTGTTTCGCGCATAAACAGAGGCGATCTGATATTACCGGCACATTGTTGTTTGAAAATTCATACGGCTAAGAGCCGGGGCCGATTAACGATTTCGCTACGTTGGATCGTTCCGATAAATTGCACCGCGAACTACGCGAATGTTTACGGCCGGATCCACTTATAACAGTAATTCCGTACGTGCGTTCGATTCGCGCGATCCACGTTTCCGGTGTACCATTCGACGTCCGTGCTGCAATGTGTTGAGTCTACATCACGAAACACACTGTGTAATCAGTCACAGGAGTATATTTTATTATTCTTCATTCAATACGTTTTATTATCCTAGAAATTGCATCTACAAGCTTATGAGATTGCATTTAGTAACAACCATTATCGATAATACATTATTTATAATTTTATGTATTCCAAGATTCTTGATCCGTTCATTGTTAAATAAATTGTTAAATTGTTAAAGAACAGAAGAGTGCAGCTGATGAAATATTCTGGTAAAACACTACGATATCTATTAAAATTTGTTGCATTTGGGGTGCATTTTATTGTACAACATTTTAATGTAAATTAATGCAAGTGGCGTGCACGGAATGTCCATTGAAGAAATCTCGGCAGCATAAAATTAAAGATTCTAAAATAATTTGCTTCATCTAATAAAAAAGAGAATAATAACTTCGTGTTTTCAGTAATTCATTTCAACCTTTTTGTGGATTTAATTATTTTTTAATTTCAGAAATAAAAAAAAAAAAAAATTAAAACTTATTTTAAAATTTATTTTTTAATTAAAATTTGTTTTATATCATTTTCCAAAATTTCACCGAAAAATACGTAATTTTTAACAAGTTACGTTGTTTTTAAATAGACCATATCATTTCTACAAATACTAAAAATGCCGGCGTTTTGTGAACGGCGGTGCAAAAAATTGCTGGACGAATATGTGTTAAGCACAGAACTGGATAAAGAGTACATACACGGTCGATTGCAAAAATATTCAAATAGCGTAATAATTGCGGCTACGAAATGAAAATTCCCACCCTTAATTTAACCGTGCAATCGTTACGTAACTTTAATGTTCACTGTGTATTTATTAACGTCGAGATAATGCCGGTTCCATCGAATATTTTTACAACCAGCTGCATTCATTTCAAATATGCACCTATTTCACCGAGCTGTTGGTTAAATAGCGTGCAGTTAAACACGCGTTGCATTCTTCATGCGTTACGGTTATCCAGGTATTTCGTTCGTTTCGTTGTTACACGGCGAAATAATGTACGTTCGGCTAGCTAAACGGATGCGCCCGGTCGGGATCGATCGGGAACCGAGCATTAGGATTTTATACGTTCGATGCGTCCCGCGTAATCTCGACCCGTTTTTGTCCGCTCAATTACATCGGCGAAAGATTAAGCGCGGAACGAATATTATTATTCGACTCGTGTAAACGGAGATCGGCGAGAAAACTCGTTAGAGATTAAGGGCGCTGGGGGAGGGGGAGAAGTCTGTTTCGAAGCATTGAAATTGCTTCTCGTAACGGTTCACGATTCTTTCGCCAGATCTCGTAGCCTTGCCTGTTGAGACAACAATCTGGGATCGTTTTGGAGTGGAACTTTTTTTCGATTCCCAGAATTTTTTCGTTGAATTTTCAAGAGTTTGTTTACTCCTACTGTGAACGAGTAATTTATACACACGATGGAAATGTTAGAAATTTATCTACTAATGCTATTAATGTTTACCACTGTTACTGTTAATGCTACTGATGTTTTGCGAGTAAAATTTCAGTGTTGGTGTGACTAGGTGTTGGTGTTGGGAAAATGTAGTGTTGGTCACAAGAAGGTTTTGGGTGTCAGTGATACGTTCTACAATATTATAAAGTTAAGTGCAGAGGGAAAACAGACCAGAGGACAACAGACTTCACTTTTAGTGCCTACGCTAAATTTTTGAAATAACTTAAAATAGTTTATCCATCTTTCGTCGACTGTTTGGTTGTTACATAAATTTCATGTTGCAAAGAATATGGTTGACTGTATAAATATTGCACTGATACTGAGAACTACAATAATTATATAAAAGTAACGTAAGGATCAGTGTAATTTAAATGAAAATGGAGTTGTCCGAGAGGTGATGAAATATCTTATGCAAATTTTAATCATCGAATAACGAAGCTTATACAACACTGGATAGCCAGTCGTTGAGCGATAATTATTAACATAGTGCTTGCTTCTTGCTTATTCTATAGCATCGCAGAATTAGCTGGAACTCTAGGTAGCTAAGCAGCAAAGTGATTAACGTTTGAGAACTAAGTCTGTTTAAATGGCCAATTTAATCATTGATTCATGCGAGTAGAGCGCTATAAATTGACCAAGCAGGCAGTTAAAACGTGAGTGAATGCTGTTTGCGACTGACACCCGTGTAAATAAAACAATCTATTCAGACTAATTTAAATTTGCTTATTAGAATACCGTTGGAAAAATTTGTAAATTATTTGCTTCTCAAATTTCGGATTTTAAGTAGCCGATTTCCCTTTATTGCATTATACACGGACGTATTGCATTAGGGATGTGTTTATTTTTACGCGTTTCTTTTACAAAATGACTTCAATTCTTGAAAATTGACTATAACCAACGATATGATTACTTGGAAACGATGAACTCGCGCACGCGTGGCATGAAACACGATTTAATGAGCTTTTATTTTTAATTAATGATATAATCAACCTCGTGATTAACAACCTTTTGCCAGCTAGCGTGCAAATTTTCAATACCGGATCGATAAAAATCAATTGGTCTTTGGGCAAAGTATCTAAAGATGGAATGACAGAAACGACATTAAATTCAAACATACATTTTTAACGAGTTTTTATTTCTAATTAATGATGTAATCATGTTGATTCTCAACAACCTTTTGCCATCTGGCGTGCAAATTTTCAATTCCGGATCGATAAAAATCAATTGCTTTTTGAGCAAAATATTTAGAGGTGGAATGACAGAAACGACATTACTTTCCGGTCCTCCTGATATTTCCGGTTCCACGATGGCCGATGCATTTCCCCAAAAATCTGCGAACCTGGCGACTTCTAATCAATTGATGCATTGATTCGAGGCGAGCCGAAAGCAATTTCGTACTCGGAGCAGAGTTCAGAGCAGTCGAGAACCTGTTTCTTCCTTTCGCCGCTTCGCCAGCAACAATTAAAGTTTCCAGCCCCTTATTTCGATCTGGATTGCTCGAAAAAGTTGCGAATACTTGGTAAACTTGATTCTCGCTCCTCTCTCGAATGTTACACGTTGTATAGTAAGGTCGACTGGAAGGAAATTCGATCGCAGGTTCTTCGAGATAACTAATCGTTCCACCACTGTGGCTGTTAAAAATTGAATACAGAAATACTGCGAAGCAAAAATTAACCATAAACCATATTTCTCTTAACGTACTTTTTTAAAGGCTTCTTCTAAGAATCTAAGTCACATTTGGTATTATAGGAAAGGTTATAAATGAGAAAAAGAAAAGAAAGAAGAGTGAATAATATAATAAATATACGTGTATTTAATAAAACTAAAACGACACAAACGAGCACAAAATAACAAACTACGCGTATACTTCGCAAACTACGCTTATGCTTCGTAAACTACACAGTCCTTCGCTCTACGCTGGCTACTTCGCTTCTTCAACACTCTTTCTACGTTCAATACTTTCTGCCTTCGTCGTCTGATACTTTCTGACCCGCGCTCGCATTTTCCCCGTCATATATTCTTCCAAACACTCGTTTCCTTTCATTCTAATTGTCAACCTTTCTCACTCTACGCATTCGGTCACGACCACCCAGAATTTCTCAGTCGCACTATTTTCTCAACTTCTCATCTTTCACGCCTTAGAAACATTCGAGCCCAAACATTCTGCGTTCACGCGACAATCGCCCAACTCAAGTACTCTAACCTTTCCAGCCTCGTATCCGCTCGATCACATTACTACAGTATTTTAGAAAGTTCGAAAACGTTAAGAAACTGAACAAAAGGGGCTGAAGGACCCGGACGGGGTTGTAGGAATTTCGACCACTGCGTTTTGCGAGTCTCGTGACAAAATCTATTTCATTTAGCAATATAAAACCCCATTCCCAATACCCCACCGTCTTTCGAGGGGTGACGATCTTTTTACGTAACGCGTCATAACGGACGACAATTAGTCGATTCCCGTCCGGCAAATAAATGAAGAAAGATCGACTCGCGGATTAAAGATAAAACGGTGCCGTTTAACGTTGTTCCATTTCTATTCGAATTCTTCGGATGTCACAGAGGTGACCTCGACGGTCCCCGAGGCTCGCGAAGACCTTTCCGTTTCTTCGTTCGCCGGTGAAAGAGCTCGCAAGAAAACGGCGTTTTCACGATGACTAATTCGATCGGCGAAAAACGGCGGAACGCAGTCAGGGAGAGGATGACTTATCGACGAGTCGGTCGATGGGCGAAAAAGGCCGCTCGCGTAATTAATCTTTCGAGCACGATGAACGCAGCGCCAATCGATTCCCGGCGAGGTCGGCCATCGGTGCACTCGTTAACGGGAACGATATAATCGTGCGCAACTTTTATCGTCGTGCAATAATAATCGAATCATCGCGTGCGTGTCGCCGGTAAACAGTGTACACGGCGCTCCGACTAGCCGTGTTCGTAAATGCATTAGATCTAGGGAATAATACGCGGAACACAATGCGCGGCGCGTGCTGCCCCGCTATCGTTGTATGAACAACGTTTGTTTGTGTATTATAATGAAATCTGCGGGCAGAGTCACGCAATTTGGTCGAATCGTATCTTCCGGCGAAAAATTGAACGGCACAACACAGGATTTCCAGTTCCGTCGGTTTGTTTCGTTTTGACGTGGACGCAATGGTGCGGCGGTACATACCTACCTTTCCGTTCACCGTGTTTTTTTTTTTGCCCCCCAATTTGAGTGGCACGTTTGTGTTTTGAAAAACACGGCAAATTTCGGGGGAATTTCGAGTACCGAAATATTGGGATGAATCGTTTAAAATAGGTGGATGCGATATGTGTTTTATGAATCTCTTAATTAGTCACTATTAATTGTTGTATTCGGATAAATGTATATTTGCTTGATATATAATTTTTGAAAACTGTTGGTGATCATCTTTTTTGTCTTTGTAACTTCCGTATTTAAAGGTAAAACGTGTACAAAACGATATAAAATAATTTGGCGTAGATGTGTGTGGAAGCTTATTATGTCTGACTATAAAGTCTTATTCTCCTTGATTTCAGATATCTCATTTCTCTCCAGGCATATTTAACTCTTATAATTTATTATTAGGTGATTACTATTAATCAGTTGTATATATATACACTATATATATATATACTATTAATTATATATTATTATTAATTCAATTAATTTAATATTACTGTAAGTTTATACTTTTTCTTAGAAATTAATTTTCTAATAATTTCAATATTAACGAATTCTTTACGACTTTCGTTTCACGTAATATTGTTACATTTAACAAAGCACACAATTTTAGACCGTTCGGACGTTAATAATCGAAACCATTGTTTAAAATACAGAACGCGATGCACAATATATTATTACCGTGGCTGACAATATTATTGTATCCGGGATCGTAGCGTACATAAAAAATTTTTCATTCAAAAATATATGAAAAAATATTGTGACACGTTGCGTCGGCTAAATGTTTGGCGAACGTTACACATTCGAAACGGTGATTGCATCTTTAAATCTCAATCACCGTGGACGTTTTTCTAAACAGTGAGATATATCCGTGGAATATTGAAACATGGTGAACGTTGCGCCCAATGAGAATGCGTCTACATTGTGTGCACGTCATGCGAATCTGATAACGTTATATTCGACGCTTTATTCGCGGAAAAATTTTGCCGTTTTCACTGTACAGGTTTCCAGACGCTTTTGTAAAACACGATCGTCGTAACTCCTTTCGAAATAACCTTATCGTATAAAATATCAAAAATAAAAATACAGTGTCTGACGTTACGCTAAAGTTATACGTTTAAACAACTATAATAAAAATAACATCCTGTTGTATCATAAAAGTAAAACCAATTAGCCTTACGTCTTCCTACAACATTTCGTATTTTCCATTTCAATACTATTAAGGTATCACGTAACAGCGTAGGTTAAAATTCGAAATCCGTAATTTATCCGTGAATTATGTTAACATCGAATATATTAATCATAGTACGCGGAAAAGGAGCAGGGTTCAACGAGAACCGCACAGTTTCCTCCGTGCCCTCGCTTCTGTAATAAATAGATGTAATCAAGCTGGCGAATTGAAGAGGAACGCTCGAAATACATATTAATTCCCGGCGTAGTGCAAGATGTATAAACGCGCGTGAACGCAGCACGAGGAACGGGCAAAAACGTCTGTATAAAATGGTCTTACGTAGATGTATACGGCCATGTGTTCGCACGGTTTGTCTGCGTCCCGCGGCACGATAAAGTGTACGCGATAATGTTGGCCGTGCTCGAAAGAACGACGGTGGATCGAGTCGTAGAGCGTTACACTTCGGGCAAATAAAAGAGGAGAAGCGGCGGCGAATTCTCGGGTTCGAGTGGTTCTTTCCCCCCTTTTGATAAAGAAACGACACGTAGGATATTATTTTCAGCCACCGCAGCAGATCTTTTCACGGCTGATTTATGCCAAGCCTCGGACTGACGTCCTCCTTCCACTTCGAAGGGTCTTGGTTGCCTCTCCACGCCCTGTCGACCTTTTAACACTCGGCTCGAATTAGAACACAATGCCCGGGCCGGGTCCGCGAGCTTTACCCAATTTATAAAATTATCGATTCCCGCTTAACTTAGATCGGCACCATCGGTCGGCGGTGGCTAAAGACGCGCGGCAGGTAAGAAAGTAACTATCCGCGGTAAATCAGGAGGGCGCCCGAGCGTTTCCGTGATATTTCAGTTACTTTGAAAGTGGATACCGAAGCCGGTCGCCCCCGTTACGATGATATACATAGATTACACGAAAGAAGCTTATACCTCTCTATTGTGCTTTATAAAAGCTGACGGTAACCGTGCGAAGATTGTTATCGGATAGCCTCCCTTCGTAAATTTAGCAAGGTGCTCGTTCTGTTGCCCGTTCAACGATAGAGATAGGTGTTGACGATTAAGCTGTGCTTGCGACGAAGCGAGTGAATTCACGAAATAAAATATATCTGATGTTAGAAAAATAAATCTTATTAATCGTAGTAAAAGTCGTAATAGATTTCCAAAGGGTAGGTTTGTCAAATTTCTATGAAAAATTATGAATTGGTCATTTCGAGCGTTAAAGTGTATACTTGCAACAGTGTACGGTAACCGACAAAAGTTTAAGATCAAAAAGTCGAAGGAATTAAACTAATTTATAAGGAATAACATGATAAATAAAATTTGAATTCCGTGCTAATCGATAAATAGTGTTCTACCATAATGACAATAAAAATGAACAAATAAACAATATTTACGAACCATAAAATTATGTTTTACGTTGTCCTCTCGTCTTAAACTTTTGTCTGTTCGGGTAATAATTGTAAGATGTTCAATTTGATTCAGAAAATCGGTAAACGTTTTACGAAGAACGTGTTTCTTGAAGTCGTGATTACTGATATTTCAAGATATTAGGTTTATCAGCAAGACACGGCCAGAAGGCACGAGACTCTAAGCAAAGATTCATTGTGTTAAGTCGACAGTCATGTCTGCAAGTATATGTACTCGGCCAGCTTAAGACGGCTTAGCGCAACTCTATAACTGAGCCGGCTATATTAAACGGATGCAGCGAGTGAATCGAAGGAGCAAATAGGTTCGTCGAGGCTTAGGGTTATCGTTAGGCTATTGTTCAGTTAGCCGATCGTCCTATCTTTAACCTCGAGTTCCGATTAATTCGTTTTGGTCATCGATCCGTTGTCCACCTTTTATTTGCCAATCGTAAATCTGAGTGTCGGATTTGGGAAAAAGCATTATTTAATTTGTACCTCCCCACCTAAAGGTGTACCGGTCGGGGGCAGGTAATTTTCGGACCGACCCCCGAACCTAGGAGTGTAAGGACAACCAGTAAAGAATAAAGTTAGTCATTCAGAGGAATTTATAGAAAGCGGACCTCGAGGTGTTCTTATTTAATCGAAGTACCCTTGCTGCCCATCCCTAACACGCGTAGCATTTAGCGCATCTCCGCGACTTTGGTTAATTTCAATTCAACACCGAGCGAAGCGCTCTCTAATTTGTTGTGCATTAAACAAGCAGAAATCATGCGGAAATTGCAAGTTTGATCGAATGGAATAGTCCTTATTAAGTGATCTAATTACTGTTAATCGATGACACGTAAAATTGGTATTTCTGTTACCTCCGTGTATCAAGATAATTTAACTGCAGGTGTAATTGTTGAATCCCTATAATTAAAGTCGTAGGAATCGATTTATAGAGTGTTACGATTATCTTGTGAAGTCACTAATAGATGATGCTGGATTGGTTCTTCTTCTTAATTTTATCTCCATTGAAATCTTTTGTAAGTGAAAATAAAATGGATTCTATTATACTTTTAGAATCTTTGAGAATTTACTCTCTTTTAAATTGAGAACTCAGTTTTCGAGATCTAACGTCCAGATTGTTACAAAATCAATAGAAACGAAAAAGCATTTGAACTTTCTAAAATAAATGTTCAATTAATAGATCAGACTTATTTCAAAGCAGGAAGTTTAAATAACGATGCAAGGATAAAAGTTGCGCAACACAGTGATTATAAATAAAGTGACGAAGTATTATTATTAACTCGATGCCCTCTCACGTCGCACTGATAATGAACATCGAATTATGTTCCGCTTATGGCACAATTACACTTCGTTTGTAATAACTCGAGCTGCTTCAGGGGCCACGAAGAAGGGGAAGCAATAAGACAAATTTGTCTCCGGTCTGTGTTTGTCATATACCGATTACTTGGGCACCAGATGTTGTGGCCTCCGAGTTTATTAGTTCTTGGATACCATCTTAATCATTCTCTTAATTGCTTAAATCTGTCGATAAATTTGACAGAAAGTTTTCGTTCGGTTAAAGGTTTCGTATTATTTATTACAAATATTTTTAAATTCTGTTCGTTACTGACTGCGTTAAAGGTAACCCGTTACGATTTAGAAATAAATGTCTGATCGATATTTCGCGAACGAGTCGTCCGCCTAAATGACCTTAAATTACTTGCGAACTGTTTGTCGAGGGGCGAAGTTGTTCAAACAAATGCCGTGTGTTATTAAAGAGGATGTACCGCTCGGGGAAACTAGTTCCTCGCTACCTCGCTTTTTGGTATCTATAACCAGCTTTCAGCTTTCTGAATTAACGACAGATGAATTTTGCAGCTAGAAAAAGGGTTACGTAAAAATTACATAATTGTGTGGCAGCTAATGTTCACGATTAATTATGTACACGATTATTATTATAAATTACGAAATAAAATCCAGAATGATTAATTGGAGTCGAAATACGAGCAGTCATCCGTTCACAAATCTATTTCCGGATGCATTAATTCCGATTGCAATTTTAATGAAGTTACAATAATCGTTTAGCTATAACAAGCGGATGCATCAATTGAGATTAATAATCGGATGAACTGAAATCGCAGGAGATCTGAATTACACGACGAGTCGCTGCTGCTTTCAGTTTCCCCGATTGCTCGTCCATCACGTATTTTTATCTCTCGTCGCGAAAAATCGATTCGCATCCCGCTCGTTGTTTCCGTTCGTGTTACCGTAGCGTTATCTTAAATTCGACTCCGTGGATAGGTCAGAAAGAAACAATTTGCGGGCCACGTTCTCAGCTGAAAAACAGCGTGGCTCGTTCTCGATCTCGACACGAATTTCGTTTTCAAAATCCGTTGTTTCCGTAGAAACCGATATACCAGGATATCAAATTTTTAATCAATCTTTTTTTCTAGAAGTTAGCACTCGTTGACGTAAACGAAAATATTTATGTTACCGTGTGAAAATTGTTTAAAAGTTATGTTCTGACACGAAAAGGCCCTTCAAAGAATAAATTGCTAGTTGTACTATACATCAGGAGAAGTAGTTTATTTTGCTACATTTTATAGATCCTTCGATAGAATAAAAAAAGGAACGATTGCATGGGTAAATATTGTAGTTAAGCATATTGTAAATTAAAAAGCATATTGTATAGATATTTTAATTAAAAACGGTAACGTAAGCGAATAAGTATTGGGTTGGAGGGAAAGTTCTGTCGTATCTTCCGTTTCCGTTAATTCATGCGGAACCCAAACACTTTGCTTTAACACAAATCCAAGAGATTTAATGTGATCTCCAACAGTTGTACGATGAATGCCAAACGCTTCTGCAATTTCTCGACTTGTTAAATGTGGATTATTTTCCAACACGGATCGCAAAACATCATTATCGATCTTGGATGGTCGTCCAGATCGATCACTTTCTTGGAGGCTCAGATCCCCGGAACAAAATTTGCTAAACCATCTTTGACAAGTACGAACATTTACAATATCTTTTCCAAATACCGCACATAAATTTTTACATGCAACCAATGCGTTGCTTCCTTTTTGGAATTCATACAAAATGCAGTGTCGTAAATGCACTTTATCTACTGACATGTTTTTCACTTTAAATATCACAAGTAAATGATGAACGATAAAAAAGGACTCCTTTTATATTATACAGCAGGTAAAAAACAAAAAAAATTCCCAATGACTCACTAGCCAGATGTTTTTTTTATTTACAAGAAAAATTACCTGCCTGTTTAAAATACGACAGAACTTTCCCTCCAACCTGATATAATATACGTATAACGAGGTGATATAATTTGCAATATCATTCAATTTCGTCTCGTAATATCTTTCCGCATCTATGATTCCCTGCATGGGATTAAATGCTACCTTACGAACATCCGGTATGCTGTTTCGATCGGAACGGAAATAAATTAGGTTTTATCAGAGCGTCACGTTTATCGCGACAAAAGTGCATTCGTCGATACAACGCGAATTATTCGCGGAAGGTCGCGGGTAACCGAGTGTATGAATATTAAAATACACATATGATCCTCGGCCACTATGCAGTTTGGTAATTAATGGCGGTGATACCGATGAATCATTATCTTGGCGCCGGTAAAAAAGTGACCTCGTTTTGTCGGCCGAGCGTGCGCCCGTTGCTCGTTATAAACAAACGATGTACAAGCGTTGTAATGGAGGGAAAATTCAAGCTGGATAATTGCGTTGCACCGTGAAACGTGAAACAGCATCCATACCGCGAATATAATTTCGTTGATGAACGGTGTAACGATCATGGGATCCGTATCTATGACCAGAGTTGCTGTGAATGTGACCTTTCGTTCAGGGTGCTTCAGAAGATATTTTTCAGCTTTTTGAAAATACCACACGAATAAATGTTTCTCTTTTAAACTTTTGAGTGCTATGGACGCATATATGCGTCTGACGGAAGTTGCTCGTAAGGACCATGGATGCATATATGCGTCTGTCAATTTTTGTTTTTTTCACCTTATGACTTTTTCCAGAGCCACACATTCAGGCGTTAACCTTTTAAAGTTGACGAAAGTTGCTCGTAGGGACTATGGACGCATATATGCGTTTGTCAGTTTTTGTTTTCCTCACGTTATGACCTTTTCCGTGGCCACACGTTTCAGCGTTAACCTTTTAGAGTTGACGAAAGTTGCTCGTAGGGACTATGGACGCATATATGCGTTTGTCAGTTTTTGTTTTCTTTGTCTTATGACCTTTTCCAGGGCCACACATTCAGGCGTTAACCTTTCAGAGTTAACGAAAGTTGCTCGTAGGCACTAAGGACGCATATATGCGTTTGTCAGTTTTTGTTTTCTTTACGTTATAACTTTTTTCGTAGCCACACATTCCGGCGTTAACCTTTTAGTGTTGAAAGTTGCTCGTAGGGACCATGGACGAAAATATGCGGTTGCCAATTTTTGTTTATCTTTCGCTTACTGCAACGCGATTGTCAGTGTACGAGTAACAATACTCCGTCTCGTAGCGTGCCGTCCCTTTGATGCACTCAGGCCAAGAGTATTCAGTGCTCAAAGGGTTGAAGCATTGATTGTTACACACTTTCATTATACATTTCATTACACACTTTCAAGAATTACCTAATCAACGGCAAGGTTCCTTTTATCCTTCTCATCTGGTGTTTTACCCGATTACCAATCTCCATCACAATTTGGAGAAAATCTGCGGTTACCGAAAAATTAGCCGGGATTGCAGGCGTTCCTTTTTCTCGCCTCGAAATCCTTCATCCACTTTGCGACTCGCTAGGTAAAAGCGGAACGCAATCGTGCGTCGCCTAGAAAATCCCTAGATTTCGAATACATTCGCGGGATTCGCGTCGATCCGAAACGGGTCACGAAAAGAAGATTGCGGTGGCGAGGCGTGGCGGGGAGCGAGGTCAAGTCACCTCGTTATCGAGCTCTTAAAATTTTCAGGATGAACGGAAGGAGCGAGCCCAAGGAGTACTAGCAGTCGTTAACGCTATCCTGAAATTTTCAGACCTATCATCAGTCCTCGTCAGCTTGCCTGTAATACTCGCAGGCCCAAAATGTAGGCCAATGTTTTTCCAAGCACCCACTCTGATCGACGCGAGGCAACGCTCACTCGTACGGAACGCGAGCTTTATGGAACATGACAACTTTTTCCGAGCTCCACACAGATAATAAATAATTTTGAAGAGCGTACGTAAACATTGAATATGCGAAAGTAATTAACGAGAAATCATTGGAATATGTATAACAGCTTTTCGCTGATTCGAAATTGATGCATCAATCGGTTGAAACCTTTTTTTTTCCAAGCATTAATTATTGATGCACTTGTCTGTAACATTTAAATTTGTACAACCGAATATCCGATGAAATTTTCAACCAGCGACGTAAAATTAACTCTCGATACGTGAAACGTTTAAATGCTGTGCCAATTTCTACGATTTCCAGTTAAGCAGATTATCATATCTCTCTTCAACAAAATTTACCGCCTTAAAACTTATTATATCTCTGTCTGGAAGTGCTTTGAATCAAATGCTTCAACGGCCCTTACAACTACCGTAGGGAACGCCCCGTGCATCTCTAAATACCGCGTTTTATCGCACAAAGGTTGCGTTAACGATGCTCAATTAACATGAAATACTCCGCGGAACTATTCAACCCTTAGACCCGCTCGCGTTTCATGCTTGATACCAAGGAACTGTCGCTGAGACGCGTTTTATCATCGCAAAGGAGCCGGTATACGTCGGTGTCTGTTGCTCGAATTCACAGCGCATCGAACATGGTTTCGTGTTCTTGTTAACAGGGGACCTACGCGTAACGTTTTAATGGATCGCGCTTCGTCGCTTAATAAATATTGCTGGCCAGAACCGCGTCTGCCCCTGTCAGACCTAAATAAACAACCTGGAAATTTAACGCGTAATCCGTCGCGATGGAATTATTCCGCGCGTCCACTAACTTACGAACGCCGCAGACTAATTCGTCGGATAATTACATTAAATTAATGATCCTCATACGTTATGATTAAAAACGGCCGCGGTGTTCTTCAGCGTGCATACGCGCGGATAATGTGTAACGCATCGTTGTTGCTGGTATCATAATACAACTTTCTACCTGGACGGAAAAATTATGAAACATTTTTATACCTATTTACTTCACTTCCGTTTTTTTTCTTTTTCGTCGCTGTTGATTTCGTTTCGCTGTTCGTTTCTTTTCTATTTTATCAACCAGCAACGGTTTACGTTCCAGATTTTTCCCAAAGGTGCTTCATAAGTAAAACATTAATCCTTTGTACTCGAGAGGTGACCGTTAGTCGTTTAATGATACTAACTTCAAAAATTTTCAAATTCGAAATATTTACTATGATTCACGTATATTAAACTTCAGTTAGCTTAGTTAAGTCGTATATTAAAATTTAAACGTATGACTATTTAACGTCCGGGTCTGAACTAACCTTTGAAAATTTGCGAAACTATCATATGCTAGAATTACGGTGTCCCATGAAAGGGGACAGTCGAGTGCAAAGGGTTAAAATCGTTCTCTATTTCATTTTTCAACTCTCCTCTCTTCTTGTCATCATGCGCGAGGTTTGCAGTAATCCGCATATATTTCATATTTTTCCCGAAGGTTTCAACGTTATCTTGATTATCTACTTCCGTAAAGCGAAACTACGTTGAACTACATTTTTAACAGCGCAACCAAAATTAACCAAATATTTTAATTTGCAAGCTTTCGAAGTGTCCTCTGACTTATCTGCGATAAGATCGGGAACTTTTAAGCTACGAGTACTGTAAGAGGAACCAGATAATCAGGGGTGACGATGGCCAGGGTGGTCATTAGGGCCCCGATAAATCAGAGGTCCCCAATAAGGGTTGGGACCGAGTACGCGCGAGACTCGGTCACGGCCGCTAACACTTTCCAGGCCCGCACCAACGGCGGGTTTGTTTTTCGGGAAAGTGCAAAGTGAGGATGCGCCCATAAAAACATGAGGAAAAGGGCATAGTTAGTTTTCAGTAAGACAGCAACCGTATTTTACGAACGAACGGCCTTTTTGTAAAGAAATAAAGTAACCCTCACAGTACCAAATCCTAATCTCTCTGCAACTAAGACTACACTTCGGCAAAATTAAATTCGTAAGCCTGCGATTGCCAGTTTTCACGGTTGTACCATAAATTTTGTCGTGCCGTATCGTGGCTGTCGGTAATTTAAAGAGCATCGATTGCGAAGGCTAAGCAGCGAAATTCATTAATTAGGGGTAACGAGGGCCGGCGCGAAGCCAGCCGGACGTTCGTTCACGGATACCGTTCGACGAATACGTCTAATAGTCAGCGAGTGATCCAATAACCGTAAAGTTCTCCGCTGCACTCTGTGGAATTAGAAAGCGTCAGGGCAGACCCGTGGATAAGTACAAGAGAGCTTCCCTCGCTGAAGGCTGGCCAATGCAACTGATGCTGCCCCCCGGGGATAACGAAGGCAAGGATCTCGCTAGGTCTACGTGCACACGCTCGTACCTCGATAAATGTATTTCACGTTAACTTTGATACGAACTTTACACGTAGTCTGGGATACGCGTCGTTAACACTAGATTGCCGGATGTTGGTTATATACCTATTTTGCCTGAATCGAGTCAATTTGACTCAAACATGAAAATTGAAGTATAAAAAAAAGAATAAAACTTTATTTTTAAGTTTTTAAGTTTGTTCAAAACTATTTTTACATATATATGCTGCTTTTAAAACAAATTTTATTGTTACATTTAGCACTAACGCCCTTACTTCTATTCCTTTCACATGGTACTTGAACTTGACAAAATCACAAGTGAGCCAACTCCGGCAATCTAGTGTTAATAGAGACGTGGAACATATTTTTATTGGACCGTTACTAGATGTAGGTACATACATAAAATAATATAAAATAATGTAACAAAAAATGTATTTGCTTATGTGTTTCCAATTTCTAAAGACTGTCATGTTGCTCTTTATATTTCGAGAACTTGAGATTATGCTACTGTAACCCCTTGATCTCTAACCCTATGGAAGACATACGGGGTATATTGAAAGCATTATTTGTATATATTGTAGTATCAATGGTATAAGTTGTCGATTCAAGTAAAATAAGAAAATGCTGCAAAAAGTTACTGTAAAATATTATTTTGCGTTTCATCTTTATTTACAAGTGAAATGTAAAACAGTCGCTGTACATCTGAAGCTATTCAGGATACCTATCGAAGAGGTCAATAAATAATTCAGAGCTAGAATTCACTTTTTTCATCGAAACTTGAAACCTTTTCACGGTTCCACGTGTTTAACTCTGCTAATAAAAACACAGCTTCTCGTAAAATGTTCGTCGATAATCTGCGAGCCTTGAAACGAAAGAAATAGCGAGGATCAGCGTTTGGTCCCTTGGCAGGAATGGAAGGACTCGATCTGTGTAGCAGCTCTGCTAATCCGTTGAATTCCTGTAACGCATCGATCGGGGGCGAGGCATACGCGATTGAGGGATCTCTCGGCTCGGAGCACTTGGGAATTACTTCGCAACGGATGTAACGAGAGTAACGTCGCGCCGGTCCGGCAACTTATACGCGACCGGTCGAAACTTTGAGCCTGGTCGTGCACACGTTCAGATGTCTCGGGGGCAATTCGCAGTTCAGCGCATATACCAGGCACGACCAGCGTATAAAAACGTATACGCGAGGCAACGCTCGAAACCGGCAGGCAAAACTTGCCCACCTTCGGCTCGAGTTGCGAAGTTTGAGCGATTAGCGTAATACGGTTCGCGAAAGTTCAATTCGTCTAGTGATCTGATAACATTACCATTAGATCGAAGAGTAAACGACCAACAAATGTTTGAAACATTTTTAATAATAACTCTTCTACTTCGTTCGTTCGATTAATACGTTTCTTGCCAACCCTTCTATCTGCTTGTGAACAAAGAATGTATCTTTTGGTGTTAGCAGAGTTATTAAAATAACACAAAATATTGCTAAACATCATTATACAGCATTTGACATCAACAACTATTTTTAGTTCTTTATCTTTTAAGGAGAAAAATTCGTTTGACGTAGAAATGAGTTTTAACGTGTACAGAAAACAGCACATACACATGGCAGTGAACGTGTTGAAACGACGTAAGTATACGTCGCGGATGCAACGATAGTTTAGTACAGGTACTTTGAATTTATATTAAATTTGCATTTGAAAATATATATCTCTACTACGATAGTCTTTTTTAATTTTTTAATCTTCGATTTTGTCTCAACGAAAATACCCTTCGTCGTTATCATCGGTACCGATCGTTCAACCCTTTCAAATATGAATTCTACTTCCCTCAAAGCGTTTCTCGTGTCCCAAGATCGATCCACACCGCGTTCGTTCAGATTTCCCTCCTTTTATTTAATCAAAAGCCACGGGCTCATAAAAATCATCCCTGGAAGACGCGAAATCGAGACGAACCGATGGGATCGCGTGATTGTAACGTCGTAACGATGATCGTCCCTGCCAGTGAATAGAGGTACGAAATGGAAAGAGGAAAAATCGATCCCGTCCATTTTTCAGAGCCGTATTTGCCTTCTGCCAAACGGGAGGCTCATTAGTTCCCCGCCAAACAACGCGTTGCCTTTCGTTTTTATTTCCTCCCTTTTCGTCCCCGTCGCCCCCGTTGCCTTCCATCCGCGTCTTCCCGGTGTCGAGTATGTTTTATTTCGTAGCAGAGAAGATCAGCATTGTTACGGAAGTGCTTCACGTTCCGTCTTCTCCTCGTGCCAACTTGTGCCCTTTCAGACTACTGCGAGCGGTTCTTTCCCTTTTCCTTTTCCTTCTTCATTTTTTCTTCCCTTCTTTTTTATCGCATTACCCCTCCGTTCGCCCGTGTTTCGCTTGTACACGAATCCCGTAGACGGATTCTGATTTCTAGCGAATCGTGGGAGTAAGCTGGTTTCCTTCGATAGAAATTTTTGTGACTTTCCTTCGTTTGGTTATTTTCTCGCTTCTCGAACGGACGGTGGATTCGAAGAAGGAGATTGTGCAAATGTTACAACACGCGTGCTTCAAATATACCATGCCTTCTGTATTTTATTGTACACTAAAGTCATTTATACTCACAAATGCAAGTGTAGCGATCAAACTGATGACTAAAAATTAATAGAACCTTCATTGACGTCTTAACACTTAGCCGACCGAACGGAGAGATCTCGCATTTTGTCCTCAACAGAGCGCTGCAATTGATTCTATTTGCTTTTGTTATTAGTTCGTCTTGAACTAGTACTGTTCATAAATTTTCCAAAATGCAATGTTTAATAAATTCAACATCGGCTTAGGACCAACTAATAACAAAAGTAAATAGAATCAATGGCACTGCTTTGTCAAGGAAAATATGGGAGATCTCTTCGTTCGGTCGGCTAAGTGTTAATAAGAATACAAGAGCGGTAAAACATTCGAACACAAAAGATTGTGTGCATTATTCAAAATCATTTACCTACTGCAACTTTTTATGTCATTCAATTTTTAAGACAAAGGTATTGCAGAACAAAGAGTGAACTTACAAACTCTGCGACAACCGGATTTTTATGTATCCACAGAAAAGCAAACGAGGTGCCTCTCTCAGAGGGACGAACAAAGAATAAGAATCAAGGGGAAAAAAACGAAGCCTCGTTCGTTTTTTTTCTCCCCCCTCGTTATCGTAATTTGTACGCAATCGCGAATTACTTTGTCGGCCGTGGCGAGAATTCTGGGTAATATCGTGCGCGAATCTTCATTATGAATGTTAACCAGAACGCGATGGCGCGTTCGTTGTTTGTTTCGCGATGGATTCCCGCATTCTTTTGTATCTCCTCGCCTCCTCTTATCCGTCGCGACGAGCCCGGCGAACGAAAACTCCGTCGAATTCTCACTTCCGTCGGGAAGCAGCGGAAGTTTCACCTGCAGACACGATTTCGTGGTTTCCTGTCCCTTTCTTCGTTCGCTGGAGTGGCCGAGCCCTTCATTAAAGTTTCCACCGCCCGCTTTTGTAGTTTTCAACCGGCAGACCGACGAAACTCTCCACTTTCCGTGTTCATCCCCCTTCCGTGGCACCTCCATCCACGCGCTGGCGATAAAATAAAATAGCGGATGCTGCGGCCACGCCGGAACGATCTCTTTAACCCTTTCAATTCTAACGATTCCGGTGTACAGGATGTCTGTATTAATCGTGGATGGATCGAATTGTTGGGGAAATCCTGTTAGTGTTTTAAATTTATCAGTTATCGCTATAGCAACGTTCTCGTGTCTGTAAAAGTAGTAGATTTAGAAAAATTTTGTCGTTGAAAAATTAATCTATTCAATGTAATTATCCTCTGGAACGAGTTCTTTAGCCCTTTAAGTTCTAACGATTCCTATGTACAGCATGTCTGTATTAATCGTTGATGGATCGAAATGTTGAGAAAATCCTGTAAGTGTTTAAAACTTTTCAGTTATCGGTATAGCAACGTTCTCGTGTCTGTAAAAGTGGTAGATTTAGAAAAATTTGTCGTTGAAAAATTAACCTATCCAATGTAATTATTTTCTGAATCGTTCATCATTCTGAAAGAAAACTGTTTCAATAGCAAATCTTGTAGAATGAATTCAAGTCTTTCGTTTTGTCTTAAATAAAATTAAGGCGATAATAGTAAAGCAACGAGCACTGATAAAGTTTCAGCGTTACAGAAAGCTCGTATCGAAGTGCTTACTTGCGGTAAATGTAAAATAATTGCTGCTAACTGCAGACATTCGAACGGTCGTTGCGGTAACGAATGGTAGCAAAATAATAATTTGCAATTAGACGAAGGGGGTCGTGGCCTGACTGAAATTACAGGATAAATTATACACTAGGCGCGACAGTCGCGGCTGTAGCAATAATACTAGCTCGCTCGGATGGGCTTGTAACGAGATGCAAAATACACTCGTGAAACGAGCCTTGCGATGCATGTCCGATGTTGCCTGCAATTTCATTGGGTACTAATCAAATTGTACACGTTAACCTTTTGTCTTGCTAGTCTCTGAATACTATGTCGAGGTTCAACTGTTTCGAATAGCTCCTCTGTGATTGTACTTATCGATGGAATACTATTTCGAGTTCTCGTATGTAAAGTTAGAATTTTGTGCAATTACTTATTTTCAGCGAAAGGTTTCTGTTAGTATAAACTCGTGAACTTCTATCATAACGAAAAACTAAATACTGATCGAATATTAATCGATCAATAATTAATTTGAATGCAGAGACGCGGTTAAAATTTAGGTTAAAATTGAAATTGAGTATAGCGATAAGATGCGATGTTCATACTATGAAGCAGCTAATTTTTAATCAGAACAAGTTAAACACCATAAACAGTCACGGTTGAAAGATTTAACATCACGCAGAACCCGTGGGGTTTCTCGCAGCCAGACATAATAATTAAATTAAAATTAATATTTATAGGCCATCGACCTGGAAAATTTGTTTCCCCCCTGGCTGAGATATTGCGAGCTCGAGTCGGAGCACCAGTTTATTGTGTTACGTGGTGGTAAGTCCCACGAGTACGTGACAAAGCGCAAATTTGTTTTTTTTTTCACGTTTCATACTCTAGAGAATGCATAGGTTTACGATTCTTTATTTGGAAGATTCCAAGATGCATATTTTCCATCTTCGATGGAATCGTTATCGAATGTCAGCTTCGAACATTCTTACGTAAATGTGATTTCGCGCAATTTTTTTTTCTATTCGCATAATATCCTCGATGCTTCGCCGTTTCAATTAAACGTTGCTCTGAAAATGCCGCGTTAAATCCTTCAGGGTTTCATTTACAAAATGTGTCCAACTTTCGCGTTAGCTCCAAAGTCGGTATAAATTAAGCAAATGGAGTGTAATAAAGTTTCTACAGCGGCTATGCTGTACAAGCGCAGAGGCATTGAAAACAAAGTTACCTTTCAGCTGGTGCTCGTTAATCTTCGAGTTCAACTATGTATTGTCAGCCGTGGCTGTGCGTTTCGATAAATACATGTATTATCCGGGTAGAGCGACATTTCTAATGACATTCATCTTTGATATCCGCTCCAACGGCTGCGCCCGCGTCGAAGCCGCGGTATTTCCCACGAGGTTGCAAATTACACGCCTTCCTTATAAGAATCGGAAGCATCTTAGAATCCAA
>JAOPTO010001196.1:921579-934140 GCA_033822845.1 Tetrapedia diversipes
GGTGCTCGTGCCCACAGGTCATCTCGTAGATGCCGCTTATAAGCGGCGCTCGAAGCGAAAGGGTTAAAGATCGTTACCCCTCGAGAGGTGGTGGGGTATCCTCCAATTACAATTGATCCTAACGGATTTGACGAAATTCTTCCGAAGATCTACTCGAAACAATGTTACACGTTGTCGATCGCAACGCAATTCGTCGAGCTACGTCGCATCATAGGCCTTTTATCTTACATATTATATCACTTTAACCGTTAATACGAATATACAGGGACCCAACAGTGGGATCGTAGAAATGCGAGAAAGGTACAGAAAGAAGGGAAGAAGCTATAATAAATCGATGCTGTTCACCGAATGCCCGCCACGTTGCCTCGAAAACGCGAGCACGCATTTACCGTTCGCATTCCGTGCGCTTTCGTTCGTCGGATTGATAAGTGGAGACGTGCTCCGGCCGCAAGAACAAAACCGAAGGGCGAGTTGGGGCGAGCAGACGCGCGGCTTAATTATCGGAGGAACAGGGTTTGTAATTATCCTGACTGGCCGCCGGGCGAGAAGCACGTTCGCGTGGACATGGTACAGCGTCGGGACGCCGGCGTCCACGTGCATCGTATGAATAACTACGCTCACGAATTAACCCGTGAGGCTGTTACATCGGTGGTGAGCGATCATGCGCAATCATGCGCGTCCGCGATCGTTCGCGGGAGTCTTGACGCATGATTGATCGTGGCTAACCTCGTTACACGGTTAATGTGAAATAATTACCGGACTAAGCGGAATTAATGACGGCCTGTCCGTATGAAAACGGCGGTGATTCCTGCGAATAGAAGGCGATACACCGGTCATGGATCATGGCCCCGGGTCGTATTGCAACGACAATAATGTGGCATTGTGCGGTGAACGAAGGATAATATAAAGCAACTACTAAACCGTTCTTTTCTGTAACATTTTCTTACCTTTTCACAATTCTGTTCCGTTTGTGTGTTTCTACTTTCTTCGTTACCATTTATTATAATTTCATACGTCACTGTAATAATTTTCTTGTAATTCTTTAATAGGCTAATCCCGTTAAAATAAATAAATAAATAATCTCCTCAGGTTCCAATTTTGTATTGACCGCGGCTCTCTTTGTGTTTCGTTAGAAATCGGAACAACGAAGTGTTTATTAGACGGTAGACAAAATTAGTTCGTGCGACTTGTTGATAAGAGTAGCTGTTTTAAGGATGTATTGCGTATACACTGTGGATCGATTAATCGAGGGTCTGTTTTAAGTTTCGAGGGATGGTGCAGATCTGGCTATTTCAATTGTATTAAATACAGTCGGAGACGTATCGATTATGATAAAAGTCGGAAGTTTTCACAGCGAAGACTTTAGGAATCATATCAATAAAATCAACAGAAGTTGAAAAACACCTCTCTTTCGTTATATCCATATAACAATGCAAAAACAGCAGTCGAAATTGTTGTTTCGATAAATTAGTCAGAAATGGAAAACTAGGTTCTCATGTGTTTTGTTTTTTATTACAGTATAAGGAGCAAGTTATCACCGAATTTATATAATTTTCTTAATGGATAGATTTATTTACCAAACATTTGATTATTTTCAATAGATATTAATAGATAAGAAACAATAGTCTTTTGAGAGGGAACATAAAATTTATTCATTCGTCTGGGATGCTAACGATAAACTTTTGTATCGGAACAATCGAGGTGCTCAGACACACGTCGTTTAGAGCACGATAGCGTTTTCAATCCGGCGGGACCAGAAGAAGGGGCCATTCTGCGAGCAATGGCTCGGATTTTTGCCCTCTCATTCGACCCGACGACGAATCAGAGGTCTGGAAACGGTCCTCGCCAACAAAGCTACCAATTGCCGGAGGGAAAAAAGGCCAGCCATTTGGAACAATTACCGTCGTGGTCATTCATCACCCCCGGAAACGACGAAAGTTCCGGAGCTGTCAATAAACCGTGGACGACTAAATGCATCGCGGATTTACACGCGTATCCCACGTGTATATTTAATCACGGTTTCCAAAGCGGTTTTGCGTTTACCTTACAGCACGATACGGGTAGGGGGATGAACGATCCTGATGGGTTTCGATGTTTTGGGATTTTTCGTGGAACAGTAGACGCGGAGGATGTCGATTATTATTTGTGTTTTAATTATCGCAGCGTTTAATTAGTTTTTAATTAATTTAAGATGGAATTCGAATTTTGTTAATCGTTTTAACGATAACAGTGTACTGCAGGCAAAAGGGTGTTATTTCTATCGAAACACGGTGTTTTATTTGGTCGCAGTGAATTTATTATGTTTAACATGATCAGAATCTGTTTTGTGGTCATATTCAATATATTTCATATTGGCTTATCTATGTTTACATTGGCAAGTAATCGTTTTAGGATATTAATGTTCGAAAATGTAGCTTTCGATCGAGTAATGTTTCTAATATGAGAATTCAACCTGGTTTTACCTTAATGATAGCCACGTGTATTTGTTTACAGCTATCTTCTGGATTAGTTGAATGCGTTATAGATTCGCAAGCTAAGTAATCCTGAACTGATACGCGGGTTCTTGCGGCTCTGCGCCGCGACCGTCTTCGAGGACGTGTTGGTTAATACCTTAGGAAACTTGAACTTGCCCAATAAAACAGGACCGGTCAAGTCTGCAAAGTTTGCTTTATCCGCACAGAGTACACGCGGGAAGGCGAAATCTGCAGGCAAAACATTACTTTACATTCGATTAATGTCCTTCTATTCATACTATCAACCACCACGTTTCCTTCAATACTTTGCATTCATACAAACACTGTTCGATTATAATAAGTACGTTAATAATATAAATGACACTACTACTACGACTTAAGCAATTTATCATAGAGTACGAATGAAGAAATAAATATTTGCCTACTTATGGAAAATTATGATGTGTAGTGTATATAAATATACGTACAACGAAACACATACGAAACGTGATAATCACCTACTGAAACAAATCTTCATTAAAATTTTCTGATACTTCTGTCAACGAAAAAAAAAAAAAAATAAATACAAATTTGCATAAATATCCCCAATTCAATCGTTACAACGATCGTCCTCCCGTTTCGTTTTCCAACTATTGCAGCAACAGCCATTGTATCCTTAAAAGCAACTGATGCACTTTTTCTACTCAACTTTCCGCGTGTTTTCTCGGTTTCGCTATCCATCTTTCCAGCAACTTTTCTTTCCCGCGGCCGCAACTGTTTTCCTCGAAAAAGGAAAATCGTTGCGGAAGCACGACGTCTGACCCAGTATCTGTTCTCGCGCGGGCGACGACTGCACAAGCAACGGAATTCGAACCGTTTCGGGATCAATCCGTTTCTGTGTGCACTGGGGAAAGCGAACGCGCGCCACATCCGACCGTTTCCCGTGTCTTTCTTCGGCTTCCTTTCAGACAGATACTTTCCGAACTCTCGCCAGAGAGGGAGAGAGACGTATAATATTACTTCCGCGGTCGAGTCCCGCGGTGATCTTCGTATTGACGTATTCCCCTTTGATCAACCCCCACACGGTGCAACGTCTACGAGATTCCTTTCTCCCCTTGCTTCCACTCGCTTTCAGACGCATTCGGTTGGTCATCTCGTTTTCCAACGCACGCCTCTTTTCCCGTGCGAATGCATCTTTTCGAATGTCTTTGCAATTTTTCTCCCCTTTTCTCCCTTTTCCCTTTTTGTTTTTGGTCGTCGAAAACGGCGGATTTTTCGGAAATTTTTCATGTTGCTAGATGGCTGGTTTTTGTTCGGTGCCGGGTGCGAACACGAACGTTCGAGGTATTGTGCCGGGATTATATTATACCGTGTGCACGGTGGATTTTCGTGGGATTTTAAACTATTCTTGCACGCCGAAAACGGATGAAATTGGGAATTCGGGATGCGGAAAGGTAACGGAAGATGAATGCGGATTTGTACGATTTTTGAGAGGATTGATGTCGCGTTTGTTAGCAGCGACGATGATTCGGGAAAGCGAATTCCATGGCGAAACATAGAATCTTTTAAAAATTCAAAATATTTACTGTGTAGTTGAAGGTTGAATAATGCTAGAGTAAAAATTACAAAGTATTTGTTAATCATTAAATATTAATGAAGAAGCTGTATTAATGATCGTGTATTATAGAGTTTATGATTTTTACTGTAAATAATTTACAAATTATTGTTTAATATAATACCAAAGCATAGGAAGAATAACTGATTTATTTAGAAAAAATATGAAACGTAAATTTATTCAAATGAAATGACACACTCTGACAGCGAGCTCTAACAAAAAAAAAAACGACTGACGCGGCCGTTACGGTTACATCGCATTAAGAGTATCGAAAAGTAACAAAATATAAAAAGTATGTTGACCACACCACCCCCACATGGCATAACTTCTCTATGCCCATATTTGGATAAAAGTCGTTGCATTCCAATATAAAGTATTACATTATAAAAAGTACTTGAACTGTAGACGAAATTAGAAAGTCAAGAAATATTCTCTTAAAATCCTTCCTGTGGTAAATGTTTGCATTTGATTCGTCAAAAATGATGTTTGTTGAATCCGTAATAATGTGGGTCACTAAAACAAAGAAACAATCGATGTGGTGCAGTAAGTATAAGACTGCTAACTTGGTTGCGCTGTTATGCATGCACATCTGTGTACACGATATGCATTATCATGGAATATCGATTGGTTCTATGGAACACGAATCGATTGCTGTTAAAATGCTGGACAAATATCGGCGAAGGTCGTTAAATATTTACGCTTTGTTATGCATCATTCAGAACTCGGCGAAATTGCGCAAACAAATCATTGAATGGGTGGAGTGACGCGTTTGCGAAACAATGAGCGGTTTTTCATGCTGAATTTCGAGTTTCAAAGGTTTAACGTTAATCCTGTTTGAAGGAAAAAATTTAGTACAACGCGAACGTGTAACGATTTCCAATTTGATCTGCAAGAACATTGAATCGAAGTATTTAGCGTCAAAGAGGTGGGTCCGTTGTTGAGAAAATTGCAGACAAAACATAGATAATCACGAAATTCCAAAGAACGAAACTTTTGGAAAAAAACCTTCTTTAGTATCATTCATTTTTCTCTTTCGAACGAACGCTCTCTTTTTTTTACATACTTTCTCATACAATTAACATTAGATTTACGGACATTTCTTGTACATCTATTTTTAATGTACATGTACTAAGAAATAGGTATACATCATACAGGATTTGAAACTGCAGAGTTAAAAGGGAGATAGATTATGGTATATTCCTATCACTCCATCAATAAAAGTCAATAAAAATTGTTAGGAGTGATAGTAATTATTTTTGTAAAAATTGCCAAAACCCGTCAAATTGATGGATACCGTAAACCTAATGTTAAAAGCAACGTTCATATTTTAACTTTCCAATCTTAGTTCATTCGTTTCCTACAATTAGATCGTAGAAAAGCTCAAGCTGTCCAACATTTCGAGTTTCAAAGCTGTGTAGAACTGAATCGCTGCTTTCATCATTAAAATCAAATTTCCCCGTTACGGTACATTAAAAAATAACTTTGTTTCGCTGTTTGTTTTCCATACGGGGTCACGGCGGCACGGTCGAAGCTTCGACCGGTCGACAGTGCGCACCAATGGCCGTTGCACGCGTCGCACATTTATCCGACGACTGTTTCGAGGAAGCAATTCCTCCGACCCGTCCTTTCTCTCCGGCGATATTTGTCGCGCATCGAAACTACCCTTTTCACCGCACGCGCATGCACCTTCGATTGTTGCAGTCGCTACGACGATGGTCGCAGTCGTTCTTTGCATCACCGTTATGATTCGGTGCACCGGTGAAGTTTACGATTGCTCTACTGGCCTGGAACGGCTGGAAACGGGACGCGTTCCGCCGCGGACATAATTTTTCGTTTTTGCGCCGCCGTGGTATCGTTGTGCTTCGTAAATTCTGTAATTTATCAACCTTTTTGCTAGAGAGAGTTTCAGCCCGCCCACATCGGTGGACGTTAACTGATGCGCTGCGTCATCGGTCCTCGTTCGTCACGGTTACTTCGATATCTTTGCTTGTTTTGGGACGGCACGTCGATTATCCGAACTAATAGGGAGACAAATGAGTTTCGATGAGAGGATTCTTCGGATGACGGATCTACGACAATCAAAGTCGTGCCTGTATCGTGTAATGGATGAAAAGAAAACAAGTTTCTTGAGACATCATCGATCATTGGAGGAAGTAGTATATATTTAATCTTTTGAGTGCTATGGACGCATATATACGTCTGAGGGAAGTTGCTCGTAGGGACTGTGGACGCATATATGCGTTTGTCAATTTTTGTTTTGTTCACCTCATGACTTTTTCCGTGGCCATACATTTCGGTGTTAACCTTTTAATGCTGACGAAAGTTGCATGGACGAAAATATGCGTTTGCCAATTTTTTCGACCTTTTGCTTACTGCAACGCGATTGTCAGTGTACAAGTAACAATACTCTGTCTCTAGCAATAGAACGTTGTCCCTTCGAAGCGCTTAGGCCAAGAGTGTTCAGCACTCAAAGGGTTAAATGATAAAATGCAGAAAGCGAGTTAGCGAGTTTTTGATGTAACTCAGTCTTTTGCTCTCTTACTGAATTAACACTATTTTCCTACCACGACCGGCCAAATGACCGTTTTTAAAATTTCGTAGATACAACGTAATTGAATCGCCTTTAAACTTTAGACTTTTTCTCAAATACACGTATAATACATTTTTCAATATTCACTTCTTTTTTATTGTTTATTTTCTGAGACAAATTTGTAGTCTGTCTTACGTGGGAATATCGAGGTAGGAATAGGTATACGTGAAGTGTCGGTAGGAATAGTGTTAAATATTTTAGTTAGAGTTGAAAGGAATGATTGTCAAATAATGGATGCAAGGTTTAAGGTTTAAGGTTAGATAGACAAGGAATCGTAATATTTTAGCGATTAGATAAATGCAAACAATTATTAGAAAGAGAAGTAGAAGGGAAGGATGGAGAATTGTAATACAAGGGTTGTGTTAAATTAAAATTACTTGTCACACCGTAATTTTTGAAGACAACTATGATAAGTAATAAATTTAGCGATCTCACGTTTAGAATTCTTTTCAAGATAATTCATGATACATCGTTTTAAAAGTTTCTGATTATTATTCTTGAAATGACAATCCTTTGAGCGATTTAGAAAATAATGCCTTATAGAGGATCTATAGCTTAAACGCCCCATATAATATGTATTCTACGAAGAACTGAATGCTATGAGGAATATTTAAATATTAAAATGATGCACGGAATAGCAAAGTTGGAGTTGTGCGAAGTTTCCCGGATGCAGTAAGCAAGTTCCGCGGATACTTAAAATTCTAATTGTTTGTACTTTAAACGTGAGAGAAATTTAAGTTCCGTGGCGTGCGACAAAATGAAGATGGAAAATCTAAATAAATATGGGAATTTAGTAAATAACGTGGAGCCGTAATTTTACAAAAGTTTCAGCTTTAAATTTTTCCATCGTTTAGTTTATAAACGTCACATAACTAACTTCCTTACTTAACGAGCAGCTTCTGCAACAATTTACAAAATACTCCCATAGTTCCAACTAAAACAATTACCCTGGATAATAAATTATTTTTAGCAGGATCTTTGTCGTAGAATTGAACACATGTACATACATACATCACACCAGTTAACGATTATAAAAAGTTCTTCATAATTCCATTGGAAATTGGTTTAAAATAAATGAAACGAAACTTTTGTTTAATTTCTTAGCTGTTTTTATTAAATGCACGAGGAAAATGAAAAAATGATCTTTGTTCTGCAACTGCCTAACACAATCGTCAAACATTCTTACGATTCCTTAAGCTCTTTGATTATGCTTTCTAAACATTCCAATTTTTAATTTCTTTTAATCGCCAAATGTGACTTAGGTTCTTAAAATGAAACCTTTGAAAAAATACGTTAAAAGAAAGCCGGTTTATTTTTACTTCCCGATACTTTCTGTATTTCAACGAATTCCCCAATTCTGATCTACAGTAGCGGACAAAAATTGAACACCAAAAGGTCAAAGAGAATAAATAAATAACTTAATAAAAAATAACAGTATAAACAAAATTTGTATTCTATGCTAATCGATAAATAGTGTTCTGCCATAATGTCAATAAAAATGAATAGATAAACAATATTTGGGAAACATAAAATTATGTTTCACATTGTCCTGCCGTCTTAAACTTTTGTCCTCTACCTCTAACTCGGATCTGCTTAAAGCTTTTGCACGATCCGTACACCGATCGAGGGTCGGGAAACCATTAGTGCTTCCGGTAAAGAATCGAGGGCAGATTTTTCCTCGGCACATCTCCGTGTCGAGGGCGGCCGTTTACAGTCTGTCGACGATACACATCACCGATCGTATCCCGGGTGGCAGAGGAAGTGCCGTGGCGCGAAGTAAATAAGAGCACTCGTTAGTTCCGTCCTTTTGCCCGTTTACTGTCTCCCGTGTTTGCGCGTCGTTCGGGGCTCGGTGGCCGCTGTTCCGTGACGCTTCACCTTCTGAATTTCTTGTTCGAAGTACTCCACAGCACTGGAATTCCTGCTCACCGTTTGAGCGTGCGCGCGCTCTCTCGTTCCGCGAGCTTTTCCCTGGCCATTGCTGCGGGCTGTTCGCTCGGAAAGGACAAAGTTTAACGCTTTCCGCGCCCGGCGCGGCGCGTGTTTCCGCGGGCTCCGCGTGAATTATTTCCACGGTGATTTACTCCCGTCCGAAATCACGGTATTCATAGAGGGGTAAATTACGCACGGAAGCGGCCTTCGACCTTTTCGTGAAAATCGACCACGCTCGAGACGATTATACAGGGTGGCTCGTCACGCTTCGCCGTCTTAACACTGGAGCCGATCGAATAGGGAGATCTTCCATATTTATGGGAAATTTCTAATTTTATTTACTTGGTGGAGTGAGATGATAAGGCTCAGATGTGAATAGTACTGATAGTAAAATAGAATCAATTGCAGCGCTCTGTTGAGGAAAAAATGGGAGATCTCCCCATTCGGTCGGCTAAACGTTAAGTTTATTCGTCATTTTTAGGGATGCGTATGAGTTTTCTTTGTAAAAATTGTACCATATCAAAAGTATGATAACTTAATTGTAGCGATCTTTTTATGACTGAGTAAATATGTCTATATTTAGCTGTATGCAAACTCTGTGTGATATTGTTCTGGAAACACAAAATTGAGTAATTGAAAATAATGCGGTTCTATGGAAGGAATACCTGCTTCTTTCAATAACTTAGGATTAAAAATTTCTAAATTTTAGTCGCTTTTTGTAAATCACCGTTTAGCGAATAAATTTCTTGCTATTGGTCCAGCCTTCAGTGTACACCTCTGACCGGTACTCTCAGGTCTGCCGAGACCTGTGTCCGCCTCGAAATCTATTGAAAATTCAAATTGAACGGGATCCAAAGCAAACAGCACCGCTCACGCATCGGTACACGGTCGCGACCGCATGTTCCATCAACGGATGTTGTCCTTTTAAACCTTCGTTCGTGTTTAACTATGATACACGACGGCAGACACGAAACTGCTAAAGCTGTGCTGTTCAATTTTAGTGGCAATTACGAAAATCGCTTAAGTCGCGTACTCGGAATATTACTATCCTAATGTTGTCGTGCAGCAAAAATTTAAGACACAGAACTTTCTGAAGACGAAACAATTTTCAGTAATTATTTAAATTCGAGAACGAAAGGTTTTTCGTTTTTTTAGAATTTCAAAACAATTCATCTCTAGATCGTATTGAATCTGAATGAAATTACGTTCCTTTAACACTAGAACTACCAAAATGGTCAAAATGATTCAATTTGTAATTTTTTTTATAGAAACGTGGTAAACTTACTGTGGTGCCTACACATTTGAAAATTTACTATGATTTTTTACTATGATTGCTAAAATTTGTTTCCCTTATATTACATATTTTTTTTTTTCGTATAGTTTCCAATTTGATTTCTTTGCTTTCAATAAGTATATCCCAATTGTCGATAGTTCTAGTGTTAAACTGTCTGTTTTCTTCGATAGAACACTTTTATTTAATTTCTACACATCGCTTCTACAATACTGAATATTTCCAAATCACATAAATGTGTTATTAAATGATACTAAGTTTGTCTAATTAACGAATGTATTGCTGCGCGAACCTCTGTGGATGTTGCATGCAAATCGATAACGGTATTCGAGAATAATTGACGGATGTAACTTCTTGAAACGTTTACTACAAACCATTTTCAAAGTTATCAGTTATAATTTGTCGGATCGATGAACTCCATGCACGTGTTGTGCGTTTTGAAGAGAGCTTTGCGTTCGAAGTTGCAGGATGAGAGGCCGATGTTGAATCGTGAGCAGGGTGAACAGCAGAAAGCGTTTCGTTGAAAGCCTTCTCGCGATCGATCCACGCACATTACACAGGCCAACACTCGACATGCCCTGTTGTTACAATAATATCGCTGATACCGGTTTTTCCACGTGAAAACGCGCATCAAAGCGCGAATGTCGCTTCGATTCTTCGCTTACTGTGAAATTGTACAACTTCAAATATTGTTTGTAGATACGTGTCCTCTGACTTTCAAAAGGAAACCGAGAAAACATAATGTTTATGCGATTTTTCCCTTCGTGTGTTTATTGTGTTGCGACAAAGAATTCGATTAGATCGTAAATCCATACGGATTTTTGGTTAAGTTCTGATAATGATATATTGAAGAGTAGGTTGATGAAAATTTATCACCGTTCACATTGTGTCCGTCAACTACCTGGATATTATCTTCTTTGTGTCTGAAGGGGATGGTAATTATTCGAAGTAACATCCGGAAAATAGACTTCATAGTAATCGAGGATAAGATTGAGAAGTGTAATTATAAAAGATTAAAAACTGAAAGAGAAATTTGTTTTTTTTGTAGTAGCAATTTTTAATCTATAACTACATTAATATATTGTTACTAATTTTTTTCATAACAATTGCAAAGTAGGACAAAAATGAAGTGAATCGCTTCTGATTACTAATGGTTAAATATAAGTTTCTGGTTATTAATAAGAAATGTCCACAATACTCATAGGAGTACCAATTCATGTAACATTAAACTTATTAATAGGGAAGAAATTATTTACACGCATTAGTTTGTTGGTTTATCTGTCTCTTATACACATCTGATGTGTATAAGAGACAGGGTGATAAGTATGTAACGAACACAGAAATAAATCTTTAATTCAAGTATTTCGGCAAAAAATTAAATATTTCTTCAGTTTTTGACAAAAGTTTATGGTACAAAAACATGAATTTTTCAGTTTCTTTCTTAATATATCAGGAAGTCCCGAGACATTTCTCATTTCTCGAGAAACGAAGAACATTGAGTAATCAGATTTAATGGAAAATGTATTGAAATTTGTACATGTGCTTTTTCTTTGGAAATAAGTGTGACTTAACGATTTGGTTGGAAATAGGCCACGTCGCTTGTTTTGTAATGAAAGATGTATCAATCGTCGGTCTGACATGAAATTTGCGCTAATCTCGTATATCAAATCTATAGGAGAAAACATCGCCGAGAACAGGATGTCAATACCAAAACGTTGCTAATTGAAGCAGAGAAAAATCGTGGGGGCTAATTTTGATAAAATAAAGAGGTCGTTACAGGATTACGTTGAGCATTGAAGATTGACGTAATGTTGAATAATTATAAACGAAAGGAATATTCTGAAACATATTAAAGCTATATTGTAAATGAACTTTTAGCCTAATTTTCGAGATGATACATAATATGTGCTGTTAATCGTTAAGATGTACTGACTACGATACAGTCCATCGTTTTCATCATGCTTTTATCATCATGCTTGTGTGCACAATCTCGTTTGCAAATATTCGTAGAAGCACATGCTTTTTCTGTAATATTTGACGTCCATAAAAACCGAATGTTCTTGTAACTTATACAAAATATTTTTACTGTAACAAGTATAAAAGCTACGTTTTTCACGGATTTATGACGTGTACCATTTTTCAAATTGCGCGCCTGTTTTTTTATACCAGTAATAAAACGTGATTGCTGCAGCAATTTCACGTTATAGTGCTTTTTCTTTTTTCATATTTTACAACTTGCATGAAATTATAAAGTATTTCAAGCGCGCTTTTTAAAACCAAACATGCCCCGCATCACCATGAAAGCCATAAAAAGAGTGATCGCTGAAAACGGGCGAATTCAAAAGAGCAATAATTTTAGGTACACGAGTTGATGAATAAATATGGCCTACGGCTTTTACAAAGCTTCGAACGTCACCCAAGCAATATTAAAAAAAATATGTTCGATTTAAAAAGGAGATAACTTAAAATTGACGAGACCCGCATTATAATCCTCTTCAAAACAGCGCCAACTATCATGAAAATAACCCCCGGTTAAACGTTCGAAGCGAGTGGTAATGTTCCAAGTTAGGTAACAGGTTCACTGAAATATTCAAGTGACACGACTAATCGAAGCGCAAGCTCAAGGCTAGAAATAATCCACCGGCCGTTCGTTTAGTCTGATTGGCCTCAATTGGACATT
>JAOPTO010001197.1:0-13592 GCA_033822845.1 Tetrapedia diversipes
GGTTAATGTGCGTTAGGGATGATGATCAAGGAAAGAAGAAAAATAGCTAGGAGAGGGAGGGGGGAGGACAACAGGCAGTAGAAACCATTGAAGATTAACCCTTTTAGTATCGAGCAAATTTGCTAAAGTTTGGGAAGAAAAAGCTCATAAAAACGGAAGTAAGAATGATATTTAGAAAATTCAACAAGAAGCATATTACGGAATAAAAGAAAAAATTGAAACATTTATAACGTTTTATAAATTTATTTCGTGATAAAGCTCTCTCGCGATTCAAATAGTTAGCCGCCATGGCATACGCAACGATATATCGTCGTTCGGTACTAAAAGGGTTAAGGTAAAGTATGAGGGTAGAATAACTGAATGAAAGAAGAGGATCAGTGAATGAGTTGCGAAAGGAATGAGTCAGACGAGCAAATGAAATAAATACGTAAGTAAGTAATAAGAAATGTAAATCGAGTCCACGGCTCTTGGCTGTGGAACAAAAATAAAGATCTTATACGTATAGTAGTAATTGATACTACGTTCGTTGGATTTATCAGATGTATCGTGTAATGTTGTTTTCTCTTTTCTTGTATCAGCGACACGAATTTCGTATCTTTGAATTTATTTATAAAGATTAAAATTTTCGTTGCGCGAATTCAATCATGTGCTTCGAATACATTAGGGAGGGTGCTCATTTTTTTTTTTTATGCAATTAAAATATACTTTGGACAGCCACCGTGCATAGTATATTATTAAGTGTGCGTGATCATATGAACATGCGACGAATATGAATAACGAAGCGATGAATAAGTAATATTAATAATAATATTAAGTGTGCGTGGACACAACGCACTTCCAATCAGACCGAACATAATACCTCGTTAATTGCAATCTTTTTCGTGTCTCGAAATGCATAGCTCGTCTACATTATAAACGACCATGGAAACGAATCGAAAGAGGGCTGGGGGTTGGGCAAAAAATATTTAATCCTTAATCATTAATTTAGAATCTCGAAACGAGGTTGTGAATCTATATCGTGGTATTCGATTACGTTGAAGCATCTGCATATCGTGTGTTCGATCGTGCAATTCTATTAGGTACATTTAAATTAGGCGTTAAATCGCCTAATTAACCGCAACATCGAAGAAAACGAATAAATTTTTCAGCCACACGTTGAATTATATTTAATAATTTTTATACAATAAAAATTTTGATTATTTTTCTACTTTTTTAATTTTCTTCCCAAGACAACGTTCTAAATTGTTTCTTTTTTTTTCGATTAAAAAAAAAATTGATTTCTTTTGGCCGGTTTAAAATAAAAAAATTGCAGTAACACGTTCCCTGCTGGACATTTTTTTAAAGACTTTCTCCATATACGCCCGACGTTCTTTTTATGGTTAACACAAGCATATTTTTTGTGGTATAATACACAATATTTCATTAATTTAAAACCATAAATTTAAAAGAAAGGCATATCTCTTTATAAATTTAAACCGGAAAAGCAATCATTTTTAGTTTATTTGACAAAATATTGTTTAAAATATACCTTTTTTTAAAGGCTGTTTTCTGGCGTGGGAGGAAATTTTAGCATGGGGCATATACGTGTTAAGGGGTTAAAGTACAGAGAAGAAAATACAGTTGAATCGTAACAGTTTAAACAACGCAACAATTACGATAATAACGATTATCGTCTGGCAATAGTAATACTTCCTAAATGAGCCGAAATAATGATATAACTTCATCGAAAATTAAAAACTTTTCCGATCGTGTACACTCGAGACCGCAAAATCCTATTGTCTCGCGTATGCTCCTGTGTGTGTGTTAATGGAACGAGAAACGAAACCGTGCTAAGAATAGAGCGAAACTGGAAATCGAGCAGCGCATTGTGCCGATTAAGGGCGTTCATTATCGGCGTTGTTTCTGGCCGGTCTAAAATCGAGACACACCGAGGAAATCGTGGCTCGTTACCGCTATATCCATGAATCAGGAAATTTTTTCGAAGGCGACCGCGTTAGAAGCCTTCAAAGGCAGTTAGAACCGTACCAGGCCAACTTCGTTAATCGATTTCGTTTTTTTTGTGTCGCCAATCACTCCGGTCCTCGTTCGTATTAGGTGTATTATAGTACGGTCAGAAATTTAGAGCGGTTGTAAATGAACGCAATTAAGTATTTACACGTTTGACGTTGTCCTGTTTAGGGTGAAATGGAATTGTCGGTGATTAAATAAAAAAAATTAATGAAAGAAGGTCGGTATGTCTGGTTTCACTAGATTATATCAAAAGTGTGATGATCTCTTGTATCCCTCTCCAAATTAAATAAATTAAACAATTTCGCCTGCTTAGGGCGAAATGGAACTATCAATGATTGGGATTGATTAAAAAAATTAATGAAAAAGGGTCGATATCTCTGGTTTCACTAGATTATATCAAAAGTGTGATGATCTCTTGTATCCCTCTCCAAATTAAATAAATTAAACAATTTCTCCTGGTTAGGGCGAAATGGAACTATCAATGATTGGGATTGATTAAAAAAAATTAATGAAAGGGAATCAATATCTCTGGTTTCACTAGACTACATAAAAAATGTGATGATCCCTTGAATCCCTCTCCAAATTACCTAAATTAAACAATTTCGCCTGCTTAGGGTGAAATGGAACTATCAATGATTGGGACTGATTAAAAAAATTAATGAAAGAGAGTCGATATCTCTGGTTTCACTAGATTATACCAAAATTGTGATGATCTCTTGTATTCTTCTCGAAATTACCTAAATTAAACAATCTCCTGTGTCTGTCAAAAATGAGAAATTCTATAATCTTCAAATTTTAGATACCAGAAAATAAAATTTTCTACAAATCGTTTGCATCACCCTTGACATTTTGCATCGAACCGTAAACTGCTTTTAATCATCCGTTACATTTGTCACCAGCCAATGATAATCGAGGTGCTGTTTACTCCATGCGAACAAAGAGGAACGAGCTTGCAAACAATTGCGCAAAAGTCCTTCCGCGGAAAACTGGTTATTCAAGAACCGAATTAGCGATTAACGCTAATCCATTGAATGGATTCCCGGAAAAGACACGAGTAAAAGTCGGCTAAAATATAATAATATACTCACGGTGTTCGTTGAGTATGCAAAACGGACACCAGTCACGGTCATAGTAATTACTTATTCCCATTGATCGTCGAAATCGAGAAAAACATCTCCGGATGACATCTTCAGGCGATTCGCACTCTAATTAGAATTGCTGGTGGCATTATCGATGCTAATGATACCGCTGATCTAACGAGGCTGTTGTTCAAAGAACGTTAAGGAAGCTGGTAAATAAATGACGATGATTAATTTGCATTCCGGGCCTCTAACGAGGTGAATTCCAAAAAAATAGTATTGCACGGATAAAAAGGAAGGACCGTAGAAAGTAAATTAGCGCCATCGTTCAAGAAGTTGGCCTACAATCCGTACAGAGGTTCCCTGTATCTTTGTCGATAAATGAAACTTTCTTTGTTGCACATGTGACTTCGTTGAAGGACAACGAGATATATTGTCGTATTGCGTCTTCAAAGTTTGGAACCCCTGACGATAATGAGGTCAATATAAACAGTTTAACCAAACGTTGAAACACTTATCTCTTTATTTCGAACCAAAAAGCTAAATACCAGTTTTCATAGTGCTTGCTTCAAAATCAGCATAGCTTCAAACAAACTTTCATCCCTTATTTTACCCCCTTGGGGATTGATCTTCCAAAAATGTTGAAACACGTATTTCTTTATTTTTAACCAAAAAGCTAAATACCAGTTTTCATAGTACTTGCTTCAAACTCGATGAATTTTCAAACAAACTTTCATCCCTTATTTTACCCCCTTGAGGGTTAATCTTCGAAAAACGTTGAAACTCGTATTTCTTTATTTCTAACCAAAAAGCTAAACCCAGTTTTCACAGTGCTTGCTTCAAAATCAGCATAGCTTCAAACAAACTTTCATCCCTTATTTTACCCCCTTGAGGGTTAATCTTCCAAAAAGGTTGAAACACGTATTTCTTTATTTCTAACCAAAAAGCTAAATCCCAGTTTTCACAGTGGTTGCTTCAAAATCAGCATAGCTTCAAACAAACTTTCATCCCTTATTTTACCCCTTTGAGGGTTAATCTTCCAAAAAGGTTGAAACACGTATTTCTTTATTTTTAACCAAAAAGCTAAAACCAGTTTTCATAGTGCTTGCTTCAAAATCAGCATAGCTTCAAACAAACTTTCATCCCTTATTTTACCCCTTTGAGGGTTAACCTTCCAAAAACATTGAAACTCGCATTTCTTTATTTCTAACCAAAAAGCTAAATTCCAGTTTTCACAGTGGTTGTCTCGAAATTGACGAATTTTCAAACAACCTTTCAATCCCTATTTAATCCCCTTAAAGGTAGAACATCAAAAAATCGATCCTCAGTGGATGCCTAGGTCATAAAAGGAACCCATTGTCCAAATTTCATGTTTGTTTGCGTCAGTAGTTTAGGCTCTGCGATGATGAATCAGTCAGTCAGTCAGGACACGTCTTTTTATACGTATAGCTTACGTATGCTTCCTATGCTCGCCACACCCCGGCAACTTCGATATTTATTGTTTCTGCTTCCGATGCCACGGTGCCGGGACTCGCCTTAGGCATGGCACAACCGTGCATGCAAAGCTTTTCTGCAGCTGCAGCAGTTCACCACAATATCCAATCGACTAGCCTGCTTGTAGGTGGGTTTAAAAGGGCCGCTGGCGTGCTGCCAATAGGGCCGACAGAAAACGACAGGCTCGTTAACGGATAACCGGCGACAATTAAGGTAAACGAATCGATCGGGCTCGAGGTATTTTAACCACCGCGAGGGCGCACGTGTAATTAATCCCTTGACGTACAATGACGAGTTAGGGTCGTCGTTCGTTTCATGTGCCACTATGTAGACTTTGACGAAGTCTGACTCGTCGACAACTGTCTTCAACGAATGCCGTGCGGTATTATAATTATTAGGAAAACCGATGTGGCGACCTTCCTGTGAATATTTATTGGTTCATAGAATATGTGGTACGAGAATGAGGAATGGTTGTATGGATCGATGAGTGTGGCGAAAGCATGTAAAAGATATTGTGTATAGATCTTAAGGCTCGAATGTGGTGATGAATGATCTGTATGATTTATGTATATCATGGTTATAAAAATGAGAGAATGTTAAAAATAGTGAAAGTGATTGTTTGTGTGTGTTTTGTCAATGTCATGTTCTTGTTCTCGTTCATTATAAAAATTTAAATAAAGTATTTTCTAATTCTCGTTCCTTTTCACTCACACTTCCTACACTCGCCACTGGGAGAGAGCTAGCGAGCCGGGTCACAGTTCCTATATATACGAGTTCTGACCTGTCCCTTCCTATCCCTGTGTCTAAGGCAGGGGCCTGCTAGGTAAGCCTTACTGATGAGTCCACTAGCAGGTCCCGGACGAAACACCCCTTCCCATTCCTTTTCCTTCTCTCTCACTCTTCACTACAGCTAGACCGAAAATTAATGTCGTTCTCTTACGTTAACCTTTGAGTGCCAAAGACGTATATAACGTTTTCACAAGTCTATCAATATATACGAAAGCCGTAAATTTTTACGCCCTCTGCATTTTTTACTATAACATCAATTTTTTTAGTATAACATTTGTAGAAGTCTTACTGTGCATTATTACAGATTTGTGTGTTATAATTGAATGATTGAATGATAGATACACTATGATAGATTGACTGCGATAAATCGAATGTATAACTGTGTTTGCGTGTGATTGTGTTGAGTGATTGGTTGTTACTGTGTTACTGTGTGTCGCGTACAGGGAAGTTTGCCTTTTATATTCACTGGACGCGTCGAGGGGGGGGGGGGGGGGGGGGGGGGGGGGGGGGGGGGGGGGGGTGTGAAGACATGGAAAGAACTCTGCGAGTGTATACAGGACTCAAATGAGGCTGCAATCAAACACCTGCGGTAATGAGGGTCGGCTGGCCATTTGGGCCAAAGGATGGGCCAAAATAGAGGTTCTATGTCGCCACAGGTTCAAATAAATGTGTACCCAAAGGGTTAAATTATTGTACTTCATCCATTCTGGACAAGTTTAGAAAAATACATTAGCACACGAGCACAGTTTCAAGAAACGTTCTGTTTTCACACCGGATACTCTCGTGACGTCCAAATTACCTACTATCCACGCAATTCGCAACTTTCGGTTCCTTGCCCGAAAGTCGCTTCGTCTTCTTGAAATATGCATATCGTGGCCACAGGGGGGCCGGGCAAGGTTCAACGGGATAAGACAATATTTTTCCCCGAAGTGATAACACGCTGGGACAACATTAAAAAGAAAAAAAAAAGCGTCAAGCTTTAAAACTGGAAACTCGTGATGTGCGTATTACGTGGTCAAGCAATTTGCAAGTTTTATTTTATTCTGTTTACCTACGACCCACGAAAGACGAAATCGAATCGTTTTTTTAATCTTGTGTACTTTGTAGTAAGAGGTTCAAGGAACACGGCGAGACACGTTGGACATAAGACTGCAAAGGGTTAACTTTAATTAATTTTAAAGGGTTAACTATAATTAATATTAAAGGGTTAACTTTAATTAATATTAAAGGGTTAACTTTAATTAATATTAAAGGGTTAACTTTAATTAATATTAAAGGGTTAACTTTAATTAATATTAAAGAGTTGAGTTTAATTAATATTAAAGGGTTAACTTTAATTATTATTAATTAATATTAAAGGGTTAACTTTAAAGGACCCTTTCCGGTCCTATGTCGAGCGTCACTCGACACAACGACACAATCGGGTATTTGTCCCGAAAAATTGGACAAAACTCTTTCCATATTCAATCTTTAAACTGACATAACTTCGCTGAAATTTATTCAAATTGGATAAAACAAAGACGATTTTAAAGTTAACCCTTTGCAGTCCTATGTCCAACGTGTCTCGACACATCGTCGACTAAGGACCTGCTGAAACGAAATTGCAAATGCAGCGCGGACCGCAAAGGGTTAAAATCGTCTTTGTTTTGCTTAACGCATTGTTGAATGGTCACGAGTTAACTCGTGGTTTCCTGCTCGAACGTTAACTCGAGTAAACTCGTGATCGATACGCTCTTTCTTCGCACGTTTTTATTCCAAGCGTTTACAGAATTACTTGGACACGAATAAACCTGATATAAATTTTCCTACCTCGAAAGTCGATTTAAATTTTAAATATCTCTGCAATAAATATCACTAATTTATGCTTTTCCAAAACTGTCCAACGTTTAGCAAACAAAAAGCTAAACGTCACTGCGTGCAAAATTATCGCATGCAAAATTTAATATGAATTATCTGTTACCTTTAACCTTTCTTCTTCGTAATTTTATAATTCTTCCTGAAATCAACTTATTCCACGTAACAGCTTTATCGTATAAATAAAGATAAGCGCAATGAATATTTGATTAGTCTTTTCAATGATAAACTGAAGTGTAAATAAAAAAAAATCATTGCCATAAACTGCAGGTGAAACTTCGTTTATATGTATCTGTTGGAAAATAAACTAGATTATAATAATAAGAGCTCATCTAATCCTCTCTACCATCTACGATTTTTAATATAAATAAATTCCAATGAACATGTATACTTTTTAACCCTTTTTACTCGAGAGGCGACTGTTGGTCGTTTAATAAGATTAACTTCAAAGATTTTCAAGTGCTAAATATTTACTAAGATTTGCTTATATTAAACATCATTTGGTTTAATTAAGTCATATACTAAAATTTACATATATTATTATCATCAGTATTATTATTTATTGGGATTGGGGTTTTATATTGTTAAATGAAAAGAACTCTTATTTGTGAAATGATACTTTGATAATTTATCAATACTTTTACATAGCACGAGGAAGGGCAACTCTGACTGTATCTAGCGAGTTTTGTCACAAGACTAGCAGAACGCAGTGGTCAAAATTTTTACAATCCCGTCCGGATCCTTCAGCCCTATTGTTCTGTTTCTTAACATTTTCGAACTTTCTAAAATTCCAGATTAGGCTTAGCTTCTTGGAAGAAACCCCTGAGAAAATACATTAATAGAAAGCTGATTTATGGTTAATTTTTGCTTCATAGCATTTCTGTATTCAATTTCCAACATTTAGTTATCTAAGATTAAAATCATCTATCTCCCTCCCATCCCTCCGCCCTTCACCTTTCTAAAATGCCAGATTAGGCTTAGCTTCTTGGAAGAAACCCTTGAGAAAATACGTTAATAGAAAGCTGATTTATGGTTAATTTTTGCTTCATAGCATTTCTGTATTCAATTTCCAACATTTAGTTATCTAAGGTTAAAATCATCTATCTCCCTCCCATCCCTCCGCCCTTCACCTTTCTAAAATGCCAGATTAGGCTTAGCTTCTTGGAAGAAGCCCTTGAGAAAGTACCTTAAGAGAAAGCTGGCTTATGGTTAATATTTGCTTCCTAATATTGTTGTTATTCAATTTCCAACACTTTTATTAGAAATGGGGTTTTATATCACTGAATGAAATATCCTCTTATTGAAATACTTCGATTTATTATATTATGTAACGCAAGGAAGGGCAATTTTGACCGTACCTAGCGAGTTTTGTCACGAGACTAGCAGAACGCAGTGGTCAAAATTCTTAGAACCCCGTCCGGGTCCTTCAGCCCCTTTGTTCCGTTTCTCGATGTTTTCGAACTTTCAAAAATTCCAGATGTGGCTTAGCTTCTTGGAAGAAGCCCCTGAGAAAATACGTTAACACTATTCCTACCACAACCGGTCAAATGACCGTTTTTGAAATTTCGATTAGAATTTCGTAGATACAATGTATTGAAACGCCTTTAAACTTTAGACTTTTTCTCAAATATACGTATAATACATTTTTCAATATTCACTTCTTTTTTCATTGTTTATTTTTTGAGAAAAATTTGTAGTCTCTCTTACGTGGAAATGTCGCAGTAGAAATAGGTATACGTGAAGTGTCGGTAGGAATAGTGTTAATTAATTTTTGCTTCCTAATATTTTTGTTATTCAATTTCCAACATTATTATTATTATTATTATTATGATTATTATTATTGTGGTTGTGGTTATTAGTATGATCGTTAGTATTATTATTGGATAGCGGGAGGAGTATAAGTTTATTACAATTGTTGAGGGGTTATGTGAAAAAGAACTTAAATAACGAAAAATGAACTATATATTTATCAATGAAATGTATCGGTGGTCTATACGACTGGCGCAAAATTCAAATAGCGATGGACTAACTAAAAGCGGCAACAGCGCAAACACTTTATACCTGGCTACCCCCTAAACCATTTCAGTACGGAAAGTTTTCAGGTAGAAATAAGTTTCCAATACCTCAACAACAATAGAGAAAGAAACAAAGAAAGAGTATTTGTAAGAAGGTTAGAAGAGCGAGCAGAATAGACGGTTTATAGTATGAATGGGATAAATGTAAGCTAGATATAAGCCAAAGAGATGTTGATAAAACGGAAGATTTGTATTCCTAGATGGAAAGCAATAAAGAAATACTGCCACTACTAAAATTTACATATGTATGACTATTTAACCTCCATATCTGACTAAAACAAACTAAGCAAAGTCTGAAAATTTGCGAAACTATGTTTCGGCGACTAACACAAAGGGTTAAAAAGAGTTCGATCGACCAGACATTGCCTATAATCTGGTTCGTATAAACGGTGCTCCGTTGTACGTGTTATTTATTAACGATCGTCAACTCTCGTTTTTCACCCTGACCTGAAAAGAGCTTCTAATCAATCGTAACTTCTTCCCTTCGCGAACGTGAAATAAAAAGTCTGGCACGACAAAGGATAAGAACGTTCGAGTCTGCGATCGGTAAATGAAAAATCACTCGACCATACTCGTGATCGATCGTAATCGCTGGTGTATCTGATTCCCGCGTTAGAGATTAGGCTACGTATTTTCCACCACTTTACCGCGATCCATTAACTCGATCTTGGCCGTCAGAAGTGTCTGAAACACCGATAACGATCGCGTATCGTGGAAGCACAATGAGAATGTGATTCCGTTGCGATTTGATTCTACGAATCGCGCGGCTAAAAATACGCGCGCTATTGAACGATGCCCCATTTTTAATAACAATTAATACTCACGCGTGTGGTATACAAACGATCGCTCATTATTTATTTATTTAGATAAGATTGCACGCTAACCCTTATGGCTCCAAGTGTGCCTCTCGAGCACCACCAATATAATTAATAATATAAATATTGTTTATCAAAATTATATCACTTCTGAAATGAATAAACATTGTTTCGAACGACTTTAATATTATTTACATGCCATTGTAGCGTTTAAAAAAGTACTGACACTTAAAAACTTGCGAGTCAAAATGTGACGAGAATAAGTTGAAGTTGCCTGTCGATATTCACACTTAACAGTAGGAGTGTTAAGGGTTAAAAGTTATCTATTCTAATTTAAACTAATGGGTTATATGGGTGATAAATAAATAGGTAAATAAATAAAAGACAGTACAAACTCCCTAAATTCACGCGAACGTTTCGAGTCATCCCTTACGTGATTGTAGTATTTAAAAAAGTCTGACACTTAAAAACTTGCAAGTTACCTGTTGATATTCACACTTAAAAATAGAAGTGTTAAGGGTTAAAGGTTATCTATTCTAATTTAAACTAATGGGTTATATCGTTGATAAATAAATAAATAAATAAATAAAAGACAGCACAAACCCCCTAAATTCTCGCCAATGTTTCGAGTCATCCCTTACGTGATTGTAGTATTTAAAAGAGTCTGACACTTAAAAACTTGCAAGTTACCTATTGATATTCACACTTAAAAATAGGAGTGTTAAGGGTTAAAGGTTATCTATTCTAATTTAAACTAATGGGTTATATGGGTGATAAATAATTAAATAAATAAATAAAAGACAGCACAAACTCCCTAAATTCTCGCGAATGTTTCGAGTCATCCATTACTCGAAACGAGAACCGAGTTAAATGCGTTATCTCTCATTGTTTATCAAAATTATATTACTTCTGTAATGAATAAAGATCGTTCCGAATGATTTCAATATTATTATTTATACGTGATTGTAATATTTAAAAGAGTCTGACACTTAAAAACTTGCAAGTTGCCAGTCGATATCCACACTTAAAAGTAAGAGTGTTAAGGATTAAATGTTCTTTCGAACGAGATTTACCAGATAACCGTAAAAATAATTTTCTATCCTTTAACGAACCGATTGATCGATTGGACTTATCGAGATCGAATCTTAAGCTAAAATTAGATTAGAAAATTATGCCAGATAAGGAAACGTTCGGAGCACGTTTTTTTGTTTTACCCTTTGTACTCGAAGTATAATAGAGTGTTGAAAGTAAAGTATTTGTTTTCGGAAATTTATGAGAGTAGTATCATTCGACTGAGGAAGAGTCGCCTTTCGAGTGCAAAAGGTTAACGTAATGAGAAACAATACTCGATTTGATTTACATTCGATACGTTTCATTTACAGACATTTTCAGTTAATTTGCATTATAGAATCTTGTTTCTTAACACAGTTTTAATTATATAAAATTATTAAGCAGATCTTTAAAATCCTTTCTTATAATTACAATGCTAAAAAATAGAAGAAAATTTGGCAATGCAAAGTAACTGTAAAATGTTACATTGATACAGCATTGATCCTCACTGAATTCAACGACACGTTGAAAGACAATTGTTCTATACTTAAATTATACTTGGAAAGGAAATTCTTAGACATTTTTCAGTCTATTAAATATTTGAATCTTATTTTTTAACACTGTTTTAATTATATAAAATTATTAAGCAGATATTTAAAATTCTTTCTTATAATTACAATGCTAAAAAATAAAATAAAATTTGTGAATTTAAAGTAACTATAAAATGTTACATTGATACAGCATTGATCCTCACTGGATTCAACAGCACGTTGAAAGACAATTGTTCTATATTTAAATTATACTTGGAAAGGAAATTCTTAGACATCTTTTAGTCTATTAAATATTTGAATCTTATTTTTTAACACTGTTTTAATTATATAAAATTATTAAGCAGATATTTAAAATTCTTTCTTATAATTACAATGCTAAAAAATAAAATAAAATTTGTGAATTTAAAGTAACTATAAAATGTTACATTGATACAGCATTGATCCTCACTGGATTCAACAGCACGTTGAAAGACAATTGTTCTATATTTAAATTATACTTGGAAAGGAAATTCTTAGACATCTTTTAGTCTATTAAATATTTGAATCTTATTTTTTAACACTGTTTTAATTATATAAAATTATTAAGCAGATCTTTAAAACTTTCTGTTATAATTACAATGCTAAAAAATAGAAGAAAATTTGTCAATGCAAAGTAACTATAAAATGTTACACTGATACAGCATTGATCCTGACTGGATTCAACAACACGATGAAAGACAATTGTTCTATATTTAAATTATACTTGGAAAGGAAATTCTTAGACATTTTTCAGTCTATTAAATATTTAAGGCTAGATGTTAAACATAGAAATTACAGATCGACCTTTCTGCGAAGAATGTTCTTAAAAGATTAAATAAAATTATCGACAAGATGGCTGTTACATTGAGTAAACCTCTCTAAAAATAACGACCAAACGTCACTAGTTCTTCGACTGTCACTGATTGCCGCAAAGAAGCTCCGTAATTCGTCTCTCTGGCTAATTACTTTTCAATTGTACCAGCTCCAACGATCAATAACTAATAGTCCTACGCTCACCAACCCTAAAACGATACAAAGACCTTGATGTCAAACTTCTTCAGAACTTTTTAACATCGATATCATAAAGATCGATACAACCATCCTAAATTTTAACATCCTATCTGATATTTCGAAGTATCGAAGGAAACTAAAGTTTAATCATGTTAAATCTTCATTTTACATTTATAGATCTTCATAAAACCCTTATAACTTTCTAATTTTATTTAAAACATAAAAATCGCGTGGAACATTTTAATACTTTCTGAAGAGTGAAAAATTGCGAGGGAGGATATTCTAACTTGAGGTGACGACAGAGAGTAACACGTAGACTTTTGTCGAAGGTAAATCCAGACAAGAAATAAACCCGTAATCTATTAATCGATTGTTATTAAATTTTTAATCTTCCGTCAGATAATATCGATCGATAGACGAGGCGACGATTCGATGATGTTATTTCTAATCCAACGATGTAATTTGTTACTTAATTTGTAAGTAAGGATTCGATACATCCAAAGATGTAATTTGTTACTTAATTTGTAAATAAGGATTCGATACATCCAAGGATGTAATTTATTAATTAATTTGTAAATAAGGATTCGATACATCCAAAAATATAATTTATTATTTAATTTTGTAAATAAGAATTCGATACATCCAAGGATGTAATTTATTAATTAATTTGTAAATAAGGATTCGATACATCCAAAGATTTAATTTATTATTTAATTTGTAAATAAGGATTCGATACATCCAAAGATGTAATTTATTATTTAATTCATAAATAGGAATTCCAAACATCCAAAGATGTAATTTATTGCTTAATTTGTAAATAGAAATTCGATACATCCAAAGATGTAA